>CM035156.1:171353003-171808365 GCA_020205615.1 Panax quinquefolius
GGATGGCTTCTTACACTACTGTTATTAACCTGTATTCCCTCCTCGTGATATCTGGTGGAATTATGACCCTATTCATGTCCAAGATGGCTTCCCGGGGACAAAATTCTTATGCAAAAGCTGCAGCCATTGTTGAACAAACAATTAGTTCAATCCGAACGGTATGTTATTATATCTGAGATAATTATTATAATGTTTTAAATTTAGTTTATCAAGTCGTGTTCGTAGTCCTAAAGATATCATTATACATCACTTTAAGACAGAACTGAAAATACTGTGCTGTCTTTGTGTCACTGTAATGTTTTTGTTCTTTTTTCAAATCAGCAGATTCTTCTCGCAAAATACAAATATTAGTGCAAAATCATATCTTCTAAGATATAATAAGCAGTACAAAATTGACGTAAAATGATAAATTGAAGGATTATATCTCCACAAAATGATAAATTCAAGGATCATATCTCCACAAAATGTATAATTTTGCACTAGGAATTGTATCATGGGGTAGATGTTTGTTATATTATAAAGTCAAGGATCATATCTCCACAAAATGATAAATTCGGGATACGGTTTTACATTTTAGTCTTGTTGTAATTCTGAATTTTGTATATGGCTGTCAATTTTTATTTATATTGCTAGGTCGCATCATTTACGGGGGAGAACCAAGCCGTTGCCAGTTACAACGAGTCTCTTATAAATGCCTACAACTCAGGTGTTCACGAAGGGTTGGCTTATGGATTAGGTCTTGGAGCAATTCAGTTTATTATCTTTTCCAGTTATGGTTTAGCCGTCTGGTTTGGTGCAAAGCTTATATTGGACAACGGTTATACTGGCGGCAAAGTGATTAATGTAATCTTTGCTGTGATAATTGGTTCAACGTAAGTTGCAATTTAAATTGTTCTAGAGGTACTTGACATACAAAGTTTCACAAAAAGAGTCTCACTTGCCGATTTTATTACTATTATTGATGACAACTTAAAATGATACAATGTTTATTGATGACAATTTAAAATGATACAATGTCGTCAAATATATTTATGACAATTTTTTTGTCATGCCGTCATTGCTCAAAGTGCTGCTAAAATATGTGTAAAGTGTCAAAAAATATATATATTTGCTCTGACAGCATAAATAATTATCAAATATTATAAACAATCCAACTTTAAGAGTAAATTATATTGTCATGCCATCATTATTAAATTAAGTACTCAATAAATTTTGAAGCAAATTTTTACGGACGAGACTCTTTTTGTGGCATGTGCCCAAAATGTCTTTTATTTTGTCACAAGGATAAAACCTAAATACATAAAAGATGTTATATATAACTGTTTGTTACAATATGTTTACAGGGCTTTGGGTCAGGCCTCTCCTTGTATGAATACATTTGTCGCCGGTCGAGCCGCGGCTTTCAAGATATTTGAGACTATAAGTAGGAAGCCAAAAATAGATGGAAACACCAAGGGAAAAATATTAAACGAAATTCATGGGCTTATAGAGTTGAAGGATGTTTATTTTCATTATCCAACCAGACCAAATGAGAATATATTTAGTGGATTCTCTCTTTCCATTGCTAGCAGCGAAACTGCAGCTTTGGTTGGCCAAAGTGGAAGTGGGAAATCAACTGTGATCAGTCTAATAGAGAGGTTTTATGATCCGCAAGCCGGTGAAGTTCTTATTGATGGTGTTAATCTCAAAGAATTTCAACTTAAGTGGATCAGGGAGAAAATTGGTTTGGTTAGCCAAGAGCCTGTGTTGTTTGCATCTAGTATTAAGGATAATATTACTTACGGGAAGAATGGGACAACTACAGAAGCAATAACAGCAGCAATTGAGCTAGCAAATGCCGCCAAGTTCATTGATGAATTGCCTCAGGTTCCAAAAAAAAAATTCTTAGCTATGAACATCCCCCTAAATTCAAATCTGATGTCCCATTCCTTGTCCCACTATTTTGTTCCCTATCAATCCTATTTACTATTCTTCACGTAATCTTTATAAATATATAAAATTAATACATGAGAGTGTAACACTAGATGAGATAAAGGAATGGGGATAGAAGATAATTCCTTGGTCCCACTTTTTCTATTATGTTAGTTATTATATGACTTTCGAAGTCCAAATCTGCAGTTCATTCTCAACTCATCATCTATCTCATCTCATGAATAAATTTCAGGGATAACTTATTTATTTTTTAGAGTTAATTTTGTAGATAAATAATGATTATGTGACAGCAATACATAGGATAAGGCAGAAGATGAGACAGTAGTTGGGACAAGAGATCTTAGGATTATTTAAGGAAAAATGATAAAGTAACCCCTAAAGTCTTCACCTGTCAGCAATTTAGTCCCTCGACTAGTCTTCTTATTTAATAATATAGACTTCGACTATGCATAGTATCAAACACTTGAACTAATTTGAATTGTATCTCAGATTTTGAATTTTTAATATAGGGCCTTGACACTATGGTTGGTGAGCGAGGAATCCAACTTTCTGGTGGTCAAAAGCAAAGAATTGCCATAGCCCGAGCAATTGTAAAAGATCCGCGAATTTTACTTTTGGATGAAGCAACAAGTGCACTTGATACAGAATCTGAGAGAATGGTGCAGGAGGCACTGGACAGGATAAAGGTCAATAGAACAACTGTCGTTGTGGCACATCGTTTGAGCACGGTGAGAAATGCCGATACAATTGCTGTGATTCATCAAGGAAAGATAGTTGAGAAAGGTATGTCATATATCAACCTTTCATACTAATTTTCCCTTGTAAACATCATAAGCTTATGCATGGGATTCATTTTCTGTCTACCTCAACTACGTTGGGATATAAGGCGCCAAGTATAATTGAAAGTAACGTCATAGGCATTGGACACATCTTGCTCAACTTATTATTTTGATATGTCTGCACACATTATCATTTGAAATCATATTTATAGTTTTTTAGAGATATTGGAAAGCATACAAATAATGCAAGTAGTTTTGCACATATAATTTTTTCTTCTATGTTGAATTGCTTTAGACTAATTGAGCTTTTGGTTGTCTGCTGAGCAACTGTGGATGATGCCGGAAAATGTCCAAGGGTAGGAATTAAGCATAAAATTTTTAGAGAACACTCAAGCATAGAAAGTAGTTTTTAATTAGAAATTTTCAAAGCATAAAATATAAATAATTTCAAAACTTCTTGCATTAAAATTTTCTTTTTGCAAGTTCTTGTGGATTAAAAAATTACTCCATATTAATCCATCATGTATCATCCAATAATTCTGAACCTCCAAATTGTACACTTACAGATTTTTCACAAAAATTCCAATTAACACTCGAGCCATCATGTTTAACACCATCTACTTGCTTAATATTTCAATCAGGCTCACATTTAGAGCTACTCAATAATCCAGAAGGCGCATACTCTCAGCTTATCCGATTTCAAGATCTAAATAATTCTTCAGAGCTTTTTTGTGTCAATAGCCAAGAAAAATCCAATTTTTCTGTAGAACTTTGTGGTAGACAATCAAGCCAAAGAATCTCATACCAGCAATCTATAAGTCAAGAATCATCATCTTCATTAGGGCATAGCATCCATATTGGTCTACCTACAACACTCAGTGTTCCTGAAAATAGTGCAAAAACCTTTCCACTCCACAGCCTTGCCTTTCTCAACAAGCCTGAGATACCAGTCCTAACTGTTGGAGCTATATCTGCTATAGTTAATGGTATCATACTTCCAATTTTCGGTATACTAATGGCGAGCATGGTTAAAACGTTTTACGAACCACGACATGAACTGAAGGTTGACTCAAGATATTGGGGACTAATGTTTGTTCTCCTTGGGCTTGTATCATTTTTAGTAGCTCCAGCAAGGTCATATTTTTTTGCTGTGGCTGGTTGTAAGTTAACGAGCCGAATTAGGTCAATGTGCTTTGAGAAAATAGTTTCCATGGAGGTGGGTTGGTTTGATGAGCCTGAAAATTCAAGTGGAGCAATTGGCGCAAGGCTTTCTTCAGATGCTGTGGTATTGCGTTCTTTAGTTGGAGATGCACTTGCACAGCTTGTTCAAGATGGTGCATCAGCTGTTGCTGGTTTGGCTTTTGCTTTTGCAGCATGTTGGCAGTTGGCTCTTATTATTCTGGCTATGGTTCCTCTTATTGGACTTAATGATAAAGTTCAAAGTAACTTCACGAAAGGGTTTAGTGCAGATACAAAGGTTTGTAAGCAACTTATTAATGGATTTGGACTTTTGGTGAGGTTGGTCATGTTCAATATAGGAACTAATTGCTTGTGTATAGCAAATAGTTGCATTGCAACATTCATAATATAAAATACGGTGGTTGCTAATGCCATAGCAAAATTTATGCTTATAGAACAAGTATGTATTTAACAACATTTTTATACTTGTTATAACAATAGTATTTATTGCTCTGATAGCATAAAGTAATTGCTCTGGTATTATCCATGACCTTATTTTGGGCCATTGATAACGCAAGAGTAATATTTATTTTGTTAGAGTAACAAGTGTCGCTGAAAGTTCACAGTGTCGTTAAAATAAATGTAAAATTGTCGTTAAATGTATATTTGTTCTAATAGAGAAAAATATAACTTTGATTAGACAGATACAACTGCTTTCTATATCAACTCGGCCAATGGTCAAGTCATGCCAACTTCACCGAGTCCGTATGCCTTCTCAATCCTTATTCATTTGGTTCAACGTAAACACATTACATCAATAGTATTTTCTCAACATTTATGTTTAGTTTTTTTGCAGATGATGTATGAGGAAGCAAGCCAAGTTGCTAATGATGCAGTAGGAAGTATAAGAACGGTTGCTTCATTTTGTGCAGAAGAGAAAGTGATGGAAATGTACAAAAAGAAATGTGAGGGTCCCCTAAAACCAGGTTTAAGGCGAGGGCTGATTAATGGGATAGGCTGTGGGTTCCCTTTCACCTTGCAATTTTGTGTATATGCAAGCATCTTCTATGTAGGAGCTCGACTTGTTGAAAATGAAAAGACAACAATTCACAATTTTTTCCGTGTAAGTATGAATAATTTCCTTTCATCTCAAGAAAAGAGTTCAATTTCTTCGTTTTGAATGTCTAAAAACCAGACTTTTACTTCAAAATTATTATTACAATAGCGATTATCTGCAAGCTTGGTAAACAAATAAATTTACAGGCAAAGGAAACAAAAGAATTACCCTAAACACAGAGAAAATTCTCTAATACTTGAATTAATATTATCAAATAAAAAAACTAACTATAATTAACCAACAAGCAGAGTTTTATAGTTAAAGATTTCCTTATCAGCATGCAACAGAATTCTTATAACTATGGTAAGAAACTTCCAATTGGTAACAACTTCCTAATAACCCTCCTATAATTATGGTAACAACTTCTAATGAATAACAACCTTCTAATAATTAAAATACTACCATAAAAGAACGAAAAAAAAATCTAAAATCTAAAATCTAAAAATAAAAATGTTGAAAAAAATATCTGAACGAACTTCCGAGGTCTTAAAGCCGAACCCGAAGAGGTTCGTCACGAATCCAAAGTAAATGACCCGAAGCCAGACATCCGATCTTGATCTGCTGAAGACATCCGTCGTCGCTGAACTCTGTCCGACCCTGATGACGTTAATAACCACCTTTACCACCTTTCTTATGTCAATCCTCCAACTCATGATACTTTAATGCCAACAACGTATTGTCCGACAAGTCATCATCGTCGGGATCAGAACCTCCTGCATCAGTCACCCTGGGTTAGAAAGAACTTGTCCTCGAGTTCACAACATGATCATCAGACTCCGCAAAACAAGGATGCAAGTGCATCACGTTGAAAACATCTGAAATCCGCAAATGACTGGGAACGCACAACCGATAGGCATTATCATTGATTTTTTGCAGAACCTCACAAGTTCCAATCTCCCGATCCTTAAGCTTGTTATATTCGTCAACAGGAAATCGATCACGAGTCAACACCGCCTAAACAAAATCACCAACGTCAAAAACTACCTGACAACGAAAACTATCAGCCTGATTCTTATACTTATCATTGTTCTCCATAATAGATCGGTGCTCCTGATCATGGATACTTCGAAGATGATCTGCCATTTCATCTGCCTTAGGGTGAACTTGGCCAATCCGTAGAATAAAAGCTAAATCCAAAACCCGTAAGGATTCCGACCACAGACAAACTCAAAAGGACTCGTGTCAGTAGTCTTATTCTTCGAATCTGTTCTTTGAAACTTCTGCTCACCACTTCATTCCGACCATCTCAGCTTGGGGATGGTTGTGATAACCCAGATTTTTGGGAATTATTAAAATAAGAATTTAATAAATAAAATTCCTATTAGATGATATGTTATGTGATATAATATTGCATAAATGAGTAAGAACTATGCAATATGTGATGTTTATGCTTAATAAATATATTAGAATTATATATTTATTATATGTAAATAAATTGTAGAGGAGCAATTTATTAAATGGCAAATATTAGAATAATCTAATAAGAGGAAATTATTTTAATAAGGTGAATTTATCACATTAAATAAATTATCTTTGTTTAATGTATAATTTCATTTATTTTATTTATTCAGAGGAATAGTGAATTTTAATACATTAAATAAATCTTTGTTTTATAATGTGTAATATATATAAAGTATATATATTATGCAAGATTATGTATTTAGCATATATGTATTTATGTATGAGTCTAATCCATAAATTTTAAGTTGAGTCAATTACTAATAAGCATGAAATTTGCAAAGATTATGTGGTTTGAGACATGTTTTTAAGCATGAGGTGAAAATTTATTTAAGGTAGTAAATGACACTAAGCTAGTAAAAAGAAAGAGAGAGAGAGAATCACTTTTTCCCTACTCCTCACTTTCGTAAAAAAAAAAATGCTAAGAAAGCTTAACAAGTGCATGTAGATTATATTACCTCATCCGTCCCATTTTCCTTTTCTCTTTATCTGTTAAACTCCTTCAAGGATCGGCTAAAACCCAACAGGTTTTGATTGGAAAATTGAAATTGTGAGTTGAATTGGGATGGAAATTGGAATCATAAGAGAAGAACGAAGCTTATAAGCTTATCAAATAAGCTAGCAATTCGGTAAAACTAAACTTTAAAGGTATGTTCAATATTTTAGTTGTTGTATTAAAATTTGATAATAAAAGTGCTATAATTAGATGTGTTTTGTGTTTGGGATTGAGAATTAGTAAAAGGAGTTTAGGTTGGATCGTGAGGAGCAATAAGGAGGAGATTTTGGGCTAAACTTGTATAAAAGTTTATATAAACTCTGTTTTTATATGAATTGCATATAGGTGTGTTTGATTTAAGGCCTCTTAAAGACTAATAAGCTCCAATTGGACAATTAGTGGACTGCTTTGGGACCAAATTGTGTTGTGCTTTGAAACCGAAAAATTAAGTTCCGGATGATCTGTGGTACTCTTATGAGTTATGAACACAACCCAATTGGAACAAGGGAAAATCTCTGTGAATGTAAATCACGACGGATTTCCTAGTAAAACATGTAAAACGAACTAATTAAAACTGCTTTTTTTGGGGGCTTCTTGAGCCAAAATTACGAGGGTATAGAACTGAAAATTTAAGTTTTGTAATGGTGGGTTCCTATGGTTAAAATAATTCCATTGACCCTAAGGACAAATTCGGGAAGAATAGCTACATTTTCCGAAAAAATTCTAAGCTTTTGGGGTTATGGGCTTTTGGGGATGTACACTACACTGAAAAAGGAATTCATAGCCTCCAGAATGGACTAATTCCGACCTCGGAGGAGAGTGTTATGGCATTCCAAAGTAAGCGTGTCGAATCTGTCAAAATTCTGGAAAACAGATTCGAAGCAGCCCTTGGACGAATTTTCTGGAATTCTGTGTTTAGAATTTGAAAATGATCAAAGAATAAAAGTTGTAGTCGCGGAAGTTAGCTTCACAGGCTCAAGAATCGCTCAAAAATGTTTTGAAACGAAGAAGTTATGACTGTTTTAGCGCAACATGGTCAAGCTGGAAAACAATTAAAAACTGTTATGACAGAGCATTTTGGAACTTTGTTTGACCGCTTAAAGTTTCAAATGGGTGGCTTATATTTTCTAAATATAGTCTACTATGGTGTTTTCAATATATCAAAAATTGGTTGCAATCCAAACTACGAGCTTAAAAGTTAAAAATGCGCTAAACTAAGCATTTCACATGGAGGGCAAGAACTCAAATTGGGCACGCGAGGCTCAAAGAAAGCGCACGCGCAGTAAAAGTTGTTGTGTTGGGTAGTTCACCCAACTGATTTTTGGCTCGTGGTTTTGACAGTCTGGGTTGCTTATAATGCTTGGATTATAATGTTTATAATTAGATGGATATACTACCTAAAACATATCCAAAATTCAAAGCATATGAACGAGTGGTTTAAAAGATATAACATCACAAAACGAAAGTGTCAAAGCAAGGGATCGACCAGTAACGCCGAGTTAAGGCTAGCTAAGCCATTAGCAGTCCACACGAGGCCCAAATTTACTAGCAACGCTGTCTTGCTTGGCCGCTTGATTCCACGATGCGATTCTTGGTCAAGCAATGATTTGGCATGTAGCAAGACACCGTAATTGAAGTAAAATGTAATATAACAACTTTATGTCATGAAAACTCATTTGAGCGCAGGAAAAAAATAAACATGTAATGTAAATATAAGTTTACATGTTTACGCAAACGTAAGTTTAGAAATAATATGCAAAATGAGTATAAAGCTAAATGAAATGCACGAAACCGCTTAAAATTATATAGACATAAAAGTGTTAAAACGAAAGTGTCTCAAGTTCAAACTGAGATTTTGAACACAAAATTACATAATGTTATATGTATGAAGTTAAAGTACAAGCGGCGTTTAATGTAAGTTATTCATGGAATAATGCGAAGCTAAGCTACATATAAAGCGCAAGATTCACAGATGTGGCGATAACGTGATTTAACACATGATCTATTGAAAAGGTATGAAAATTATCGAAATTAAAGAAATGATGTAGTAAGCCATGTTTGTGCAGTAAAAACTATTCATAAACCATATGGTTCCAAATTTACTATAAGAGAGGAATATTCTTAAAATAGAATATAAGTGGTTTATGTTTCGAGATGTAAAGTATTTATACACTAGTCCTGTGAGAACTTTATTATGTATAAAAAGTTAATCTAACAAAGTTTCTAAAGAAACCGAGAATGGTTATAAGACAAGAATAAAAGATTATAGGTTATGGTAACTAATGATCATGACTTATATTATTATTTACTATGCATGTGATATGTGACATAATTGGTTATCTAATACGCATGTATGTGAACACGATTACGTAGGATTCGTAAGAGAAGTTAAAGTAAACTATAGCGTAATCCTCAATTAAGGCAAGTTTTTCAGCTCATATGTTTGTGGATGGAATGTGGTTATGTGCTAAATTACATATCATGCTCTATGAATTGTTAAAGTCAAAATACGACCGAAAGTTAATCAAGTTATGGAACTCAATTTATATGTGATTTGTGAAACACATGTCAGATGATGTAACTCGATAAATTAGAAATATATATAATACATGAATGTATGCTTTGTAAGGAATTATCGATGCATGTAAGATATGCATAGTAAAGAATATATGTTGCATGCGATATGCATATCAAAGAAAATGTAGTGCATATGGAATTGTGTGCTATGTGAAACATGATAGATCGTTAAATTTGTCAATCATCGAGCTCAATCTTGCAAACACAAACTTTTTTGCGTGTTAATGACGTTATGCAATATTACTTGCTTTACTTGATGATGAAGATTGAACAATGATTTAAATGAATACATTTTCTTGAATTAGAAATTGTATAAAGCTATGATTGATGGTTTTGTTATTTATAATCGCGCTATATAGTTTAAAATATTCTACGAAAGAATATTTGCTTTAGATGAATTGTAATGAATATTTTATAAAATAAAGTGATATAGTAACATTACTATATAAGAAAGAATTCGTGTTGAGGATCGAGTTGTATAAATATATGTATATAACTCGTTAAATAAATCATATAATAGATATGATTTCAAATATATAGAAGAATCGTAAAGGTTGCATTTCAGTGAAATGAATGAATGGAAAGAAAGAAAAAAAAATGATTCCGCATTTTTAGCTATTTTAACATTAAATAATGTTTTAAAGCTATAACAAGGTAGTATTAATCTAACAAGATCGAGAAGGAAATGGTCCCGATTTTGGGATCGCCATGGCATTGTCTTTTTCCCACTTCTTGAACTATCTTTCCGAAGGAAGGATCTTCATCATACATTAAGGTAAAGGTCTCAAAACATGTGACTTTATTACTCATAGTGCTAAAGAGTAATGTATGTCAACTTAAAGCATCGATAACACAGTTTAAACTTCCTGCTTGGTGCCTTAATGCAAAAGTGAACTCTTAAAAGTAAGCCACTGATTTTGCATGCCTTCGGCTTAGCTTGTGCTGACCATTGACGTACATCAGAACCTCATGGTCAGTGAAAAGAATGAACTCCTGTTGTATATAAGATAATGATGTCGATGTTTAAGTGACTGAACTATGGGATAGAATTCCAAATCATAGGTGGAATAATTCTTCTTTGACACAGATAACTTTTCGTTGAAGAATGTGACTGGCCTAACCGCCTAACTCAAAACACCACCGATGCCGACCCTAGATGCATCACAGTTTACTTCAAATACCTTCTAAAAATTAGGGAGTTCTAAAACTGGTGTTTCCTTCATCTTCTTTTTGACAAGTTGAAAAATAGCTTCGGCCTCCTCCGACCAATTGAATAGTTTCCCTTTTAGACACTTTGTGATATGGGCAATTAATGTACTGAAGTTCCTGATGAATCGGTGATAGAAAAAAGCCAATCCATGAAAACTACTGACATCATGCAAAGTCTTCGACCTAGGCCATGCCAAAATCGCGTCTACCTTTGACTGATCAGAATGAACACCTTTGGTAGAAACAACAAAACCAAGGAAGGTTACTGACGTCGTGAAGCAAGAGCTCTTCTTCTAATTGATGAATAGGCACGCCTTCCTCAACGCATCAAAAATAGCTCGGAGGTGCTCATGATGTGTCTCATATGTCAGACTATAAATGAGAATGTCGTCAAAGTAGACAACCACAAGTTTTACTATAAAAGGCCGCAAAACTTGATACATAAACCTCATATAACCTATGCTGAGAGCATTGGAAAGGCCGAATGGAATAACCATCCACTTATATAACCTATGTTGAGTTTGGGACGTCGTCTTCCATTCATCTCCAAGCCTTATCCTTATTTGATGGTATTTAGTACTCTTCAGGTCAATCTTTGAAAAGACTTTTGCTTTAGATAATTGAACTAACATATCATCCAGACGATGAATTGGGAATTCGTACTTCACTGTGATCTTGTTGATTGCTCTATTGTCGATACGCATTCTCCATGATCCATCTTTCTTCGATACTAACAGAGCTGTTACTGCACACGAACTTATACTCTCACGAATGTAGCCCTTCTTCATTAATTCCACAACCTGCCTCTGTAGCTCTTCGAACTCCTTGGGGCTGAGTCTATAAGCTGGCTTATTTAACAGACTTGATCCTGACAGAAGATAAATTTGATACTGAATATACCTCATCAGCAGTAAACCAGAGGGAAACACCTCGGGCATTTGGTCGGAGAATTCTGACAGTAATTCATGCACATTGGTTAGCACTTCAGTGTTTCTATCCGTCGAGCTACTCTCACAAGGGAGAATCTAGACATAGACAATAAGTTTGGGTTTTTGATTACTCAAGTCGAACCGATTTCTTCCCTCCGAGGTTCTAACACAACCTTCTTCCCTTTTATACTAAGGGAGTACGTATTCTTCTGACCATCAAGAATGAAACTTCAGTCATATTGCCAAGGTCGGCCCAACAACACATGACATGCATCCATAGACATCACACCACATCAAGCGTTATCAAAGTATTTCTTACCGGTTGAAAAAGACATTAAATATTTTTTATCAACTGTTACCTCATTAACTTTATTCAACCATGATAATTTATAGGGCTTGGGATGCCGATCTATTTTTTAATTTCAATTTTTGGACAACCTCTTCAGATACTACATTTTCACAGTTTCCACTATCAATGATCATCTTACATACCTTATCTGCCACTGTAACAGTTATATGGAATATATAATTGGTTCTCAACCATTCATCTCATAGATTCTTACAAATGACTAAAGTCTTGTACCCATCACCATAAAGTACATTCTCATCATCTTCATACTCATCATAAACAGGTTCACCAAGTTCCTCTGTTTATCTAACACATCTTCCTCAATCAGGAGATTCTTGCCTTCTAATCAAGGCGGTGTTTTCTCTCTGTGTTCCCCTACGACCGCTCTCACATCTGAATCACTTAATATTGGAACTGAAATTACATTGTAGTTATTATAGTGCAGGACGAGGTTGTTGAGGTTGCGTCAATCTATTGGGTGGATTGCTCCTCAGCATCGGTCTCCTGTTCTATTGTTGTTCTGTATCACATGCTCGTTCATACGCTTCAAACATTGTCCACATCAAATGGAGACTAAGTGCATCCTTCAGTTGCTGTCTTAATCTTCCTAAACTCCTTCCTACCAATTATTCCTATGTTTCCAATAGATCATTTCACGCTATCAACTAATAAAACTCCTCTGTGTAATCATCTAAAGATCTAATTCCTTGCCTCAACAGCTGCAACCTTTTGAACAGGGACTGAGTGTAATCAAAAGGAAGGAAGTGACTCTGCATTTTTTTTCTTCATCTTCTCCCACTTCATGATTTTAGTTCTCCCTTGTCTCTCTGGTAAACGCCTTATTTGTTCCTACCAAGTTGATGCTCGACCCTTCAATTTGATTGCAACCAGTTTTACTTTAACATTATCATGAACCTCTTTGTACTCAAAGATGCGTTCTACCGATCATTCATTCAATCAATGAATCCTTCTGCTTACAACGTACCAAATTTTTTTGGTAGTTCCACTTTGAAACCCAAATTCCTACGACGATCATCACAACTACGTCGTTCCCATAGTTGTTTCCTATGGTGATAAGGATTGTCAAAACTGGATTTAGAATCATAATACTCCTCATCACGATCAAGGTATGAGACTTCCTCAATTGGAGCCTGTCCACGATGACCTATATTTTGCGCCCCTAGATGCTGGGTTAAATCTGCAACTTGTCTCTGCAAATCCTCAATCATCACATCCTGAACGTTACAATCACGGTGCGGGGCTTCCTCAATTGGAACCTATCCACGCCGGCCACGACCACGACCACCAGTTATTAAAATTGTGAAGTCTATTCACAGGAAGATGGTTATACTCTAATATACTAACTGACGTCGGGCTGAATAGGAATTATTCTGTGGGCTTGGTAAACAAATGAATTAACAAACAAAGGAAGCAAAAGAATTACCCTAAACACAGATAAAATTCTCTAATTCTTGAATTAATATAATCAAATAAAAAATCTGACTATAATTCAACCCACAAGCCGGGTTTTATAGCTAAAGATTTCCTTATCAGCATGCAACAAAATTCCTATAACGTAACTATGGTAAGAAACTTTCAATGGGTAACAACTTCCTAATAATCCTTCTATAATTATGGTAACAACTTCTGATGAATAGCAACCTTCTAATAATTAAAATACTACCATAAAAGAACGAAACAAATCTAAAATCTAAAAATAAAAATGCTGAAAAAAATATCCGAACGAACTTATTTCCGAAGTCATAAAGTCGAACCCGAAGAGGTTCGCCGCAAATCCGAAGTAAATTAACTAAAGCCAAACATCTGATCCTGATCTTCCAAAGAGATCCGTCATCGTTGAACTTCGTCCAACTCAGATGACGTCAATGACCACTTTTATCACCGATCCTCCAACTCATGATACGGTAATGCTAATAACGTACTGTCCGACAGGTCAACATCGTTGGAATCAGAACCTCCTGCATCATATATGTAGTTAGGTTAACAACAATTTTTTCTTTATATTTTTACTTTTAATAAATGACTCTTATATATATATATATATATATTTGAATAATAAATAGTTCTCATATTGGTATGAAGGGGATTTTACTACCACGTGCATGGATTAATGCAAGTACCATAATGTTTGCAAAAATATGGTGATATAGGAATATTGTTTGTACTAATTTATTACTATTTCGGACTTTTTATCTCATGTTCGATATTTAATCTCATATGTGGATTATATTTAGTCATTTCTAAGGGCATCTGACGAAGGATTATAATCCCAATTGGAAAGATGGTATAATATAATCCTTTTTTTATGTATCAAATGACCTTAGAAATAATTTAAAAGTCCAAACACTAAATGAAAGACTAATTATAAGATAAAATAGTCTGATATGATAATAAATTAATACAAATAATTCTATCATATCCATCATTTTAACAAACATAGCCTAAAGCTAAAAGTTTAAATTAGTTTTAGTTGTATGTTAATCGTCCACCATGCAGGTCTTCTTTGTTCTAATAATGACAGCAGTAGCAATTTCCCAAACCAGCTCATTTGCACCAAAGTCTAGTAAGGCCAAGGCTGCAAGTGCTTCCATATTTGTCATTTTAAACAGAAAATCAAAGATAAACCCTAGTGAAGAGACTGGGGTTACATTAGATCATGTCAATGGAGAAATTGAGTTCCAACATATAAGTTTTAAATATCCAACAAGGACCAATATTCAGATTCTTCGAGACCTCAGTTTGACAATTCATAGTGGCAAGGCAAGTATGAAATTTATGATCATTCACAGTTATATATATAAATTTTTGCCCTGATTTTTTCCCTTTCCTTATATATGGCGCTGGTGATCTTGTTTTGTTAGACTGTGGCTTTAGTCGGAGAAAGTGGAAGTGGAAAATCAACTGTCATCTCCTTGCTGCAGCGATTTTATGATCCGGATTCAGGTACCATTACACTTGATGGAATTGCCTTACAAAAGTTCCAAGTGAAATGGTTGAGGCAGCAGATGGGACTTGTGAGCCAAGAACCATCTTTGTTTAATGACACAATCCGAGCCAATATTGCATATGGGAAGGAAGGAGGTGCCACTGAAGCAGAAATTTTAGAGGCATCAGAATTGGCAAATTCCCATGAATTCATTAGTGGGTTGCAACAGGTTAGCACATTGTTAATTAGTCAGTTTCAACAATTTTATTTATTTATTTATTTTGATCGGCAAAATATATTCTATTAACACCAAAAAAGATTACAAAATATGGCGTGTATAAAAGATTTGGAAAAGGCCACAAAGAGATTACATTACATGATCAACACCCAAATTCAAAATTTCTAAAATAAAGGAAATTGAAAGCACGTTATTCTTTACATGAGAACCTCTTGGCTAAAGATGGTAGCTTCAACTGATTTATAAGCAAATCCCAAATTGGCATAGCATCTGCATCAACTCCGACTCAATAAAACAAAATTCATCATTCTTTTTTTTTGACTAATGTTGTTCTTATTATAGTTGAATTTGATAGAGGATGCATTGAATCTAATTCCAAGCCCTACATCAAAATTAGGTCATTTGGCCACAAGATAGTTCCTCCGCTGCCACTAGATCAACTTTAAACTCTGCTAGAGTTCAAAACCCTATTAGGAGGGTTTGATATTCGCTACTTGAGCTAGAACTTGTAATTTAACAGTTCAACTTTTTTGGCAATAGTAAAATGAATAAAATTGTGACACCTCGTAATGAATCTAAGGAGCTAGCTGTTCTCTAGGTAATGCTAGGGTTCTAAAATTTTGTATCTCAAATTTATATATTTCACCATTACATTGGCTGCTCAATACATATTGGATCCTAAGCATTTACATACCAATAGCATTATTCCTACGTGTATTGTTTTAGATCTTAGACCCCTAGCATTATTCCTAACCTTTAGCTGGCCACTTCGACTGAATCTTAGAATTGTAGTTTTACATTCTTATTACTTATATATCTTCATGAGTACTCATTTTTCCAAAATTTATCTACAAAAGGTTTTGTTCAACTAAACAATAATAAATTCACTAGAACAAGCAGGTTTCCAACCAGTTTTTAAGAAAATTGGCAGGGATCCCATAGAATCCCTTATTTATATAGAATCTTCTTATATAGAATGATTGCATCTATAATATTCTTTTTCAGCCTAATAAAGAAAATTAATGACGACACCTTTAAACCCTACTAAATACTCCACACAATATTCAAAAATGCAGGGTTATAATACTATTGTAGGAGAAAGAGGGGTCCAATTGTCAGGTGGACAGAAGCAGCGAGTAGCCATTGCACGAGCCATTGTAAAAAGTCCAAAAATACTGCTCCTAGACGAGGCAACAAGCGCTCTAGATGCTGAATCCGAGTGGGTGGTTCAAGATGCATTAGACCGTGCCATGGTGCAACGGACTACAGTTGTGGTGGCTCATCGATTGTCCACAATCAAAGGTGCAGATGTAATTGCTGTCGTTAAAGATGGAACAATAGTTGAGATAGGAAACCACAAGAGTTTGATCAATATCAAAGATGGCCATTATGTCTCCTTGTTTTTTGGTAAATAATTTCTATTGGAACCAAAAATTAATATCAAATAAAAGAACAATACACTCTCACAAAATTCACACAACAAAATCACTCACAAAAGTACTTGTAATAATAAAAGAACAATACACTCGTAAAAATTGGTGTTACAACAACCACAATTTATTTATCTATTTCTTGTAGCTGCTGCTATATTTTTCTCTCTTAATTAGCTGCGTCTAATATTTTGTTCGTTGTTTTAGTTTTAGATTGCAGGAATTAAAAGAAATAAAGAAGGAAGGAGAGATGAAGAAGGAGAGAATAAAATCTGGAAAGATAAGGGATAGAGAAACAGAAATATTATTGATTGAAAAGTAGTTAAGAAATTCAAATTACATAAGCATACCCCTCTGCTACTTCCTACTTGTTTATTTATACTAATACTGATACTTTTCTGGATAAAACCAAATAACTACTAATCCTTATATAGAGAAAGCCCAATAACTACTAATGTTTATTTAGATAAAGCTAAATAACTACTAATAATATTCTGCTTATCTATGACATTCCCCCTTGGTTCAGAGAATACATGACATCATGGATTAAGATTAAACTCAGGAAAAGAGTGCTTCATGCTCTATTCATCTTCACATATAGCATCTTCCACACTTGTGTTCTGCCATTGGATTAGGACTTCAAAAACTTGCTGCTCCATTCTAATAATCATCCTTGTATTTAAAACCCTCAAAGGACCCATTTCCATTGTACCATAGTAATGCACTGTAGGTAGAGTTGGCATGGGAATGATATGTGATCCAATTCTTTCCTTTAACTATGAAACATGAAACACCGGGTGAATTCTAGCAGTTGATGGAAAGTCCAGCTTGTAAGCTACTGCCCCCACTTTGGCAACAATAATTCAGAATGGTCCGTAGTATCTAGGGGACAACTTGTGATTCCTTCTTAAGGCTACTGTAACTTGCCAAATGGTTGTAACTTAAGAAACACGCGAGTGCCCACGTCAAATTCCCTTTCAGTTCTTCTAATATTAGCAAAGGCCTTCATCCTGCTTTGAGCTGCTTCAAAATTCTGTTTGATCAACTTCATCTGATTTGCTTTTATCAGCATTAGTTAATAATTAGCAATTAGATTAGATATTGTTTTTGAATTTCCACAATCATCTCCTTAAAATATTTGACTCCTTGATTCATACCATCTTAGAATATCTGACTCTTTGATTTTAGCTTTAGTTGTTATCATATATGTATATATAAAGAGGACATCTGATAAAATATGATGCAAATTATATTTTATGTTATTAAGGCTAGTGGTAGTAGTGGGATTATGTTTTTGTCTTATGTAGTGGCTTAGTGGCTTAATGGCTTAGTGGTTTGATAGTAGCAGTAGTGGGTCTCTCCATTTTATTAATAGTGGAGTATGTGGTCATGTTCCATCAGTTTATAAATAGTAGTTGTAAGTAGCTTTAGTGGATTATTATGATTTTAATTGAAAAGTGAAGGAGCTATTCCTTTGGCATTCCTTATTCATTTTGCTGCTCTCTTTTTTGCCTTGTTGCATTACTTACTGCTATTAGAAATATAACAGATTTCCAACAGTTTTTTGGTATCAAAGCCTCGTTCGATTGACGTTGGGCGTTGGACTTTTCTGGATTGTTTCTGTAGCATCATCAGTGGGTCTTATTGTTTTGCACACAAGGTGTTCAGGTAAAGCTTTTCGTAACTATGACAAATGGTAATGTTCTAAATCTTTCTCAATCCTTGATTCCTTCATTTACCGGAGAAAATTATGAGTTTTGGAACATCAAAATGAAAACTTTTTTTATCGCACAAGAATTTTGGGAGTTGGTTGGGAATGGTTTTGCAGAGAATGCAACGGATGTTAGAGAACTTCGCAAAAAGGATGTGAAGGCTCTACTTGTTTTGCAACAGGCTGTAACAGACCCTATATTTCCTCGAATTGCTTGTGCCACAAAATCAAAGGAAGCATGAACTATTTTGAAGCAAGAGTTCCATGGGGCAAGAAGATAACAACAGTTAAATTGCAGACTTTTCGAAGAGAGTTTGAGACACTCTTCATGAAAGGTAATGAGTCTGTTCAAGATTTCTTCTCTAGAGTTTTTGGTATAGTTAATCAAATGAGAGCTTTTGGAGAGACTATCATAGATCAGAAAATTATGGAGAAGATATTAAGGAGTCTACCGAATAAATTTGATCATATTGTTACAGCCATTGAGGAGTCTAAGGACTTGTCTACATTTTCTCTTAATGAACTAATGGGTTCTCTTTTAGCACATGAAGAGAGAATTAACAGGTCAAAGGAGAAAGAATCTTGAGCATGCCTTTCAAACCAAGGTGGAGGTCTCCAATAAAGGAAGATTTGGCCAAGGCTCTTTTGGACAAAAGCAATTTGGTAGAGGCCAAGGTAGAGGTGGCTACCGTGGTCGTGGAAGAGGTCGAGGGAGGTCTGATATGGGGAATTTTAACAGGCAGGATAACAAAGGAATGCAGTGTTATAATTGCAACAACTATGGTTATATAGCACGAAATTGCACGGAGAAGATTGAGAAAGCCAAACAACAAGCCAATTTTGTCGAGGAAAAGGAAGAGGAAGGTAGCCTTTTTCTTACTTATTTAAATCCTAACATAAGTAAGAATGATGTTTGGTTTCTAGATAGTGGCTGTAGTAACCATATGACCGGAGAAAGGGGACTGTTTCAAACGATGGATGAATCAGTTCAATTAAAGGTCGGGCTTGGTGATGGAAAGCAAGTACAAATTAAAGGAAAGGGGACAATTGCAATTAAGACCAAGTCAGGTATTAAAAAGCTAATTTATGATGTTTACTATATTTCTGGTTTGGCACATAACCTGCTTAGTGTGGGTCAGTTAATTCAAAAGGAATATTTAGTTCATTTTCATGATGGAATGTGTGAAATTAAAAATAGAAAATCTAAAAATTCTATTTTTAAAGTCCACATGATTGAAAACAAAATGTTTCCTCTTGAGTTATCATGTTTGGATGATTGTGCAATGGTTGCTAATGTTCGCGACGAGTCTAGGCTTTGGCATTTAAGGTATGGGCATTTGCATTTTAATGGGCTGAAATTGTTGGGTCAAAAAAATATGGTGACGGGATTACCATCTATTGGTTCAGTTGATAGTGTTTGTGAAGGTTGTGTTTATGGAAAGAAACACAAGCTGCCTTTTCCGATTGGTAAAGCTTGGAGAGCGAAGATGCCTTTGGAATTGGTTTACACAGATATTTGTGGACCAACAAAAACTTTATCTTTCAATAATAGTAAATATTTTCTATTATTTACTGATGATTTTTCCTGTATGAGTTGGGTGTTTTTTCTTGCTCAGAAATCCGAGGTGTTTGAAAAGTTTAAGGAGTTCAAAGCCTTTGTAGAGAAACAAAGTGGCTACGCAATCAAAACTCTCAGAACTGATAGAGGGGGAGACTTCTTATCCGATGAATTTACTCTCTTTTGTAAAGAGAATGGTATCCGGTGGCAACTAACAATACGAAAGACTCCAGAACAGAATGGAGTTGCTTAGCGAAAAAATCGGACGGTTGTAGAAATGGCACGGAGTATGCTAAATGAGAAGGAGATTTCGAATAGTTTTTGGGCCGAGGCAATAGCTACCGCAATCCATCTTCTCAACACATCTCCAACAAAAGCAGGAAGAAATCAAACACCTTATGAAGGATGGTGGGGAGTTAAGCCCAATCTAAGTAATTTAAAAGTGTTTGTATGACGCCCCAAAATAGGTATACATCACCTATTCTGAGTCGCCAAATACATGGTACAGAATACAAATACAATCTTAAATATACAACATGAGCTGTGAGTTTTTAAACAAATATTATCTTCAAAAAAGTATCCAAACTCAAAATAAGTCCTCAATACATTTATTATCACACTATTTCATAGAATAGTGAGGACTATTAATGCTATCATCTGGACCGTCACTCCGTTCCCTGACTAGTCCCTGCTACATTTTCATTTCTTGAAGAGAACAATGAAAGCAAAAGGGTGAGCTCAACTAGCCCAGTAAGAAATATTATGGCTAAGATAATGCAGAATAAATTATCGTTAGCCTTCAACAGTGTTAAACTGATACAATATAACAAACACCAAGTTTAACTGCAGAGAAACAAGCAATCCATTAGAAAAGTCAAGTAGAGAATAAAATCTACTGTCTTCTATGATTTAAAAGGTTTTTCATCACTTTTATCGCTGAGACTCAGCTTATTAAATAAACCACTTCATCCCTGCACTACGGCCAAGGATATTCATTAGTATCACGACCACAAATTATCCATGCACTACGGGCCAATGAGGACTTTTACCACATCATTTATAACATTACTATTCATGACTATACCGAATAATCCTCATTCATAATCATACCAAGTCCATCTTTGCACTACTGAATACGAGATGATTTTCAACATAATATAAACATGAGGATGATGAAAATGACATAATAATTCAATAAAACAAGTTCAAGAATTAAATTTTAAAGATTTATAAGTTAATTTATTCTTAACTCAAAAACGTCCAAATTGTCAACATGATATTGCTTTGTGGAGTAAAATTCAAGAATGCTCAGAAGAATATTTTCATGAAAATATACTGGATGAAGCGCAAATATCCAGGATATTCTACTAATTTCATGGAGTATAGAAGCCAAAACTTTAACCAACTGAGTATAATAGAATATATGAAACTGCAAATGGATTTTCGCCCGCCATGCGGTAATCCACGTAGACAGATCATTTCCATAATTTAATAAGGAATGAATACAAAGGATCATTCACCATGCATGTGGTAATCCACATGTACGAGATATTCCAAATGTAATAATAAAGAATAGAATAACGTAAGAATTCACCATGCATGCGATAGTAATCGCATACAGCATGAGTTATTTCCAACAAAATAATAAAGAATGGAACCAATCATGCGAAATCCATACGAATGCGGATATTCCAACAAAATAATAAAGAATAGAATAACAACAGAATTCACTAGGCATGCGATAGAATCAAGCATGCATGTGTTATTCCAATGAGAATAATAAAGAATGAAATAATGTAAGAATTTTACCATGTATGCAATTATTGGCATGTATGACGAAGTTATTCTAACATAATAATAAAGAATGGAATAACAATCCTTACGAGTATTGAAAGAAAATAACTCTCTTCATGAATACGAAAAAATAATACCCCTTACTTACAACGGTTGAACAAAAATAATATTCCTTACGAATATTAAACGAATATAATGAATATTGAACGATAATAATATTCATACGAATACGAAAAATAATATCTCTTCAGAATATAAAAAATAATAATAACCCTTACCTTAGAATAAAGCTGGATACTAGAATAGAGAGGTAGCAGACTTTTCTTCTTCTTTCTCTCTATAATAATTGCTCTATAGCTTTAGTGAATTAGTGAGAAATGAAGGAAGAGTGAGCTTCTATTTATAGAAAAATATAGTTTCGATAATTGCACGCTTTTTGGGCTCAAAATATATTACAAAGACAATACCTCTAACTTTTCTTTCATTTTTAATTTAGTCCTGCAAGTATTATCAAACTTGCACCACTTCCCCTAATAGTAAATAATATGAATTAATAGTTCAATCATGTGATTCAATAGTTATAATCATATGAAAATACAAATAACAGTATAATACCTCCATCTATACTTCCATCTTTAACTTAGTCATGCAAGTATTATCAATCTTGCACCAACTCCCCTAATAGTACATGAATGTGAATCAATAGTACACACATGTGAACAAATAGTTATAATCATGTGAATTAATAGCAATTAATTCCTCATTTATCCGATTAATTACCCGATAACTTCTAGACAACAATTATTATCGAAATAAATGTCGATTTTCACTAACACTAATAATTCCAACACAATGGAACTATCAATTTCATCTTTAATCAACACGAACTTATTCATCATTAATATTATAACTCACAATATTTAACAACCGTGTCGTTCCTGGAAAGAGGGGCTTTCCAATAAGGATTTCTCCTATTAGCGCCTTGATTAGGTGACCAAACCTCTCCTTGTGTAACTTCTAGACATTATAAATATTGTAATTTAATAATATGAATAACTTTGTTGTCTCAATTATTGATTTAATAATATATCATATTATATGATGATACACGTGACAATAATCGAATCAATAACATGAGAAATATGATCAAAGAATTACTATAGCAATAATTGAGTATAACCGGTGACTTCTCACGTAAGCATCAATAATCAATACTGCAAAGTGCTACTACGCAACCAATGCCATTCATCGTGTACTTTACTACCGAGTAGTTCAACGGTTTTAACGGTAACACTTTCGCCAGTTATTTTTATAAAAGATAATTACGTGCGTTTCTTTTCTACTACATAATACTTCCGTTAGTAGGGTCCACCAATGATTGTGTCATCGTCATTTGATATTCCCCGACAAAAAGAATATTCTCCGACCAAACGAATATTTTATAACAACTTACATACTTTGCAAAAATTTCACATATCACCCTTAACTTTAACCCTTTATCAATTTAACCATTTACGAAATAAAATAATAATTATAAGAAAATTGAATACTTTCATTTTATAAAATTCGGGGTCTTACAGTTTGGTTCCATTACATATGCCTTAATTGATTCAACTACTCGTACTAAGTTGGATAAGAAAAGCGAAAAGTGCATTTTTGTTGGGTATAGTGCTGAAACTAAAGGTTATCATTTGTATAATCCTCTTACTAAGAAGTTAATCATTCGACGAGATGTTATTTTCGATGAGAAAAATATTTGGCAGCAAGTTAGTGACAAAGATTAGAATATAGCCTTTGTAGATGATGGGACAGAATTAACTCAGCTACAAGAGGATGTGAATTAACCTCATATATCTCCTATGCACAGTCCAACTAGAAGCTCAACTAGAAGCCCATCTACCAGCAGTAAATCATTGCAAAATAGTCCAACTAGAAGCCCATCTAGCAACAGTGAATCATCGCAAAATAGTGAAACTCCGCCAACAAAGATGCGTTCTTTGAGTGATATATATGCTTCTACTTATGCTCTTTTGTTTGTAGAACCTTTAAACTACGATGAAGCTTGCGGGAAAGAAGAGTGAGAGAATTCAATGAAGGAGGAGATGTCCACCATTGAAAGAAACAACACATGGGAGCTTGTAGATTTGCCACTGGAGAAAAAAACAATTGACGTGAAATGGGGCTACAAAGTAAAGTACCAACCGGATGGAAGTGTGCAGAAGCATAAGGCGAGGCTGGTCGCTAAAGGGTATGTATAAAAGTATGAAGTTGATTATTTTGAAACTTTTTCACCCGTAGCTAAATTTGAGACTGTTAGACTAATTTTGGCATTAACGGCTCAAAAAAAGTGGAATGCTTTTCAATTTGATGTAAAGTCTGCGTTTCTAATTGGGTTTTTGGACGAGGATGTATATGTTGAACAACCACGGGGATTTGTTATCAATGGTCAAGAGGAGAAAGTTTACAAGTTGAAAAAAGGCCCTTTATGGTCTCAAACAAGCACCGAGAGCTTGGTACAGCAGACTTGACTCCTATTTCCTTCAAAATGATTTCCGTCAAAGTGAAAGTGAACCCACCTTATATGTGGAGGTAAAAGGTAATGATGTGTTTATTGTTTGTGTTTATGTGGATGATATATGGGCTCCTCTAATGCTCTTATTAGAGAATTTAAAGAAAACATGATGAGTGAGTTTGATATGACAGATTTGGGGTTGTTACATTATTTTCTTGGTCTTCAAATTCAGCAAACTAATGAGGGTATTTTTGTTTCACAAGAAAAGTATGCTCTAGACTTACTTAAGAAGTTTAATATATTGAATTGTAAAGTTGTGTCTACTCCCATGAACACCTGTGAGAAATTGACTGTGAATGATGGAACACCAAAGGCTAATGAAAAGTGGTTTTGAAGTATTGTTCGTGGACTGATGTATTTGACTCATACTCGCCCAGATATTATGTTTCCGATCAGTTTGGTGTCAAGGTTTATGCACTGTCCATCAATGCATCATCTTGGAGCAGCCAAATGAATTTTTTGCTACATCCGAGCAACTAGCAACTATAGAATCTGGTATAGTCCAACCTCCATGATGCAATTAATTGGTTTTACTGACAGTGATTGGGCAGGTTTTATAGATAATAGAAAAATCACAAGTGGCTATGTATTCAACCTAGGTTCAGGGGTTGTTTCATGGAGTTCAAAGAAGCAAGATACCACTGCATTATCTTCATCAGAAGTGGAGTATATTACAGCAACATCAACTGTTTGTCAAGGTATTTGGATGAGGAGAATTCTTGAAGATTTGCAGCAAGTTCAGCATGGTTCCAGAAAAATTTATTGTGACAATAAGGCCACAATTGCAATGGCGAAGAATCCTGTCTTCCATGGAAGAACCAAACACATCGAACTTCGTCATCATTTAATCAGAGATGTAATAGCAGGAGGAGCAATGGAATTAAAGTATTGTCCTACAACTGAGCAAGTGGCTGATGGTTTTACTAAAGCTCTTCCTTACTCTACGCTTGTGATGTCCAGGTCTCTTCTTGGTGTATCCAATTTTTGCATCAAGGGGGAGTGATAAAATATGATGCAAATTATATTTTATGTTATTAAGGCTAGTTGTAGTAGCGGGATTATATTTTTGTAAGACCCCAGCTTTTATAAATAAAGATGAATTTTCTATAAATATTATTTTTGAATATTATGGAATAATTTGATATAATGTTATAGTTGTGGGTAATATTTATAAATTTTGCAAAGTATGCAAGTGGTTATATTATATTCGATTGGTCGGGGAATATTCGGTTTAGCGAGGAATATTCTTACAACGACTCAATCATTGGTGGACCTCCATAATGTAATTATTATTTGATTGAGAAAACGACAAAAATATTTTATTGAAATAACGGCGGAAAGTTTTACTGGTTGATCTTCGTTGAACTACTCGGTAGTAAAAGTACAATGAATACGTGGTTGCATAGTAGCACCTGTATTGATTATTGATGCTTATGTGAGAAGTCACTCAGGTTTGATTCCATTATCACGATTAATAATATGAATTATTATAATGATAATGACGCTTTTGTTTTATTCGTATTATTAACGTAATAAAACAGAAACATCTTTTTATATAAAACAGAATACTTTATTAAAGTTATTCTATAAATAAAATATATTATATTTTATTATGCATAGTGTTTTGCATAGTGTTTGCATAGTAAAATGTTTTTATATAAATAGAATATATTATATTTTATTTAAAAGATTTTGCTTTAAATATGGACCGTCAGATTAAAGTAAATCAATCTGGACCGTTCATGGATTAATTACTATGCATTCTATTTTTCTATAAATAGAAGCTCATTCCTTCATTATTTTCTTACGAATTCACTGAAACTCTAGAGAGAGAAACTATAGAGAGAAAGAAGAAAAGTATTCTGCTACTTCACTTTGCCAATATTCAGTTCTTCTAAGGTAGGGAATATTATTTGTTGTACCCGTAAGGGGTGTTATTCTTTTGTATTCATGAAGAGAACTTCTTTTGTTATTCCATTCTTATTTATTCTCGCTGGAATAACTCAGATACGCTGAATCCCCTATACTTGGTGATCTTCTTCTTTTTATTCCATTCTTCATTATTCTCGCTGGAACATCCATGCTCGTGTGTTTTACACCTGACTGGTTCCGCTCTTTATTATTATTCTTTGGAACATCCTCATGCATGTGTTTTACACCCCTGAGTTCCGCTCTTTATTATTCTGTTGGAACATCCTCGTGCTGTGTGTTTTTACACCTGACCGGTTCCGCTCTTTATCATTCTCGTTGGAATATCCTATCTTACATGTGTTTTACACCGGATCCGGTTCCATCTTTATTATTCTGTTGAACATCCCGCATGGGTGTGAATTTCACCGACCGGTTCCGTTATTATTATTCTGTTGGAATAACTTTTATCTATCTGTAATCTGCATGCATGGTGATTTCTTTTGTTATTCCATTCTTTATTATACCCAGTTGGTTAAAACTTTGACTTCTATACTCCATGAAATTAGTAGAATATCCTTGATATTTGCGTTTTCATCCAAAGATCTTTTCATGGAAATTTTCTTCCGATCATTCTTGAATTTTACTCTACAAAGCAAGATCATGTTGACAAATTTGGATGTTATTAGTTCTGAATAACTTAATTCTTGAACTTGTTTTATTGAATTCTTATATCATTGTCATCATCCTCATGTTTATATTTTTTTTAAAGTCATCCGTGGCTCGTAGAGCATGGATGGACTTGGTATGATTATGACTGAGGATTATTCGATTGTAATCATGACCGTAATGTTACAAATGATGTGGTAAAAGTCCTCGATTAGTAGTAGTGCATTGATGGACGATTGTTGGCATGATCATGACCATTAATGAATACACAACTATTCTCGCCCGTAGATGCGGGAATAATTGTGGTCGTGATACTAAAGAATATCCTCGGCCGTAGTGCGGGGGTGATTCGATGATGTGGATTATTTATTAAAGTCGAGTCTCATTTATAATGATGATGAAAAACCTTTAAATCATAAAAGATAGTAGATTTTATTTTCTACTTGACTCTTTTAATGGATTGCTTGTTCCCCCTGTAGTTAAACTTGATGTTATTTATATTTTATCGGTTTAACATGGTGGAAGGCTATTGATAATTTATTCGCATTATCTTAGTCATAATATTTCTTCTTGGGCTAGTTGAGCTCACCTTTTCTTTCATTGTTCTCTTCAGCAAATGAGAACATAGTCGGGACGAGTCGGGGAACGGAGTAATGGTCCAGAGGATAGCATTAGTAGTCCTCACTATTCTATGAAATAGTGTGATAATAATTGTAATGAGGACTCCTTTTGAGTTTGTATAATATCTAGTAGATAATATTTGTATTCAAACTCACAGTTTATGTCGTATTGTACACGATAGTTATATTAGTAAGTTGTATTTAAATTCTGTACCATGTATCTGACTACCCAAGATGGGTGATGTATACCTAATTTTGGGGGTGTCACAGTTTTTGTCTTATGTAGTGGCTTAGTGGTTTGATAGTAGCAGTAGTGGGTCTCTCCACTTTATTAATAGTGGAGTATGTGGGCATGTTCCATCAGTTTATAAATAGTAGTTGTAAGTAGCTTTAGTGGATTATTATGATTTTAATTGAAAAATGAAGGAGTTATTCCTTTGGCATTCCTTGTTCATTTTGCTGCTCTCTTTTTTGCCTTGTTGCGTTACTTACTGCTATTAGAAATATAACAGATTTCCAACATCTCTGCTATAAATATATAAAAGAAAACATACTACAAGATTAGCTTTAACTCTATCTCTACATTCTATTCTGGTATCAAATCCAAGAGCATAACGGCTGTAAAGACCGGAAATTTTTAGACAATTATATCTATATTTTTATGAATATTTTTTTTTATTATTTTATTAATATTGGTATCATGAATAATATTTTGAAATTTATGCGATATGAATTTAGCAAAATAGTCAATTTAAAATTTTAAGTTGACTGAGAATGAAAGTAAATTAGTCGGTTATGGATCAAAACCCTAATTTTGGATTTTGAATAAGGAATTTGAAATTTTATAATAAAATAAGTATATTTCAGTGCTACAAGTGTGTATTGTATGTGTGTATTGATAATTGTTGATCAATTATAGTGTCGTCTGATAAAACCTTAAGGTTAAACTGATAAACCCTAATTAAAAATAGAAATTAGAATTTAAGATTTGTTAAGTAATTGTCATATGTAATTAATGATATATATTATTAATTATAATCCTAATTAGGAAACCCTAATTATTAGAAACCTTAATTTCTAAGTTAGAAACCCTAATTATTAATTTAAAAAGCTTAATGTTAATTAGGAAACCCTAATCCTAATTTACAAGCCCTAATGTTAATTAGTAAATCTTAATCCTAATGACCAAGCACTAAAGTAATTAGGAGATTCTAATAAAATTAGAAAACCCTAATTTGTAAATTAGAAAGTTAAATTTTCTATTTTAAACCCTAATTAGAAATCCTAGAAAATTTATTTTTTTGCAAAACTTTAGGGTTAAACCCTAAGGGTTAGTTAAGTTACAAGTTTGCCATTAAAAATGTGAGCAGATTGTCCTAAGTACCCTTTATCACATTCTTTAATGAGATGGAGTACAAATCTTGTTATATCTTGGTTGGTTACCAACTCTTGATTCACCATGTGCCAAAAATCTCAGTCAAAACGGATCTAAAGTGACACCTTGCAAGCTATTGAATATAATGCATCAAATATAAGGATTAAGAGAGAGAAAAGTTCATAAATTAGCCTCATTTGCTCACATACACTCAACCAAAATCTCTCAACCTCAAACCAACAAAATTGTTAAGTGGACCAGTCCTCAATAAAGTTCCTAGAACATTAAAAACAGATTAGGAAGCCTAGAATCAAGATTGATCAGAATGAGGTATAAACCCTAACCAAGAATCTGATCTTTAATGTTATGTTAGATCTTGTGTTTTTATGTTTAAACATGTGTTATAGGATGTTATTGAGTGATCTATGATGTTACATCATATATCCATAACATCAAAATGCTCAAAAATCAAGTTTTCCAAAACTGTCAAGAACCCTAGAGTTATGGCTTGACAACCGAATGTTAGAGGCCATAGATCTAGATCTGGTTATGCTTTTGCTTGTTGGATGTATTATACTTGTAGTATGCTATGGTGGTTGTGTTCTGGAACTAGAATCATGATCATACCATGTATAGATTGCAAGTTATGGAAGGTCAAAGTCCGTTGACCGACCATGACTTTCTATTTCTGGGTAACCCAGAATTTACCCAAAAACGTCTAATAGCATTTTCATGAGTCCAAATCTCTCTTGTGTTTGTTGATTTGATTTTTGTTGTTCTATCCATGTTATATTATGTTATATGGAGTACATATTAAAGCTTTTAGATCACCTAAATGATAATCAGGATCATAGTAGTGGATGGTCAAAGTAGGCTGCATGATCACGAATTGCATTTTCTGGGTAACCCAGAAAACTCAAGAACACGACCTCTGACATGGTTTGACCGGATAATATCTTGTGAATGTGTTGTTGTTGGACTGAAATAGTGTAATAGATATGTTCTTTGTCATGTGGACTACAATCTGGAACCCTTAAACCACCAAAACATTACTTTGAACTCAAGTTGTGGAAGCCCAAAAGTGGCCACTAGAGACTGTCTGGGTTTTTGGGTAACCTTGAAAACCTAGAACACGTTTGATAGGTAGTTTGCAAGCTTAGATCTTGCTTGTATGATACAATTGGACTATGATTCTTGTTGATACATGTAGTGTTACATCAATACTACACTATCTATCCTTTAGCTTGCCCAGAAACAACTTAGACAATGATTTAATGTTGGTAAAACATAGCACCAAGAACACTGCCTTAGAATGTTCTTGAGGCTCAAGAACACGTAAGGCGGCAATTTCTGTCTCAAAAGGCTTTAGCGACATATTTATTAATTTTAATTAAATTAATTTTCTGTTTGTGGATAATAAATTAATTATCAACTACTAGTTAGAAGAGATATTGTAGAAGTAGATTTGGTTGAGTAAATCTTGTACATAATATGATTATGATGTTGAGAAAACACTTATAAATGTTATTCGTAGTGTTTTTGGAATAATCACAATTGGTATACGTTGATTTATTTTTTTGTGTACTTATTGTCCAAGAAGTAGTAAATTCTAATGTGATCATATGAATTTTGTATATTACAATTGAGATAAATATTTTATTTTTTAATTTTGATAAATATAGTGAAGTTCAAGTATTTCATATTATTATGAGAATTGTCTTGAATTCTATATTTCTAAATTTTAAAAGATATATTGTTTATGATATTTTGTGTTTAAGTTAGACAAGAAAACACTTGAGAATATAGTAATTAGGTGTGTGTGAATTTTATTTGATTTCTACATAATTTAATTTTGTTTGTGATAAATTATTTTTTAAAAGTAAATATAAATTTTATATTTTAATTTATATGCAAATAAATTTGTGCAATATGATGAGTTGTGCTATAATTTGTATATAAAGAAGTTTATGCTATTTGCATTGAGTCAAGTGTTACGTGTTGGTATACTTGAAAATTGTACATTGTACATGTATAATTTTAAGTTTTCAAGTTAAATAATTTTTTGATTTGAGATTTTATGTAATTCATAAAATAAGAGCTTGTTTTCTTATGTGGAGATGTTCTAAAAGATTCTTAAGTTGAAGCAATCTTTATATGAATAACTAATACATAAAATGTACAAGAACTTATTTTTTGTTTTGAGAAGTATTCCTTAATATTCTCATGTGGAAGTAATATTTATAGAAACATTGTCACATAAAGTGTCAACTAATCTAAAATTTATTTTAAGTTGTGAGCATATAATTATATTTTGAAGTAAAAATATTTAATGAGATTTAAATTATTTAAGAGTGTGGGGTGATGATTCTTAAAGATTTTATTTATGGACTAAATATGACCTTTGAACTATTTGGAGCATAATTTTATTTATGTAAGAATAGTAAGGCTTGTGAATTTCTTGTTGTGAGATTCAATTTGATTATGTAGTCCTATGAAATGAAAGTCTCAAAACACAAACTTTTGAATAATATTGAAATGTGAACTTATTTCACTTAATTAATTCTATAATTATTTCCTACAAAGTTACAAGCTGAACCTAGAAGGAACAATATTGATTTGGTGAAGGAAATCAATATAATAATTTGGTAAATAAAATGCCTATTTTATTAGCCTAAATATGATCAAAAATATTTATAGTGATCTAGTTCAATAGTGAGATTGAAAATAAGTTATAAATATTAAAGTGGATACATATTAGGTAATAATATATAGGTAGATGCATATTTACCTTTAGATTCTATTAGATATAGAATTATTTATATGTTGACACTAACAATATAATTGTATAAACTATAATGTGATAGTTTTTATATATATTAATGATATGTTGATCATATTATATAGTATTGTTAACGTAAACAAGTTTAAGACATTTATTTTTTGTCTTTTTGTTAAAAGACTTGTAAAATAGATGTTATCTTATTATCATGTGAAAACTTAGTGAGAGTTTCAATTAAATCAATTTAATTGTATTGATGAACTAAGTTTAATAACCTTGAGATTGAAGAATTTAATAATTCTTTAATAGTGGTGGTACACTGGAAGTTAATTCTGATATAGCTATTGCAAATCTGAAGTGCACATGTGCTAGTGAAAGCCTTATGTTTGATATGCAATGCACGAGATTTCTCAATGTTTTAATAAATCACATAAATGTCATTTATATTTTAGTGACGGAAATTATAAATTCACAAGTAGATGAATTTTCACCCAATCTTGAGTATTGTTTCTTAGATGAGTAACAAACAAATAAGTATTTCTCATTCTATTGTATGGGTCTAATGTTATTATATCTTGTGAGGTAAGCCTAATGGATTAGAGTGTTGTGTTGATTGTCACCTAATTCATTGCCTTAAGTTCATTATATTGTGATAATGAAATTGTTTTTGTCTAAAGCATATGAGATTACCTTTAATGGTAAGTCTTGATATGTTGGTCATAGACATAATTTTGTTAGACAGTCGATACAAGAATGTATCATAATATTTGTCTACGAGGAAGTTAAGTGACGACTTGACTTGTCTTGTTACTAAGACTCTGACGAGAGCTTAGTAAGTTTAACTACTTATGATATGGAACTTAAACCACTTTAAGTCAGGGGTGATGGGAACCCAACCTATTGATAGGTTACCCCTAATTTATAGGTTGAATGGGAAAAATAAGTCACACTTGTTGACTGTGTTACTATCGATGTGGTTCCATATGTAGTTTACGATAGTAACGTATGTTGCACGACCGAGGTTGAGTTATACTCTTAACAAATTTGTTGTGTTCTTAGCAACAGAAACACATGTGAAACACTTTGCCAATATGAACTAGAAGTGGAGCCACTTCTTATAGAGAGTACGTTGTGGTTTACTCTCTTAGAGGTTCATGAAACAAGGTATTGCGCATGACCATATTAGCGCAAAGCAATTGATCAAGAATACTCACCGTGGTAGGAGGATTTTATGTTTATCGGGCCTTCTTTTATGCACACATGCCTTGGAGTTGTTTGATAGAAAGTTGTTTGGATGAGAAATATAGTTTTTCCAAACAACTGGGGGATTGTTAGAAATTGCACATTATTCTATATTTTGGAGACTTAATTATGGTCAAATTTGAGCTTGAATAAAACCCATTAGTGGACATAATTTAAGTAAATATAAAGGTATAAATTTTTTCCCTAATTGTAGAGAATAAGAAAGAACTTCATCATATGATTTGTACGAAAATCATTTGATTTATGCCTATAGTGAGGCATTTAATAAGGTGCGAAATTGTTTGATAAAAATTATTTTTCCTTAGTTCCATTTAATATAAGTTTATTTTATTTTGGAATAAAAGAAAATATCTTTGAGAGCTATTTTAAATTCTAATTAACCACTAAATTAATACTAGTTATAACTTACATATTTAGTATTAATAAGTGTTGTTAAATATAGAATTTAATAGTTATAATATGTAACTTACATTATATATGCATGTATATATGTATATATGTATATGTTGATATAAACACATAAGATGAGATATATGCATATAATATATATAAGTTTACATATAAGATTTTGTACATGTATTTTTCTATCTTATCCAATGTTTCTACAAACAAACAACTACTACAAAGTAGTGTTCTATTGAAATTTTTTGTGAATTGCTATCATGGATAATTCACCAAGACTTGACATATATCCTGGAGGTAGATCATCTGCAACCCTTGCCAAACCAATCGTGGTGGGGGCGATAAAAACCTTAAGGATAGGGATCACTCGTGTTATGTCTTCTATAATAATTTTGACTCTACGAAGCTACGGTTCTAACAATTAGGCTATAGGACATGTTACCAAGAATTTGGTATCAAGATAATTATTATGAAAATAAAAGAAAATATAAAAGTTAGCCTAGCTCTTTTGTGAAAGACTGAACCCATGTCCAACCATCTCCTGGGCATGGTTCCACTCTCATTTTTAATATACTCCCACCCATTAAAAAAACCTTTCCTTTAATTTCATGGTCATCAAATTGTTAAGAAATTCTAAATTAAAGATGGGTGTTGATAATATGATAATAGTATTGCTATTTATATATTGTCAGAGCAAATAAGTGTCGGTAAAAAAAGTGTTATTAAAATAAGGGTTAATTGTAAATTATACTCCGAAGTATACATTTTTTTACCATTCGTACCCCAATGTTTAAATGCTTGCATTCCGCTATCTAAAGTACCGTTAAGTAAGCATAACTGACCCTTTTGTAATTTTCGGCCAAAAAATTGGCCAGAACTACCACGTGTTCCAGTGGAGAGAGTATAAGTACAGGTTGACCATATATTTTTACATTTGGCCGTATAAAATCACTTTAAAATAATTTTATATTAATCTTTTTCAAAAATACGTACCAATCATCTTCAAATACCCAAAAATAATGTAATTTCTTTTTTTCTCTTCTTCATCATCTTCCCCATCCACCATTAAACTTAGAATTTTCAAAATTCAAAATACCCAAATTATTCATGAAACCCAAACTTGAAACACAAATTGAGGGAAAAATCTAACTCTGAAGCATGTTCTCTCTCTAAAATATGAAACCCAAATATGAGGTATATGTTCTATCAAAACTTCCAAAACCCAAATCATTCATGAAACCCAAATTTGAAACACAAATTGAGGAAGAAATCTAAATCTGAAGCATGTTCTCCCTCTAAAACATGAAACCCAAATCGGAAAATAATGTTATATCAAAAATCTCAATGTGACGCCCCCAAAATAGGTATACATCACCTATTCTGAGTCGCAAAATACATGGTACAGAATACAAATACAATATTTAATATACAACAAGAAAGCTGTGAGTTTTAATACAAATATTGTCTTCTAGACAATATCCACTCTTAGAATAAGTCCTCATTACATTTATCGTCACACTATTTAATGTAATAGTGAGGACTACTAATACTTATCATCCGACCCGTCACTCCGCTTCCCGACTAGTCCCGCCACGCTCTCATTTCCGAAGAGAATAGTGAAAAAGGGTGAGCTCAACTAGCCCAAGAAGAAATATTATGACTAAGATAATGCGAATAAATTATCATTAGTCTTCAACAATCATTAAACCGATAAAATACAATAGACATCAAGTTTAATCTGCAATGAACACGCAATCCATTAAAAGAGTCAAGTAGAGAATAAAATCTACTATCTTTTATGATTTAAAAGGTTTTTCATCACTTTTATCATTTGGGACTCAACAATAAATAATCCACCTCATCCCCTCACACTACTACCAAAGATATTCATAAGTATCACAACCACAAATTATCCATGCACTACGGGCCAGGATATTCGTGTATTCATCAATGGTCATGATCATGCTAACAATCGTCCCATCAATGCACTACGGGCCAACGAGGACTTTCACCACATCATTTATAATATTACGGTCATGATTACAATCAATAATCCTCGGTCATAATCATACCAAGTCCATCTATGCACTACAGGCCACAGATGAATTTCAACAAAATATAAATAGGAAGATGATGACAATGATATAAGAATTCAATAAAAACAAGTTCAAGAATTAAATTATTCAGGAACTAATAACGTCCAAAATGTCAACATGATACTTCTTTGTAGAAAAAATTTAAGAATGCTTGTAAGAATATTTCCATTTAAAAGATACTTTGATGAAGCGCAAATATCATGGATATTCCTCCAATTTCATGGAATATAGGAGTCAAAACTTTAACCAACCGAGTATAATAAAGAATGGAATAACAAAAGAAATCACCACGCATGCGATGCTTGGCATAGATAGGTTATTCCAACAAAATAATAAATAACTGAACCCGTGTCAAAGCGTAATACACCTGGCAGTGATATTCCAATGTAATAATAAAGAATGGAATAACAATGAAATCACCATGCATGCGATACTTGGCGCCAGATGTATGAGGTTATTCCAACGTAATAATAAATAACGGAATCGTGTTCGGCGTAAAAAACGCATGCGAGACGGATATTCCAATGTAATAATAAAGATTTTAAACAGTCCCGCCAGAAACGCATGCATGCGTGATGTTCCAAATGTAATAATAAAGAATGAATAACAACAGAAATCACCAAGTATAGGGTAGACCGCGTATACAAGTTATTTTAACAGAATAATAAATAATGGAATAACAGAAGTTCTCTTCATGAATATGAAAAAAAAATACCCCTTACCTTTAAAAGAAGAGTACTGGATATATGAGTAGTGAAGTAGCAGAACACTTTTCTTCTTTCTCTCTATAATTTTCTCTCTCTAGAGTTTCAGTGAATTCGTAAGAAATAATGAAGGAATGAGCTTATATTTATAGGAGAATGGAAGGGCACTGTTCATGGACGAAATAATTTTGCAGATTCACGGATTGCTCAATTCAATCAACCATCCAACAAAAAAATAAAAAATAAAATAAAATATAATATATATATATATATATATATAACACATGCTTTCAATTTATATATATCAATATTATATATAAACCACTTGATTTTTATCCCCCCCCCCCCACAACGAACATCAATCCCCCACCCTCCCAAAATCACTTTTACTACACTCTTACACATCACTATCACACTATCACTTTTCCACCATTTTCCACTCACACACACATCACACACCTATCACTTTCACCTATCCTTTTCTCCCACCATATACTCATTACATACATACATATATATATATATATAAATATCTTCCATACGTTTACTCTTTCTCTCTCCATTTCCAAAATCATTTTCCAACACAAATGGGCCCCACTTTTTACCGATTATTTTGAAAAATGTGTAAATGGAGATCCAAATAATAAGCAAAAATTTACAACAACCATTTCATAAAAATCCTTTCAATTTTTTTTTAACAACATTTATCATCATTATTATAATTCACAATATTAATCGACCAGGTCGTTCCCAGGAAAGTGGGGGCTTTCCAATAAGGATTTCTCCCTATTGGCGCGAAATTAGGTGACCAAACCTCTCCTTGGCAGAACTTCTAGACATCGTTAATATTGCAAATAATAATATTAATAACTTTGTCATCTCAATTATTGATTTAATAATATAAAAAATATCAACAATAATTGAATAAACCTAAGTGACTTCTCACGTAAGCATTAATAATCAATACCGCAAGTGCTACTATGCAACCACGCCAGACATCGTACTTTTTACTACCGAAAGTAGTTCAACAAGATAATGATAAAACTTCCGCCGTTATTTTTATAAAAATATTTTTGTCTTTTTCAATCCGATAATAATTTCATTTGTGGGGTCCACCAATGATTGTGTCATCGCATTTAATATTCCCCCACCAATCTAATATTATAAACAACTCAAGTATTTTGCAAAATTTATAAATATTACCCACAACTATAACATTATATCAAATTTATTCCATAATATTCAAAAAATGATATTTATAGAAAATTCATTTTATTCATAAAAGTTAGGGTCTTACAATCTCCCTTCTTATGAAATTTCTCCTCGAAATTAGGGGTATGCGATACGGTATGTCAAGAGGTAAGGATATCTTGATTTCATTTCAGATTCTAACTCCCAAGTCATTTTCTCAACATCGTGGTTCCTCCATAAAACTTTGACTTGAGGTATAACTTTGGAGCGTAGAATATGTTCATTCTTATCCAAGATTTGAACAGGAACCTCTTCATACGTTAAATCTTCCGCTATTTCGTCCGGTTCTAACTCAATAATGTGATTCGGGTCTTTCACATATTTACGTAACATGGATATATGAAAAACGCTATGAACACGAGACATACTTGGCGGTAAAGCAAGTCTATAGGCTATAGTCCCTACTCGATCGAGGATTAAAAATGGGCCAATAAATCGAGGATTGAGCTTTTCTCTCTTTCCAAATCTCGTAATTCCTTTCCATGGAGCAACACGTAACAACACATGATCTCCAATATCGAATTCCACGTCCTTTCGATGAAAATCGGCATAAATCTTTTGTCGGTCTTGTGAGGTTTTTATACGTTGCCGGATCGTTTGTATCTTTTCCGTAGTCATACGTATTTAATTCCTCCCAACAACGTTGCTTCACCCACCTCATCCCAAAGATAACGAGAATCGACACTTTCTTCCATACAACGCTTGAATGGAGCCATGCCAATACTTGCTTGATAGTCATTGTTGTAGGAAAACTCCACCAATGGTAAGAACTTGTCCCGGCTTCCTTGAAGTCAAGGACACGAGTCTTAATAAATCTTCAAGAGTTTGAATAGTCCTATCGATTGTCCGTCTGTCTGAGGATTATATCTTTGAACTAAATCGTAAATCTGCGTGCCCATAGCTTTTTGCAAACTAATCCAAAATTGTGAAGTAAATCTTGGGTCTCGATCGAAACTATGGATACTTTGCATACCATGCAATCTTACAACCTCGTTTATGTACATACGAGCAAGACGCGTTCAAGTGTATAAGTTTCTCGATAGGTAAGAAATGAGCGAGCTTAATCAATCTATCAACAATGACCCAAATTGCATCTATGCCTTAAGAAACCTTGGGAAGACCAAGAATGAAATCCATGGTAATGTGCTCCCACTTCCATTCGGAATTTTAAGTGGTTGCAATGGACCTTTTGGTACTTGATGTTCCGCCTGACTCGCTTGACAAAGTTAAACACCTTGAGATAAACAACGCTTATCTCCCTCTTCATATCATTTCCACCAAAATGTATGTCAAAGATCATGATACATTTTGGTACTCTAGAGATGGATTGAAAACGGTGTGTTGTGCGCCCATCATGATTTTATACTTTAGATCAGGGTCTTTAGGAACACATAGTCTGGAGTTGACTCGAAGTATTCCTTCTTCATCGATTCTTGCTTCCGGCATAGCACCTTTTTGTACTTTCTTCCTCATATGCATCAGTTCTAGGTCTGTAGCTTGAGCAGCTTTAACTTTTTCGATTAAAGTCGGGTCTACTCGTATATTCGCCATCATCACATGGGTCCCTGGAGTCTTTATCTTTATCTCCATCCTTTGCAAGTCATACAAAATGGGCCTTTGCGTTGACAATATCGCACTCGTAACTGATGAGTGAGTTTTATACTCGTAATTGAGTGCGTTTGAGCTTAATATTTTGGTTGATTTTTAAGTGTTTGTGTCTATTCATGCATGTTTTATGTTGTTTTGTAGGAATTGGGACAAAAGTTACTTGGATCGACGTTCGGGGTGGCTAGATTCGCGTTTTCTGCTCGCCATTTACAAATCAATCACTTCAAAGCCAATTTATGTATTGTTCCGGACCATATTTTGAAAAGCTCAAAGAATGAAAGTTGTAGATATACTTTTCCTCTTTCCGGATCATCTTGAATCATCGAAATCGGAGTTCGGACGAAGATGTTATGGCCATTTTCCCAAAGGATGTCGGAGCAGAAAATGTCAGAACTTGGGGCCAGCGCCGGGGCGCCCAAAATAGGCCTATGTCCAGCGCCGGGGTGCTGGGGGCAGGGTTTGAGTGTCAAGCCCAGCGCTGGGGTGCTGGGGAAGGGCTTGGTGATGGCCTGGACGCGTTTTTGAGCGAATTTTGATACCTTTTTGACTCCAAATTAGATTGGGTTTGTTCCTAAGCTAAAAATTGGACTTGTAACCTATAAATACATGATGTAAGGCATAAAATAAAGGGAGAATACATAGATTAGACTAGATTAAACACTCCATTAACTAAACCCTAGTTCTTAGCTAGCCATTGGAGATTGAAACAAATTGAAGAACACTGAAGATCAAGAGCAAGAGCAAGAGGGGAGCATCAGATTTGCTGACAACAGATTCTATTATCTTCTCTTATCATACTTTTATCTTTTAATGTCTATTCAATTGTGGATTCTTGGTTTTAATTCATTATTTATGAACTAACTCTTTTATTAAGATTTCAATTGAACCTTTTATGGCTATAAATTAGTTATTTAATTTATTCCAATTATTTGTGTCAAAGTGAGTTGTTTATCTTGCCTTATGCTTATTGATTAATTATCTGATCAGTAATTACCTTGTTACTCTAGAAGGAATTGAGAAAGGGATTCTAGGGTTAGAACTGGGCATGATATCATGTGAATTAGTTATTTGCACAGTGAATAATTAGGTTTGTGAATAGAATGAGAATATCTATTTGCCGCATGTAACACATAAGGAATTGAGATTGTAGCGAGTTTAATTCATTTATTTTGCATAGAGTTATATTAAAATTAATCTGGGTTAAATAGAAGGTAAATGATCACTTGAGAAAGGGCTTTTGGCATTTGAGAATTCCTGTTAACAATTCAGTAGACATAATAATTGGGATAATTGGATAATTGGTTTATAGTTCATAATTTGGGATATTGGAGTCTTAACTTTTATTTATTTGAATTTATTTATAAAGCAATTCAGTGTAATTAGTTAATTTAGTTTTCTTAATTAGAAAAATCACACTTTGCAATTGTTTAAATAAAATTGATTTGGTTAAGAGTTAGTACTTGGTGATTTTTATTAAATAATTCCTCGTGGGACGATACTCTACTTTCACTTTATTACTTGTTGACCGTATATACTTGACGTATTCATTGATTGCTGAAATCGATCAACAAGTACCTACATATGATCTTCTACTCAATGCGTCACCACTACATTTGCTTTTCCAGATGGTATTGGATGGTATGATCATAATCTTTCAACAGCTTCAAGCCAACGTCTCATCGCATGTTGAGTTCCTTTTGAGTGAAGAAATATATGAGGCTTTTTATGATCCGTAAAGATCTCCACTTTCTCCCTATACAAGTAATGCCTCCAAATTTTAAGTGCAAAAAGATAACAACCGCTAACTCTAGATCATGAGTAGGATAATTCCTCTCATATTCTTTGAGTTGTCGAGAGGCATAAAGCTATGACTTTACCATGTTGCATGAGAACACATCTTAACCTTTTTGCTCAAGCATCATCAGAGATGACAAATCCTCTCGAGCCGGATGGTATTGTCGTAATAAAAGTCTTGAAATGAGTCTTCTCTTGAGTTCTTGAAAACTCTTCTCGCATTCCTCACTCCAACCGAATTTTATATTTTTCTGAGTCAGTTGAGTTAAGGGAGTAGCGATTCGAGAAAACCCTTCTACGAATCTCCGATAATAACCAGCTAAGCCGAGAAAGCTACGTACTTCGGTCACTGATTTAGGTTGTTCCCAACTTTGAATAGCTTTAATCTTTGTTGGGTCAACAGATATTCCATGACTTGATACCACATGCCCAATGAATGCTACTTCCTCAAGCCAGAACTCGCATTTCTTCAACTTGGTATAAAGCTTAAATTCACGAAGCTTTTGGAGAATCAGCCTCAAGTGTTGCTCATGATCTTCACGGCTTTTGGAATAAATAAGGATGTCATCAATAAAGATGACCACAAAGTGATCCAAATATTCCTTGAATACTCGTTTCATCATATCCATGAAGGCAGCAGGAGCATTAGTCAATCCAAAAGACATTACTAGGAATTCATAATGCCCGTACTGAGTTCTGAAAGCCATCTTTGGAATATCATCGGTTCTAATCTTCAATTGGTGATATCCAGAATGAAGATCAATCTTTGAAAAGATTTTGGCGCCTTGCAACTGGTCAAACAGGTCATCAATACGTGGTAATGGGTACCTATTTTTGATGATGACATGATTCAAATCCCGATAATCAATACAAAGTCGCATACTCCCATCTTTCTTTTTCACAAATAGAACAGGAGCACCCCAAGGAGAAGTTCTAGGATGAATAAAGTCAATGTCTAACAATTCCTGCAGTTGGGTCTTTAACTCCTGAAGTTCAATAGGAGCCATTCGATATGGGGCTTTGGAAATGGGTTTTGTCATCGGGTTCAAGGTCGTTACAAAATTCAATTTCACGCCTCGGGTAGGCGTGAAGTTCTTCGTGAATACGTCGAGAAATTCATTAACAATAGAAATATCATTCAAAACTGACGTATTTTTGTTTAGATCCGTGACATGAGTTAAGAAAGCTTGACATCCATTTTTCAATAAACGAATAGCTTTATGGCTTGAGATGACAGTGATTGATTTTAATGGTTTGGTTGCTTGAATTCGCATAATAGGTTGGTTAGGAATATGAAAGCTAACAACCTTACAAAAATAATCAATTTTTTTATGATGAGTAGTTAACCAATCAATCCCTAGAATTACGTCAAATGCAAGTATTTTCAATGAAATAAGATCGACAGGTAATGTGAGGGTGCCGATTTGAACCAAACAAGACCTATAAACAATTGGATGTAATGAAGGTTTCTCCCAACGGAGTTTCAACAGATAAGTCAAAGTCTAATTTCTCGAGAGTCAAATTTAAACGTTGAGCGCAAGTAGGAGAAATAAAAGAATGGGTAGAACCCCATCAAATAAGGTATATACTTCTCTAGAGTTTATGGTAAGCTTACCCGTGATGACCTCGTTAGGGTTCCTTGCTTTACGGGAGAGGTCATAACAAACGCTTCTCCTTGCACTCACGGCTTTTGACTTTTTCTCGGGACGCCCTTTAAGTGCCTCCATCCTAGCTAAACTTGTCTTCGGTGAACGACAAAATCGGGTTAGGTGACCTTTTCTTCCATAATTATAACATGCTTTGGACGACATCGCGTAGTTTGGACTAATGTATCCTTCCCCTCCGCATTTGAAGCATATGATAGGTGGTCGTTCTCCTTCCTTAACCACGCGGGTCTTTGGTCGACGCTTTCCATCATTGTTGAATCTCATCTTCTTGAAATGTCCATTCTTATTGTTTTGGCCATGATTACCACCAAAGTGGTTACCATTTCTGGCATGTTGATTCCCTCCACGCTTATTGTCACCGCTTCGATGACTGTTATCATTGATATTATCATTTTGCCGGATGCTCTCTTTTGGTTGGGTTAACTCATTATTGCGCTCCAATAACTGAGCCATATTATCAACATCTGAATACAAACACAGTTTATGAGAGATAAGATATTGATGTATCTCGGGTTTCAAACCTGTTAGAAACATTCGCGTCATTCTCTCTTCATTATTAACTAAATGGAATGCAAACCGGGATAACTCGGCAAACTTGGCTTCGTACTGCGACACGGTCATGTTGTTTTGTTCCAGCTTTAATGAACTCGCCTCTTTTTCATGTGACGAATACTTTTGGGAAAGTACTTGTCATTGAAAAGTTCTTGGAACTTCTCCCAAGACATCTTCAAGCGGCGGAAGTTAGTACGCTTTCTGATTCCCACCAAGAATCACCCCTGCAATAACATGAAGGTGGCAAAGGGAACCTTTTGCTCCTCGTGAGCATCCCAAGACATCAAATATCTTGTTGATCTCGCTTTATCCACGCCTCCGCTTTTAAGTGGTTTTAGCTCTCAAAAAACTTGATGGTCCCAGCTCCTTGAATGCTTAGCGGTGGCCGTCAGAGAGTTACCAGTGTTTCCACCGCATTTTGGATGAGCTGCTCTCACCGATGTTGCATGAATCGCATGAAGCCTCGGAACATTCCATCGCTCATCATTTGGTCGGTGTTGTTGTTTGCATTAGGATTGTCGCCTTCCTCGATGCACATTATCCTCGATTATTGATTTGTGGAGACTCAACGGTCTCTCAGGCTCATTGATGTTCTCAACATTCTCGGATGCCATTTTCAAATCTTGTCACAAAACAAGGGTTAATTAACATATCACATATTATCCCTATACTCGACCAACCAATTAAATACCAAATAAACCTGGGTAGGTCATCTTAATAAGGAATTTTCCGCCTCTCCCTCCTAGTTCTTGTCACATCTTAGCTGGGGATCATATCCCTAAGCTTTGATATTAATCATGACGCCCCCAAAAATAGGTATACATCACCTATTCTCGAGTCGCCAAATACATAAAGATGTAATACAAATACAATCTTTAATATACAACAAGAAATCATGAGTTTTAATACAAATATTGTCTTCAGACAATATCCACTCTCGAGAATAAGTCCAAGATTACATTTATTGTCACACTATTTAACGTAATAGTGAGGACTACTAATACTATCATCTGGACCGGCAACTCCGCTTTCCCAATTAGTCCTTTCCACGCTCTCATTTCCTCAAGAGATAAGTGAAAGAAAGAAAGGGTGAGCTCAACTAAATTTCGATAAGAAATATTATGACTAAGATAATACGTAATAAATTATCATTAGTCTTCAACGATGTTAAACCGATAAAATACAATAGACATCAAGTTTAATCTATGACGAACGTCACGCAATCCATTAAAAGAGTCAAGTAGAGAATAAAATCTACTATCTTTTATGATTTAAAAGGTTTTTTATCACTTTTATCGATGGGACTCAAACGTAAATAATTCACCTCATCCCCGCACTACTACTTACCAGGATATTCATAAAGATCACAATCACAAATTATCCACGCACTCATCGGCCAAGATATTTGTGTATTCATCAATGGTCATGATCATGCCAACAATCGGCCCATCAACGCACTACTACCAACGAGGGACTTTTTACCACATCATTTGTAACATTACGGTCATGATTACACCGAGATAATAATCCCCTCATCATAATCATACCAAAGTCCATCTACGCACTATATAGGCCATGATGACTTTCAACAAAATATAAATATGAGGATGATGATGATGATATAAGAATTGAATAAAACAAGTTCAAGAATTAATTTATTCGAACTAATAACGTCCAAATTGTCAACACGATACTTCTTTGTAGAGTAAAATTTAAGAATGCTTTCGTAAGAATATTTCCACGAAAAGATCTTGGATGAAGCCAAGAATATCGAGGATATTCCACTAATTTCATGGAATATATGAGTCAAAACTTTAACCAACCGAAAGTATAATAAAGAATGGAATAACAAAAGAAATCACCACGCACGCCAGATTGACAGTATGCGAGTTATTCCAACAAAGATAATAAATAACTTAACTAGGTCGAGCGTAATAAAGACCGACGCGGATATTCCAACATGAATAATAAAGAATGGAATAACAATGAAATCACCATAATGCGCGCGATTGCTTGGATAGAGCGAGGTTATTCCAATGTAATAATAAATAACGGAATCGGTCCCACAGAAAGCGCATGATGATATATTCCAATGTAATAATAAAGACGGAACCAAATCCCAAGAAAATGCACAAACAGGATATTCCAATGAATAATAAAGATTTTAACCAGTCCCACTTAAAACGCATATGACGACGTTCCAACAAAGATAATAAAGAATGAATAACAACGAAATCACCAAGTATAAGGTAGATCACAGCGTATCTGCTATTCCAATGTAATAATAAAGAATGGAATAATGAAGTTCTCTTCATGAATATGAAAAAATAATACCCTTTACCTTTAAAAAGAAAAGACTTTGGATATATGAAGTGAAGTAAGTAGCGAACACTTTTTCTTCTTTCTCTCTATAATTTTTTCTCTCAGAGTTTCAAATAATTAAGTAAGAAATAATGAAGGAATGAAACTTCATTTATAGGAGAATGGAAGCAAGACTGCTCAAGTGGACGAAAATAATTTTGCAAATTCATGGATTGCTTCAATTCAATCAACCATCCAACAAAAAAATAAAATAAAATAAAATAAATATATATATATATATATATATAAACACATCTTTCAATTTATATATATCAATATTATATATAAACCACTTGATTTTTATCCCCCCCACACCCCCATAACCAACATCAATCCCCACCCTCCCAAAATCACTTTCACTACACTCTTACACATCACTATCACACTATCACTTTTCCACCATTTTTCACTCACACACACATCACACACCTATCACTTTCACTTTATCCTTTTCTCCCACCATATATACTCATTACATATATATATATATATATATATATATATATATATATATATATATATATCTTCCATACGTATACTCTTTCTCCCTCCATTTCCAAAATCATTTTTCCAACACAAATGGACCCCACATGTGGGCCCCACTTTTTACCGGAATTATTTTAGAAAATGGGTAAATGGAGATCCAAATAATAAGAAAAAATTTACAACAACCATTTCATAAAAATCCTTTCAATATTTTTTTAAAGAACATTTATCATCATTATTATAATTCACAATATTAATCGACTGCGCTGCTTCCAGGAAAGAGAACTTTCCGATAAGCGATTTCTCCCTATTAGCAAGCAATTAGGTGACCAAACCTCTCCTGGCGGAAGCTTACTTCTATATCGTTAATATTGTAAATAATAATATTAATAACTATGCTATCTCAATTATTGATTTAATAATATAAAAATATCGATAATAATTGAATAAAACTAAGTGACTTCTCACGTAAAGATTAATACTCAATACCGCTAGTATTATTACGTTGTCCACGCCAGACATCGTATTTTTTTTCTTCTACCGAAGTAGTTCAACAAGATTAATCTGTAAAAATTCAAATAGTTATTTTCATAAAAATATTTTTGTCATTTTCTCAATCCGATAATAATTCCATCATGTAGGCCCACCAACGATTGTTATGTCATCTACTGAATATTCGCTTAAAACGAATATTCCCTAAAATAATCAAATATTATAAACAACTTCACAGATTTTGAAAATTTATAAATATTACCCATAATTATAACATTATATCCAATTTATTCCATAATATTCAAAAATGATATTTATAGAAAATTTATTTTTATTCATAAAAGTTGGGGTCTTACACTCAAAACCTAAATCATTAATTAAACTCAAATCTGAAACACAAATTAGGGAATAAATCTAAATCGGAAGCATGTTCTCTCTCTAAAACATGAAGACCAAATCTAAATATTATGTTCTATCAAAGGGTGAATTTACATATTTGCAGCTTTGGGTTGTTGGCTCAAATTTGCAGATTTGTAGGCTTAGGCTTGGGTCGAGAGGGTTGTCCACTATGGAGCCTGTGGTCATGTCATCAAATTCCAAAAATTCAACGGAGAAGGATGGTCTTGGTTCATAGATTTTGCAAGCGCAAATTCGTTGTTTTTGGAGAGCGCCAAGAACAATCAATTCTTCGAGGAGGAGGAGACCGAGACTCCATTGATGAACACCCAGAATTCGAAGGAGATAGAAAAGACTCATTTCGTAAGTTTAAATCCAAACACAATTCTTTATCTTTTCCCTTTTTGCAAGGCGAGAAAAGCACACTTTCTCTTGAGGAATCCAACAATTTTGAGGGAGAAACAGAGAACCCAGATTGGGATTTGGGTTTCAAATCCTTTTTTCCCAGATTGTATTTAAGTTGATAAATTTGATTATTTATTTTATTTTTGGGTAATTAGTTTGCTAATAACTTTATTTGATTTAATTTTTTTAATTAAGTAATTTATTTGACATAATTTAGTATGTTAATTATTTTATTTAGATTAATTAGTATGTTAATTATTTTATTTTGTGTTGATTATTTGAATAGTTGGTTAAGAAGTAATTATGTATGGATTTTTATACACCTTTAATATATTATCATTTTTTTCTTCTATGTATTTTTACTATTTTAATAAGTCAAATACATATTTATACGATCAACTATATTTAAATATAAAATTATGACACGTGTCTATTTTCCGGCAAAAGAAATTGACCGAAAATTACGTAAGAATCCATCGTATGTGGTTAACTTAGCAGATTTTTGGTGAATGAATGGAATATTTAAACATCATCTATGCGAATAATAAAAAAAGGTATATACTTCGGGACTAATATGCAATTAACCCTTAAAATAAATATTACTAAATGCGTAACATAAATATTACTTTTACATTATCAAAAACCTTAAATATCCCATTGATATATGCTCATGCATCCTATGCACACACCCCACACGCATACACATACACATACATATACAAAAAATACACATGCACGTACACTCATATAGCCCTAGAGACACTTATATGTTCAGTTTAGTAGGGATCCAATTAGTAATTGCATATAGTTTTTCTTACATTGGTTATAAAAATATTTCATTAATTATTGTAATAAAAAATTATAGAATTTATCAATGTAATTTTTTCTTTTCCAAATGCAATAATTAATTTACTAGGGTGAAATTTATGTCAACTTCACCCAACCAGATCCTTAAGTAGCGATAGCATGATAATGAAATAACAAATTCAAGGACATTGTTCATGTTAAAATTCTACCAATAAAAATAAAACTCTTTTCATGAAACAAAAAATATTTGGTAAATAGATCTCTTTTTGTGGAACAAACAGGGGCGGACGTACGTGAGGGCAGGTGCACCTGACCCCACTGAAATTTTAGGGGTCAGGGGGTCAACTTTAAAAAAATTTGAAAAGGCTTTTATGAGTACTTCAAAAGCAACTTCTGCATACTACAACACTATTACTCTAAATCAATTGACAATTGGAGTCTTGGACGATGGACCAATAACGTCACAATTCCACTACAATACTCTTACTCTATTAGACTTTTAGTATTTTACTTTTATCTCTATCTCTATATGATATTAGACTTTTAAGACTTCACTTTTCAGCAACAGATTGGATAGCAACAGACGGGAGCAACAAATTAAGGAAGATAAATTCATATTCGGCATTCGCAAATCACAACAGAGTAACGTAACTCTAAATTTAGATTTAGGTATATTTTAATTTTAATTTTAATTTTAGTTTTTAATTTCATAAATTTAACAATTGTTTTAGAATTTTTTGTAATTATTTATAGATTCTTTATTTTTATACTTTTATAAAATTAAGGTTTTTTACTTCTTAAAGCAAGACTTCAACTGAGATGATTTGTTAGCGGAAACTTGTGAATTTTGTGCATTGCATAACATAATTGTCCCAAGGATGGAGGATATTTTTGTGTTTCAAGGGAGACCACAACACAATATTGAAGAAATCACAAACCTTCATCACTTTAGGGTTCAATTATTTTTCACTGTGATTGATAGTCAACTTGGGGAGTTGAATGACCGTTTTGATAACACAAATACAGAGTTACTTTTCAAGTATAGCATGTCTTGACCCACGTGACTCTTTCTCGGCATTTGACAATAAAAAATTATTTGAATTTGCAAAACTTTACCATTCAGAATTTGATGATATAGAACTTTTGACACTTGATGTTCAACTCCAAAATTTATTGTGGATATGAGAAACAATCCCAATTTTTCGAGTATAAAAGGAATTGGTGAATTGGCTCAAATGTTGGTTAATAAAATAAAGGATGATGTGTATCCCCAAGTCTATTTGTTTCTGAAATTGGCTCTACTTTTGCACACTGTTGAAAGAACATTTTCAGCCATGAATATCGTGAAGAATGAACTCCGTAACAAAATATGAGATGAATGGATGAATGACTGTTTAGTAACATACATTGAGCATGATATTTTTGTAACTATTAAAAATGATGCTATCATGCAACAATTTCAAGCAATGAAACCTCGAAAAATGTTATTGTAAATAATATTTAAGAATTGTTTAATTTTGTGATTCATTTGATTAAATTTTTATTTATAAGAAATTTTTTTCGAGTTTGACTTAACTGAAATATCAAGCTGGATCAGCCCTGGAAAAAGAAAGTACTATACCATTTTGTGGATCATCCAGGCAGTCGAATAAGTCAGTTTGCCAGCCCTTCTTCCCAACTTGTGGCATTTGGAACTGATGATTTGCCACAGGAATCCCAGGATGTGGATTTGGTGCCTGATGAGGATACCCTACTGGAGACATCCCAGCCTGTGGAGTTTGTTGGTGATATACATATTGATGAGTTGGCTGAGCGGCCGGTTGATATGATGGTGGAGGTAAATGCGCATCCCTCGGGACTTGGGTGGATTAGGACCGGGGTTGGAATTGCGGTTGCTCATTGTTCTTTTCATCCAGTCAACCCATCACTTCCTCACTCTTTCCTTCCTGAGAGAGGGAGAGGGACTAATAGAGGTATGCATTTTGGTTGACAATTGTATAGCTTTATAAAGGAGAAATATTAGAGTGAGAGAGTAAATAAGATTCAATTTTTCTGTAAAAAAATTACTAATAAGGTTAACTTTTATAAATATTTGACAAAGTACCCTTGATGTAAAGATAAAATCTTTTATGTTAAAGAAAATGCATCCTCCAAAGTTTAAATTGGTGAAAATTCACCCCAAAGTTTTTTTAGCTCAACAAAATGCACCACAAAGCTCGTTGCAATTTGATTGCGCTTATTTTGTGCTTCATATTTCCATGCTTTCGCTTATTTTGTGCAATTTGATTGCATTCATGAATATTACAAACCTAACACTACCTTTATACCTATTAAAAAAAAATTTAGCAAAGATAGCTGCCTACGCTGTAAGACCCCAACTTTTATGAATAAAGATGAATTTTCTATATTTATCATTTTTTAATATTATGGAATGAATTTGATATAATGTTATAGTTGTGGGTAATATTTAGAAATTTTGCAAAGTACGCAAGTTGTTTATAATATTCGATTGGTCGGGGAATATTCGTAAGACGGCACAATCATTGGTGGACCCCACAACGGAATTATTGTCGGATTGAGAAAATGACAAAAATATTTTTATGAAAATAACGGCGGAAGTTTTACCGTTAATCGCTGAAATACCCTAGTGTTTAAAAATGCAGAATACGCTGTTAGTCGCATAGTAGCACACTGCAGTATTGATTATTGATGCTTACGTGAGAAGTCACCGCTTTTGTTCAATTATTGCTTGATAATTGTTGTATAGTATCTCACGTTAATTGGTTCAATTATTGTTGATATTTTATAATTGAGATGACGAAATTATTAATATTATTATTTGCAATATTAACGATATCTAGAAGTTCTGCCATGGAGAGGTTTGGTCACCTAATTGTGCGTCAATAGGAGAAATCCTTATTGGAAAGCCCTCTCTCTCCTAGAACGACCTAATCGATTAATAGTGTGAATAATAATAATGATGATGAAGTTTTTTTTATTAGTATTATTAATGTAATAAAATGGAAAAGCTTTTTATATAAAAAAGAATACTTTTATAAAGTTATTCGCTTTATTAGACAATAATTAGAATATATTATATTTTATTATGCATAGTGTTTGCATAGTACTGCGCATAGTATTTGCATAGTAAAATCTTTTTAAAAATTATTCGCTTTATTAGATTATAAATAGAATATATTATATTTTATTGTAAACCAATCTGACCGTCTGCTTAAAGTAAATCGATCTGGACCGCTTCATGGATTGGTTATTATTCACCCATTCTTCTATAAATAGAAGCTCATTCCTTCATTATTTCTTACGAATTCACCGAAACTCTGTAGAGAGAAAAACCATAGAGAGAATTATTCTTCTATCTTGAGCGTATTTCTTTAGCGTTTAAGAAAGCTTTGATCGTAGTGCAAGTTTCTTCAATTATATCCCCGCCTCTACCGCTTCTGAAAGTACTCTTCTTTATAAGGTAAGGGGTATTATTTCTTTCTTTCGCCTTCATGAATGTAACTTCATTATTCCATTTTTTTATTCATTGGAATAACTCAGATACGCTGCATCACCCTATACTTAGTGAAATTCTTCATTATTCCATTCTTTATTATCCCGTTGGAATATCCTCGTCTCTGTGATTTTATGCTTGGGACCGGTTCCGCTCTTTATTATTCTCGGAATAATATCCTCATGCATGCGCTTTACTGCCGGGACTGAATCCGCTTTTTATTATTCTCATTAGAATGTAAGACCCCAATTTATTATAAATAAAATTAAATTTCTTTTATTTATTATTTTGAAATAGTAAGGGTTGATTTGATTAATGTGGTTAGTTATGGGTAAAATGCCCAAATATTTCAAATATGCAAGTGGTTATAAAATATTTATTTTTATCAGAGAATATTCGTTTGGTCGTGGAATATTCTTACTGTCGGGGAATATTCGTACGACGACGCAGCCTTGTGTGGGCCTCATAACGGAAAGCGATTGGATGAAGAAAACGACAAGTATAAGTTGTTTATAAATAACGACATAATTGTTACCGTTAAGACTGTTGAAATACCCGGTGGTTAAAACACAGTAACACACGGTATTGCACCAATTATTGATTCTTACGTAGGAAGGCATTATTCAATAATTGTTATAGTAGTTACTGTTTAATATTTTATTTTATTGATTCAATAATTGCTACGTTGATATTTTATATTATTGTTGTTTCAATAATTGTCACTACACAATATTTTTATTATCAGATCAATAATTCATATTATTTGAATAATATTATTAGATAACATTATTGGCAATGTCTAGAAAGTTCGTCTAATGAGAGGTTTGGTCACCTAATCATGCTAGCAAGAAGAGAAATCCTTATTGAAAGCCCCTCTTTCCTGAACCGCCTGCTCATTTGTCGATGATTGCGATTCTGTAATATTATTTGTGAATAATTAATTATCGATTTATATGATAAGAAAAATATTCATTTTATGTGGATATAGATGGAGAAAATTTTTAATGTGACAATTTTTGAAAAATTGTTATTTTATCTTTTCTGATAAAATAATTTATTATTATATTTTAATGGTGATATTTTGCAATGAATGTGGGATATATGAGTATATGAGAAGGAAGAGTATTTTTGTTGCATTAAATATATTATTATATTTTAATAATATAATAATGGTGATATTTTTACAATGAATGTGGGATATATGAATATATGAGGAGAAAGAGTATTTTTGTTGCAAAAATTGTTTAAAACATGTTAAACATGTCTGTGAGCCCATTTCTTGACTGAAATTTGATTATAGCCTGTAAAATCGCCTGTTTGGGGATTTCGGTCAGTTTTTGTTTGAAATTTGGAAAAACTTTCTTCTGCAAAGTTGTAGAGAATGAAATTTTCTATGAAAAAGACATAAGGTTCAAATTTTTCTGACAAAAGGGCTATTTATTATGAATTATTGAAGTTTCGAAGTTCCAAAATAATTGATTTTTAAAGTTTTAATTAATTTTTTAAGAAAAACAATTTTTTGTGATTTTGGTGGTTTTTGGCTGATGTTTTTGACCAAAGAAGGCTACTAAGAAATTAAGAAAAATATATTAATATTATATTAAATTTTCTACTTTGGTGTTCTAAGCATTTTCTTATAAATAGGGTACTTAGGTTAGAATTGAAAATCACACCAATAACTGAAATTTTCTCTCTCTTTCTCTCTCTCTATATTATCGAGCGTATTCTTGTGAGTATTTTGATATTTTGAGTGTTGCATATCTATGCAAGTTCCTTCAAAGACTATATCCTAGATTCCAACTAGAAGTACTGTCTTTTCGAGGTAAGGGATGTTATTTTTTTTTAAAATGATATTATTTCTTCTAATATCATTATGCTGGATTATTGGTAAGATTTTTCTTGTGAAATTCTTGTCTTTTAGTGGCGGGATTACTATTCACATATACGGCACTATTCACGTATACGTTACTATTCATGAATATGGCACTATTTACAGAAAAATTAAATTTTTGTTTTTCTCCAAAATATTTATTGTGGATACTAGCTTTGATTGTATCCATGTTTTGATCATTCTTGAATTTTACTTCACTATGATTATTTATGAAGTATTTTTGAACTCGGATTGTTTAAAGTACGAATCCATAATACTTGTTCTTTTGTTTCACTTGATTCGTTTTCTTTAAAATATTTTTCATCATCCTCGGTCCTAAATGATGGTATTACTGAATATCTTTGGCCTGTAGTGCAAAGATGGTTGATTTTCTTATGAATATCTTTGGCCCGTAGTGCAAAGATGTACAGATGTTGAGATGAATATGACCGACTGATGATTATCTTTGGCCTGTAGTGCAAAGATGAATATTTGATTCAAGATGAATATTGGTTGATGTTACAGGGATAAAAAATTGATGATGGACTTTTAAATTCATAGATTATAGTAGATTTCATTCTCTACGTAACTCTTCTATGAATTATTATTTCCGCTGTGAATATTGATCTGAAACTTGTTGTCTATTGTATTTTATCAGATTTTTTCCTGTTGAAGACTAACGATAATTTGTTCTATATTATCTTAGTCATAATATTCTTTTATCGGGCTAGTTGAGCTCACCCTTTTCCTTTTTGTTTCATTTTTCTTCTCAGGAGGCGAGAATGTAACGAGTTCTAGTCGGGGTATGGAATGATGGTTCTAGAAAGTTGTTTTAATAGTCCTCACCATTTTTGTAAAATAATGTACCAATAATTGTAATGAGGACTTATTTGGGTGTGAATATTGTCTGCATCAGTAATATTTGTATTTAAACTCATAGTTTATATGTTATATTAATAAAGTTATAGTTGTTTTCAGATATGTTATCGATTTACTCAAAATGGGTGATGTATACCTATTTTGGGGCGCCACATGATTAATATCGAGCTTAGAGATATGATCTCCATGAGATCGGGGAATAGAACTAGGAGGGAGAGACAAATAAATCCTTCGCTAAAGGTGTCCTACCTAAGCTTATTTGTTAGTTGGTCAAGATATAGGATATTATGTGATATGTTGATTTCCTTAATTAACCCTTGTTTTATGGCAGTATTTGAAAATGGCAACTGAGAATGTTAATAGTGGAGTAAATGAGACCGTGGAAACACCTTTGCTCACCAATGAGTAGAACGTGCAACAGGCTGGCAATGTTCCTCCTGTGAACAACACCAAATGAAAAGCGATGATGAACGACGGGATGTTTAGAAGCTTTTTGCAATTCATACGAAAATCGCATTTAGGAGACTCGTGTACAAAATACAGGTGAAAATGATAACAACGCACGGTTTGTTATAGCCAAGCAGTTCAAAGAGTTGGGACCACCAGAATTCTAGGGAAAGCCGGATCCGATTAAGGCGGATACATGGGTCAAACAAATTACTAAGATATTCGATGTCTTGGGATGCACGGAGGAACGAAGGTTCCATTCGCCACTTTTATGTTCCATAATGAGGCGGACATCGGTGGGAATCTATGGGCGCACCCATCCAAACAAGACTCAAAGATGCCTCGGGAGACGTTTGAAAAACTATTCAATGACAAGTACTTTCCTGAAAGTATTCGTCATATGAAGGAAGTGGAGTTTATTAGGTTAGAACAAAACAATATGACGGTGTCCCAGTACGAGGCGAAGTTTGCGAGTTATCCAGCCAGCACCTCATATGGTGGAGAATGAGGAACGATGACGCGGATGTTTCTAAGAGGTTTGAAACCCTAAGATACGTCAATATCTCATTTCTCATAAATTTTCTCTCTATTCAGATGTTGTCAACAGGACTCAATTGTTAGAGCGAGATAACGAGTACGTTCAACCGAGGGACCACAACCAGGATCATACCGGTGACAACAGTCATCAGAACAACGATAACCAGCGGAGAATGAAAAATACGGACAAAAATGGTAACCACTTTGGTGGTAATCATGGCCATGAAAATAGAAGAAGCAATTCGGGAGGAGATTTTAAAAAGAGGAGATTCAACAATGACCATGTGAAGAAGTCAGCACCAGCAGCAACTGGTACTAAGGGAGGAGAACGACCATCGGTCATATGCTATAAATGCAGGAAAGAGGGACATATCAGTCCAAACTGCCCACAACAGCTCAAGGTATGTTATAATTGTGGAAAAGAAGGACATATAGCTCGAGATCAGACAAGAATGAAACCAAGTCCAATGGGGATGGTGACTCAAAAGGTCGTCCCAGAAAAGTTTACTTGTTCTCGGAAGAGCATTTGTCATGACTGGTCAAAATGCGAGGAACCTAAACGAGGTGATCACGAGTAAGCTAATCATAAATTGTTTCGAAGTTTATACCTTACTAGATACCGGTGCTACCCATTCATTTATCTCTCCTGCTTGTGCTCAACGTTTAAACTTAACTCCTGGAGAAATTAGACTTTGACTTTATCTGTGGAGACTCAGTTAGAGAAACTTTCATCACATCCACCGCTTATAAATCTTGTTTTGATCCAAGTTGCACCATCACATTACCTGTTGACCTTATCTCTTTAAAGATACTTGTTTTTGATGTGATTTTAGGGATTAATTAGTTAACTACTCATCATGCCAAAATTGATTATTTTTGTGAGACCCCAGATTTTATCAATAAAGATTTAAATTTTGTCGAAATAATTTTTAATATTATGGTGTGAATTTAAGATAATATTATAGTTGTGGGTAGTATTTATAAATTTTGCAAAGTATGCAAGTTGTTATAAAATATTCGTTTGGTCGAGAAATATTATTTTTGTCGGGGAATATTCGTACGACGGCTCAATCATTGGTGGACCCCACAACGGAAGTATTGTCGTAGTTAGAAAACGACAAAATTATATTTCTATAAAAATAACTACAGAGGTGTTACCATTAAAACCGTTGAACTACCCTTAGTAAAAAAGCGATGTCTACGCGTAGTTGTATAGTAGCACACGATATTGATTATTGATGCTTACGTGAGAAGTCACTCAATTTATGCTCAATTATTACTACAATAATTGTGCATCATATCTCTTATATTATTGATTCAATTATTGTCACGAGATCATCTCGTATAATATGTTATAGTATTAAATCAATAATTGAGACGACAAGTTATAAATGATTAATAATTGTTGAAAGATTAAAATGTGTTGATTAAAATAAAATAATTTGTGGTAATATTTATTCAATCCTTAATGTATATAAAGAGTCCATTATAAGACGTTTGTGGTAAGTTTGATTATTTTACGGGGGGCCCATATGTCATCATCTAAGAAGAGTCTCTTCGTGAATAAGTAATTACCTTCGTCAATAGTAGTTACCTTTGTGAATAGTAATTACCTTCGCCAATAGTAATTACCTTTACCAAAGCGTCAAACACTTGTCGTTTCACATTACAAAGCGTCGAACCACTTGTCGCTTTCACATTACAAAGGCCGAACCACTTGTCATTTCACATTACAAAGCGCCGAACCACTTGTCGCTTTTCACATTACAAAGCGCCAAACCACTTTTCTTTTCACATCACCAAATATGAAGCCACTTGCTTTTCACATGGCAAAAGTGTTAAGCTAAATCTTCTATAAATAGAGGCCTAGTGCTTCATTATTTTTCACAAATTCACCAAACTCTAGAGAGAGAAACTATAGAGAGAAAGAAGAAAAGTATTCTCGCTACTTCACCTTGCCAATATTCAGCCTTCTTCTAAAGTAGGGAATATTATTTGTTGTACCGTAAGGGGTGTTATTCTTTCTTATTCATGAAGAGAATCGTTGTTATTCCATCGCTTATTATTCTCGCTGGAATAACTCGTATACGCCGCTTACCTTACCTATACTTGGTGACATTCTTCTATTATTCTCGCTGGAACATCCTCGCTCAGGTGTTTTACACCGACCGGTTCCGCTTTTATTATTATTCTGCTTGGAACATCCTCATCAGGTGTTTTTTTACACCGACCGGTTCCGCTTTTTATTATTCTGTTGGAACATCCTGCTCGCATGTGTTTTACACCTCGACCGGTTCCGCTTTTTATCATTCTGCTGAATATCCTATCTGCGTGTTTTACACCGATCGGTTCCATCTTTATTATTCTCGGTTGGAACATCCTCGCTTGCGGTGTGAATTTCACCGACCGTTCCGTTATTATTATTCTGTTGAATAACTTTTATTACTATGCCAAGTACCGCATGCATGGTGATTTCTTTTGTTATTCCATTCTTTATTATACCCAAATTGTTAAAACTTTGACTTCTATACTCCATGAAATTAGTAGAATATCCTCGATATTTGCTTTCATCCAAAGATCTTTTTCATGGAAAATATTTTTCGATCATTCTTGAATTTTACTCTACAAAACAAAAGATCATTTTGACAATTTGGACGTTAATAATTCTGGATAAAATAATTCTTGAACTTGTTTTATTGAATTATTATGTCATTGTCATCATCCTCATGTTATATTATGTTATCTTCTACTTACGGTATAGATGAACTTAGTATGATTATGATCGTGGATCATTCAGATAATCATGGCTTGTTATAAATGATGTGATAAAAGTCCTCGCATTCCTGTAATGCGTCGATGGATAGTTTTGGTATGATTATGACCGGGGTGATTCTAAGTATAGTCACGACCATCGATAATTTGATGAATATCCTCGTCAGTAGTGCGGGGGGTGATTCGATGATGTGGATTATTTATTAAAGTCGAGTCTCAAAGAATAATGATGATGAAAAACCTTTTAAAACCTAAAAGATAGTAGACTTTTATTCTCTACTTGACTTTTTAATGGATTGCTTATTCCGTCGCAGATTAAACTTGTTGTCTATCAGATTTTATCGCTTAACACCGTTGAAGGCTAATGATAAATTATTCTCGCATTATCTTAGTCATAATATTTCTTCTTCGGGCTAGTTGAGCTCACCTTTTCTTTCATCGTTTCTCTTGAAATGAGAACATAGATGAGACGAGTCGAAACGGAGTAATGGTCCGAGGATAAGATTAGTAGTCCTCACTATTCGTGAAATAGTGTGATAATAGTTGTAATGAGGACTCCTTTTGAGTTTGTATAATATCTAGTAGACAATATTTGTATTCAAACTCACGCTTATGTCGTATTGTACACCTACGCTTATATTAGTAAGTTGTATTTGAATTTATGTACCATGTAAGTGGCGACCCAAGATGGGTGACGATACCTAATTTTGGGGGCGTCACAGTTTTTGTAAGGTTGTTAGTTTTCATATTCCTAACCAACCTGTTGTACGAATTCAACTAACTAAACCACTAAAATTAATCACTGTCATATCAAATCATAAAGCTGTGACGCCCCCAAAATAGGTATACATCACCTATTCGAGTTGTCAATACATGGCATGTAAACAACTACAACTTTATTATTACAACCAGAAAGCGTGAGTTTGAATACAAATATTATCTTCTAGACAATATCTATACTCAAATAAATCCTCATCACATTATTGATACATTATTTTACAAAAATGGTGAGGACTACTAAACAATTCTTTCTAAAACCTTCATTCCATACCCCGACTCGTATTTTCGCTTATATTCTCGCCTCCTGAGAAGAAAAATGGAACAAAAAGGAAAAGGGTGAGCTCAACTAGCCTAGTAAAGAATATTATGACTAAGATAATATACAACAAATTACCGTTAGTCTTCAACAGGGAAAAATCTAATAGAATACAATAGACAACAAATTTTAAATCAATATTCGCAGCGGAAATAATAATTCATTAGAAGAGTTAAGTAGAGAATGCAAACTACTATTTTCTATGTATGAATTTAAAAGTTCATCGCCATCTTTTATCCCCTCAGAACATCAATCAATATACATCTGAATCAAATATTCATCTTTGCACTACAAGCCAAAGATATTCATCACCGGTCATGTTCATCTAAACACTGCTCATCTTTGCTACTACCAAAGATATTCTTCAGAAATCATTCATCTTTGCACTACATGTGCCAAAGATATTCAATAATATCATCATTTAATATCGAGGATAATGAAAATATTTTTAAAGAAACGAATCCAGTGAAACAAAATGACAAGGATTAAGGATTAAGGATTCGTACTTTGTTTTATCCATGTTCAAAAATACCTCAAAAATAATCATAGTGGTGTAAAATTCAAGAATGATCAAAACATGGATACAATCAAAGCTAGTATCCGCATAGATATTTTGACAAAAAGAAGAAATTTTATTTTTAATGAATAAAGGCCAGATACGTGAATAGTCTTTGATACGTGAATAGTAACTCTCGACACCAAAAGATAGAAATTTCCCAAAAAACATCTTCACGCTTCATGAATAGTACTCGTGAATAAGAACTCGTGAATAAGAACTCATGAATAGTAACTCGTGAATAGTAACTCATGAATAAGAATCATGAATAAGTAACCCCAACATGAAAAAAGTTCCAAATTTGATAAAAAGTTTCAACCAATATTTCAAAGATAATGATATTGAAGAAATAATATCATTTGAGAAGAAAATAACATCCCTTACCTCGAAAGATTAAGATTTCTATTTGGAATACTGGGATATAGTCTTTGAAGGGAACTTACAATTGCCTAACAATGCTCAAAGTATACTCAAAATACTCACAAGAATACGCTAATAATATAGAGAGAGGCAACTTCAGGTTTAAAGGTGTGATTTTCAATTCTAACCCAAGACCCTATTTATAGAAATTGCTTAGAACACCAAAACAGTAAAATTTAATAAATTAATAATATAATTATATAAATTTCCTACGCATGCCTAGAATCTGATTTCAGCCATCAAACACATGCCACATTCTAGAAAAGTAAGAAAAATGTTTTTCTAATTTTAAATATTTTAAACTTCCAAAATCAATTATTTTGAGCTTGAACTTCAATAATTCATAATAAATAACCCTTTCATCAGAAAATTCGAATCTCATGAGTTTTTGTAGGAAATTCAATTCTCTACAACTTTGCAGAAGAAAGTTTTTCCAAATTCCAAATAGAAATTGACCAAATCCACAAACTGGACGATTTTACGGTATAATCAAATTTCAAATAATAAATGGGGTCCACCGACATGTTTAACATGTTTTAAACATTTATTGCAACAAAAATACTCTTCCTCCTCGTATACTCATATATCCCACATTCGTTGTAAAAATATCACCATTATTATATTATTAAAATATAATAATATATTTAAATGAATTATTTTATCGTAAAAGATAAAATTTCAATTTTCAACAATTGTCACATTAAAATTTTTCCATCTATATCCACATAAAATCAATATTTTCCTCATCATATGAATCAATAATTAATTATTCACAAATAATATTACAGTAATCACAATATCGACAACCAAAGCAGCTTCCGTGAAAGAGGGGCTTTCAATAAGAATTTCTCTCACTTCAAGCGCAATTAGGTGACCAAACCTCTCCTTAGACGTAACTTTCTAGACATTGCCAATAATGTTATCTAATAATATTATTCAGATAATATGAATTATTGCTTCGATAATGAAAAATACCGTAAATGACAATTATCAAACAACAAAGAATATAAAATATCAACGCAAAGAATTATTAAATCAATAAAATATCGAATAAAGAATTATCGTAACCATTATTGAGTAGTGCCTTCTTACGTAAAAATCAATAATTGGTGCAATACCGCAAAGCACCGTGTTTTAACCAATTTAGTATTTTAACAAGATAATCTAAGAATAACTACGTCAAGTATTTTTAAACAACTTATATTCATCGCTTTTCTTCATCCAATCGCTTTTCATATGGGCCCACATATTATGGTCGCTACTTGTCAGCATTTAATATTCCCCGACAAAGATTTAATATTCCACGACCAAACGAATATTCCCCACAACAATGAATATTTTATAACCACTTGCTTATTTTGAAATATTTGCGTATTTTACCCTTAACTATCCACATTAATCAAATTAACCCTTACTATTTCAAAATAATAAATAGAGAAAATTAAATTTCATTAATAATAAGTTGGGGTCTTACAAAAGCTATTCGTTTATTGAAAAACGGATGTCAAGCTTTCTTAGCCCATGTTATGGATTTGAATAAAGACACATCGGATTTGAATAATATTCTTGTTGTTAGTAAATTTTCTGACGTATTTCCTGAATAACTTCCTGGTCTACCCCTAGAACGTGAAGTTGAATTCTTTATTGATCTTGAACCTGGTACAAAGCCCATTTCTAAAACCCCATATCGAATGGCTCCTATTGAACTTCAGGAGTTAAAGGTCCAACTACAGGAGTTGTTGGACATCGATTTTATTCATCCTAGTACATCTCCTTGGGGTGCTCCTGTTTTATTTGTAAAGAAGAAAGACGGGAGTATGCGACTTTGTATTGACTATCGAGAATTGAACCATGTCACCGTCAAGAATAGGTATCCGTTACCTCGTATTGATGACCTATTTGACCAGTTGCAAGGAGCACAATTCTTTTCAAAATCGATCTTCGCTTAGATATCATCAAATAAGATTAGAATCGAGGATATTCCAAAGACCGCCTTCGTAACTCCTGCAGACGGCATTATGAATTCTTAGTCATGTCTTTTGGGTTGACTAATGCTCCTGCGGCTTTCATGGATATGATGAACCGAGTATTCAAGGATTATTTGGATCAGTTCGTTGTTGTCTTTATTGATAACATCCTTATATATTCCAAAAGCCGTGAAGATCATGAGCACCATTTGAAGCTGGTACTCCAAAAGCTTCGTGAAATCAAGCTATATGCCAAGTTAAAGAAATGCAATTGTTGGCTTGAGGAAGTAGCATTTCTTGTGCACGTAGTGTCAAAACATGGAGTATCTGTCGACCCGACGAAGATTGAAGCAATACAAAGTTGGGAGCAACCGAAGACGGTGACCGAAGTACGTAACTTTTTGGGCTTAGCTGGTTATTATCGGAGATTCATGGAAGGATTTTCTTGAATCGCTACTCCTTTAACTCAGCTGACTCGAAAAGATACAAATTCGTATGGAGCGAGGAATGCGAGAAGAGTTTCCAAGAGCTTAAGAGGAGACTCATTTTGGCACTGCTCATTAATACCATCCGGTTCGATGGATTTGTTATGTCTGATACTTCGTGCAAAGGGTTAGGATGTGTTCTCATGCAACATGGGATAGTTATAGCCTATGCCTCGCGACAACTTAAAGAATATGAGAGGAATTATCCTACTCATGATCTAGAGTTGGCAGCAGTCATTTTCGCACTAAAGATCTGGAGGCACTATCTATATGGAGAGAAAGTGGAGATATATTCAGACCATAAAAGCCTCAAATATTTCTTCACCCAAAAGGAACTCAACATGCGACAACGACGTTCGCTCGAGCTGTTAAAAGATTATGACCACACCATTCAATACCATCTTGGAAAAGCAAACGTGGTAGCTGACGCATTGAGTAGAAGATCATATGTAGGAACGAGTGCGATGATGACAAGTATACGCATAGAACCAACTTTAATCGATGAAGTTAAAGTTGATCAAGCCACAGACTCGGAGCTGATGCGTATGAAGAAGAAAGTACAAGAGGGTGCTATTCTAGAAGCAAGAATCGATGAAGAAGGAATACTTGAGTCCACTCCGCACTTCAGGTTCCTAACGATTCGACGATTTAAAGAACAAGATCATGATGGAGGCACACAATACACCATTTGCAATCCATCTCGGAAGTACCAAAATGTATCGTGATCTTCGACATACATTTTGGTGGAACAATACGAAGAGAGAGATGCGAAGTTTATCTCGAGGTGTTTAACTTGTCAACGTGTAAAGGCGGAGCATCAAGTGCCTAAGGGTCCATTGCAACCACTTGAGATTCCGAAATAGAAGTGGGAACATATTACCATGGATTTCGTTACGGGTCTTCCCACAGTTTCTCAAGGCATAAATGTTATTTGGGTTATTGTTGATAGATTAACTAAGTTCCGCTTCATTTCTTGCCGATACGGAGACTTATTCCTCGAACGCCTTGCTCATATGTATGTAAATGAGGTTGTGAGATTGCATGGCATTCCAGTATCCATAGTTTCGGATCGTGACCCAAGATTGACTTCACGATTTTGGGTTAGCTTGCAAAAAGCTATGGGAACAGATTTACGATTCAGTTCGGCATACCATCATCAAACGGATGGACAATTAGAGATGACTATTTAAACTCTTGAAGATCTATTAAGACTCTATGTCCTAGACTTCAAAGGGAGTTGGGATAAGTATTTACCATTGGTGGAATTCTCATACAACAACAGTTATCAGGCAAGTATAGGGGTAGCTCCATTCAAAGCATTGTATGGAAGAAAGTGTCGCTCTCTAGTATGTTGGGATGAGGTGGGTGAAGCAACATTTTAAGGACCAGAGTTGGTACGTATTACTACAGAAAAGATCCAAATGATTCGACAACGTATACAAACGGCACAAGATCGACAAAAGAGTTATGCAGATCTTCATCGAAAGGACGTGGAATTTAGTATTGGGGAACATGTATTATTGTGTGTTGCTCCATGGAAAGGAGTTACAAGATTCGGGATGTAAGACCCCAACTTATTATTAATGAAATTTAATTTTCTCTATTTATTATTTTGAAATAGTAAGGGTTGATTTGATTAATGTGGATAGTTAGGGTAAAATACGCAAATATTTCAAAATAAGCAAGTGGTTATAAAATATTCATCATTGTTTGAAATATTCGTTTGTCGTGGAATATTCGATCGCTTCTGGAATATTCGTATTTACGACACAGCAAATTTTTGTGTGGGCCCCATAACTAAAAAGCGATCGACGAAGAAAACGACAAATATAAGTTGTTTAAAAATAATAACAGAAGTTATCATCAAGCTAATCGTTAAAATACTTGGTTAAAACACAAGAAGATTACCAGATTGCACCAATTATTGATTCTTACGTAAGAAGGCACTACTCAATAATGGTTACAAAGAATTACTGCTCAAAGATTTTATTTTATTTATTTAATAATTGTCATTTGATATTTTATATTGTCATTGTTTCAATAATTGTCATTATTACACAAGATTTTTCATTATCGAAGCAATAATTCATATTATCCTAATAATATTATTAGATAACATTATTGGCAATGTCTAGAAAGTTCTCGCCTTAAGGAGAGGTTTGGTCACCTAATCATGCCAAGAAGGAGAAATTTTATCGAAAGCCCCTCTTCCTGAAACCGCCTCGTCATCAATATCAGGATTCTCAATAATATTATTTGTGAATAATTAATTATTGATTCATATGATGAGGAAAATATTGATTTTATGTGGATATATATGGAGAAAATTTTAATGTGACAATTGTTGAAAATTGAAATTTTATCTTTTTCTCGATAAAATAATTCATTTAAATATATTATTATATTTTAATAATATAATAATGGTGATATTTTTACAACGAAATGTGGGATATATGAGTATACGAGGAGGAAGAGTATTTTTGTTGCAATAAATGTTTAAAACATGTTAAACATGCTCATGGACCCCATTTATCGACCGAAATTTGATTATAAATGTAAAATCGCCTGCTTGTGGATTTCTTGGCCAATTTCTATTTGGAATTTGGAAAACTTTCTTCTTGCAAAGTTGTAGAGAATTGAATTTCCTATAAAAACTCGCGAGATTCAAATTTTCCGATGAAAGGGCTATTTATTATGAATTATCAAGTTCAAGTTCAAAATAATTGATTTTTGAAGTTTAAAATATTTAAAATTAGAAAACGTTTTTTTTTTTTTTTTTCTAGAATGTGGCATGTGTTTGATGGTCAAATCAGATTCTAGGTATGCGAGGAAATTTATATAATATATATTATTAATTTATTAAATTTTCTCGCTTTGTGTTCTAAGCAATTTCCTATAAATAGGTGCTTAGGTTAGAATTGAAAATCACACCGTAAATCAAGTTTTCTCTCTATATTATCGAGCGATTCTTGTGAGTATTTTGAGTATACTTTGAGTATTGTTAGACTGCAAGTTCCTTCAAAGACTATATCCTGATTCCACCTGTAAGTACTAATCTTTCGAGGTAAGTGATATTATTTTCTTCTCAAATGATATTATTTCTTCAATATCATTATGTCAAATATTGATTGAAACTTTTTATCAAATTTGGAACTTTTTTATGCTCAAGTTACTATTATTCATGAGTTACTATTCACGAAGTTACTATTCATGAAGTTACTATTCACGAGTTACTATTCACGAAGTTACTATTCACGAAGTCATTCAAGATGTAAAATTTTCTTTTGGTGTCTGAGTTACTATTCACGATACGAAACTATTCATTTTTCATCTAAAAATAAAATTTTTTCTTTTTGTCCAAAATATCTATTCTGGATACTAGCTTTGATCAGATCCATGTTTTGATCATTCTTGAATTTTACACCACTATGATTATTTTTGAGGTATTTTTGAACATGGATAAAACAAAGTACTTAATCCTTAATCCTTAATCCTCGCTCATTTTGTTTCACTCGATTCGCTTTTTTAAAATATTTTTCATCATCCTCACCTTAAATGATGATATTATTGAATATCTTTGGCCCAGAAAGCAAGATGAATGATTTCTCAAGAATATCTTCGCCCAGTAGTAAAAGATGAATGTGTTTAGATGAAATACGACTAATCGATGAATATCTTTTCGCCCAGAGTGCAAAGATGAATATTTGATTCCGTGATATATATCGATTGATGTTACAGGATAAAAGATAGACGATGAACTTTTAAATTCATACATGTAAGATAGTAGTTTGCATTCTCTACTTAACTCTTCTAATGAATTATTATTTCACATAATATTGATTTAAAATTTGTCATCTATCAGTATTCTATTAGATTTTTCCTCGTCAAGACTAACGATAATTTGTTGTATATTATCTTAGTCATAATATTCTTTATCGGGCTAGTTGAGCTCACCCTTTTCCTTTTTGTTCCATTTTTCTTCTCGTGAGGCTAGAATATAAATGAAGTACGAGCCTGGGGTATGGAATGAAGGTTTTAGAGAGAATTGTTTAGTAGTCCTCACCATTTTTGTAAAATAATGTATCAATAAATGTGATGAGGATTTATTTGAGTATAGATATTGTCTAGAAGATAATATTTGTATTCAAACTCACAGCTTTACTCATTGTAATAATAAAGTTGTAGTTGTTTCGCACTCACGATCGACAACTCGTAATGGGTGATGTATACCTATTTTGGGGGCGCCACAACTGGTATCGTAGCTTAGGATATGATCTCCAAGCGAGATCGGGAATAGAACTAGAGGGGAGAGAGACGAGTAAATCCTTCGCTAAGTGTGTCCTACCTAAGCTTATTTTTTAGTCGGTCAAGATATAAGGATATTATGTGATATATTGATTTCTTAATTAACCCTTGTTTTACGACAAAGATTTGAGAATGTCGAATCGAGAATATTAACAATGGAAATGAGACCGTGGAGACGCTCAGACTCACCAACGAGGAGAACGCGCAACAGTCGGGCAATGTTCCTCCCGTGAACAAACAACACCAATCGAAAGCGTATTGATGAACGAGGGATGTTTAGAAGCTTTTTGCAGCTCATGCAAAATCGCATTTAGGAGACTCGTGTTCAAAATACAGAGGAAATGATAGCAATTCACCAAGTTGTCACAAATGCAAGCTCAAAGAGTCAGGACCACCAGAATTTAAGGGAAAGCCAGATCCGATCACCATGAAACACGGGTCAAGCAAATTACCAAGATATTCGATGTCTGGGATGCACGAGAATGAAGGTTCCATTCGCCACCTTTATGTTCCGTGGCGAGGCATATCATCGTGTGGGTCTCAGAAGCGCACTCCATCCAAATTCCGCACTCAAAGATGTCTTGGGAGACATTTCAGAATTATTTAATGACAAATACTTTCCCGAAAGTGTTCATTATACGAAGGAAGTGGAGTTCATCGATTAGAACAAAACAACACGACGGTGTCTCAAAGACGAGGCAAAGTTTGCAGAGTTATCCAGTTTCAGACCTCATTCGGTGGAGAATGAGGAACGATGACGCGGATGTTTTTTAGAGGTTTGAAACCCTAAGATACGCCAATATCTCATTTCTCATAAATTTTCTCTATTCGATGTTGTTAAAAATGTGGCTCAATTATTAGAGCGAGATAACGAGTACTGTTCAACCGAGGGACCATAACCAGATCGCACTGTAGATAGCAACAATGTAATAATGATAACCAAATGAGAAAGAAATGATTTGACAAAATGGTAACCACTCCGTGGTAATCATGGCCATGAAAATAGAAGAAGCGAGTCAGAGGAGATTTTAAAAGAGGAGATTTAACAACGACTATGTGAAGACGATAAAGGCTTAAGAAGAATCGGTTCTAAGGGAGGAGAACGACCACCCATTATATGCTACAAATGCGAAAAGAGGGACATATCACCAAACCGCCCACAACAGCTCAAGGTATGCTATAATTGTGGAAAGGAAGGACATATCGCCGAGATCAGACAAGAGCGAAACCTAGTTCAATGGGGACTATGACTCAAAAGATCGTCCCCGTAAAAGTCAAAGTCAACGATTCCGGAAGAGCGCTTTTGTCAGATCGGTCATAATGCGAGGAACCCAAACGAGGTGATCACGGTAAGCTATTTATAAATTCTCATGAAGTTTATACCTTACTTGATACCTAAGCATACCCATTCATTTATCTCTCCCGCATGTGCTCAACGCTTAAACTCGACCGAGAAATTAGACTTTGACCTATCTCGTGGAAACTCCGTTAGAGAAACTTTCATCACATCCACTGCTTATAAATCTTGTTTGATTCAAGTTGGCACCATCACCTTACCGCTGACCTTTATCTCTTTAAAGATACTTGCTTTTGATGTGATTTTAGGATTGATCGTTAACTACTCATCATGCCAAAATTGATTGTTTTCGTAAGGTCATTAGTTTTCATATTCCTAACCAACCCGTTGTATTTAATTCAAGCAACTAAACCATTAAAATCAATCACCGCTATATCTAATCATAAAGCTATTCGCTTATCAAAAAACTGATGTCAAGCTTTCTTAGCCCATGTTATGGATTTGAATAAAGACACGCCAAATTTGAATAATATTCCCGTTGTTATCGACTTTCCGACGATTTCAAAGAACTTCCCTGCCTCACCCCCGTAACGTGAAGTTGAATTCTTTATTGATCTTGAACCCGCACAAAGCCCATTTCTAAAACCCCATATCGAATGGCTCCTATTGAACTTCAGAGTTAAAGGTCCAACTACAGAATTGTTGGACATCGGTTTCATCTGGCCCCAGACATCTCCTCGGGGTGCTCCTGCTTTATTCAGAAAGAAGAAAGACGGAGTATGCGACTTTGTATTGACTATCGGAATCGAACCATGTCACCATCAAGAATAGGTATCCTCTACCTCGTATTGATGACTTGTTTGACCAAATAGCAAGGGGCACAATTCTTTTCAAAATCGATCTTCGCTCGATATCATCACCAAGATTAGAATCGAGGATATTCCAAAGACCGCTTTTAAAACTCTAGACGGGCATTATGAATTCTTAGTCATGTCTTTCTTGACTAACTAATGCTCCTCGCGGCTTTTCATGGATATGATGAACCGAGTATTCAAGGAATATTTGATCATTTTGTTGTTGTTTTATTGATGACATCCTCATATATTCCAAAAGTCGTGAAGATCATGAGCACCATTTGAAGTCGGGTACTCCAAAGGCTTCGTGAAAAACAAACTATATGCCAAATTGAAGAAATGCGAAGTTCGCTTGAGGAAGTAGCATTCCTTGGGCACGCAGTGTCAAACATGGAGTATCCGTGATCCGCCAAGATCAAAGCAATACAAAGTTGGGAGCAACCAAGTTTGCGATCAAGTACGAGCTTTTTGGGCTTAGCCGGTTATTATCTGAGATTCGTGGAAGGGTTTTCTAATCGCTACTCCATTAACTCAAATAACTCCTAAGGATACAAAATTCGCTTGGAGCGAAGAATGCGAGAAAGAGTTTCCAAGAGCTTAAGAGGAGACTTATTTCGCAGACTGCTCTAACAATACCATCCGTTCTTGATGGATTTGTTATCTACAAATGATGCTTCGCAAAGGGTTAGGATGTGTTCTCATGCAACGGGAAAGTCATAGCCTATGCCTCATGACAACTTAAAGAGTATGAGAGGAATTATCCTACTCATGATCTAGAGTCAAGGCAAAGCAATGCAGCGCTTAAAGATATGGAGGCACTATCTATATGGGAGAAAGTGGAGATATATTCGCACCATAAAAGCCTTAAATATTTCTTCACTCAAAAGAACTCAACACGCGCAAAATGACGCTGGCTCGAGCTATCGAAAGACTACGACCACACTATTCAATACCATCCTCGAAAAGTTTAACGTGGTAGCCGACGCGCCGAGTAGAAGATCATATGCAGAACGAAAAGGATGATGTCAAGTATACGACAGAGCCAACTTTAATAGAAAAGTTAAGGTCGCTTTCAAGCCACCGAATCCCGAGTTGATGCGCGTATGAAAGAAGAAAGAAAGTACAAGAAGGAGCTATTCCTAAGCGAGAATCGATGAAGAAGGAATACTTCGAGTCCACTCTAGACTTCAGTGTTCCTAACGACTGATTTGAAGTACAAGATTATGATGGAGGCACACAATACACCATTTGCAATCCATCCTCGAAGTACTAAAATGTATCGTGATCTTCGACATACATTTTGGTGGAAATATAAGAGAGAGATTGCAAAGTTTATCTCAATGTGTTTAACTTGTCAACGGTAAAGGCGAGCATCTAGTACCTAAGGGTCCGCTGAACCACTTGAGATTCCAAATGGAAGTGGAAACACATTACCATGGATTTCAATTTTGGGTCTTCCTACTATTTCAAGGCATCAATGCTATTTGGGTTATTGTTGATAGATTAACCAAGTCCGCTTTCATTTCTTGCCGACACGGAGACTTATTCACTCCTCGAACGCCTTGCTAGTATGTACGTGAATGAGATTGTGAGGTCAGTATGGCATGCCCAGATCCATAGTTTCGATCGCGACCCAAGATTCACTTCAAGATTTTGGGTTAGCTTGCAAAAAGCTATGGGCACGGATTTATTTATTTGGTTCAAGATACCATCCTCAAACCAGATTTTACAATCGTAGAGACTATTCAAACTCTTGAAGATTTATTAAGACTCGTGTCCCTGACTTCAAGGGCGCTTGATAAGTATTTACCATCGGTGGAATTCTCCTACAACAACAAAGCTTATCGTGCAAGTATAGTGTGGCTCCATTCAAGCATTATATGGACGAAAAGTGTCGCTTCCAATATGTTGGGACGAGGTGGGTGAAGCAACATTGTTGGGACCCGAAGTTAAGACGTATGATCTACTAAAAGATCCAAATGATTCGACAACGATACAAACCAAGACAAGATCGACAAAAGAGTTATGCGATCTTCATCGAAAGGACGGGAATTTAGTGTAGGGATCATGTATTGTCATGAAGTCGCTCCATGGAAGGGAGTTACAAGATTTGGGAAGAGAGGAAAGCTCAATCCACGATTTATCGTCCATTTCAAATTCTCGACCGAGTAGGAAATGTAGCCTATAGACTCGCTAAGCACCTCCGAGTATGTCTCGTGTTCATAATGTGTTTCATATATCCGCATTTCAGAATATGTGAAAGACCCAACCACGCTATAGAAAGTTAGAACCGACGAGATAGCCAAGACTTAACGTATGAGGAGGTACCACCGCCAAGATCTTGGATAGAAGGAGCATGTCCTACGCTAAGAAAGGTCATACCACAAGTTAAAGTTTTGTGGAGGAATCATGCTATAGGAAATGACCCGAATTGAAAACTAAATGAAAGCGAGGTATCCTCACCTTTTCAAACACTGTATGTGACGCCAATTTCGAGGACGAAATTTCATAAGGAGGGAGGTCAGAAGACCCCAACTTATTATTAATGAAATTTAATTTTCTATTTATTATTTTGAAATAGTAAGGGTTGATTTGATTAATGTGGATAGTTTAGGGTAAAATACGCAAATATTTCAAAATAAGCAAGTGGTTATAAAATATTCATCATTGTTTGGGAATATTCGTTTGGTCGTGGAATATTCGATCGCTTGGGAATATTCGTATTTACGGCCAGCATGTGTGGGCCCCATAACTAAAAGCGATCGATGAAGAAAACGACAAATATAAGTTGTTTAAAAATAATAACAGAAGTTGTTACCAAGTAATACCGTTAAAATACTCTATGGTTAAAAACACAAGAAGACACCAGATTGCACCAATTATTGATTCTTACGTAAGAAGGCACTACTCAATAATGGTTACAAGAATTATCGCTCAAAGATTTTATCGATTTAATAATTGTCATGCGCTGATATTTTATATTGTCGTTGTTTCAATAATTGTCATTACACAAAGATTTTTCATTATCGGCAAATAATTCATATTATCCTAATAATATTATTAGATAACATTATTGGCAATGTCTAGAAAGTTCTGCCTAAGGAGAGGTTTGGTCACCTAATCATGCTACCAAGAAGAGAAATTTTTTATCGAAAGCCCCCTCTTTCCTGAAACCGCCTCGTCATTAATATTGTGATTCTCAGAATATTATTTGTGAATAATTAATTATTGATTCATATGATGAGGAAAATATTGATTTTATGTGGATATAGATGGAGAAAATTTTAATGTGACAATTGTTGAAAATTGAAATTTTATCTTTTTCTCGATAAAAATAATTCATTTAAATATATTATTATTTTAATAATATAATAATAATGATATTTTTACAACGAATGTGGGATATATGAGTATACGAGGAGGAAGAGTATTTTTTTTGTTGCAATAAATGTTTAAAACATGTTAAACATGCTCATGGGACCCCATTTATCGACCGAAATTTGATTATAAATTTCGTAAAAATCGCCTGCTTGTGGATTTCTACCAATTTCTATTTGAATTTGGAAAACTTTCTTCTGCAAAGTTGTAGAGAATTGAATTTCCTATAAAAACTCATGAGATTCAATTTTCTGATGAAAGGGCTATTTATTATGAATTATTGAAGTTCAAGTTCAAATAATTGATTTTTGGAAGTTTAAAATATTTAAAATTAGAAAAACGTTTTTTCTTACTTTTTCTAGAATGTGGCATGTGTGTTGATGGTGTGAAATCAGATTTCTAGGTATGCGTAGAGAAATTATATATATATATATATTATTAATTTATTAAATTTTCTCGCTTTGGTGTTCTAAGCAATTTCCTATAAATAGGTGCTTAGGTTAGAATTGAAAATCACACCGTAAATCAAGTTTTCTCTCTCTATATTATCGAGCGTATTCTTGTGAGTATTTTGAGTATACTTTGAGTATTGCTATACTAAGTGTTTCCTTCAAAGACTATATCCCTGTTTCCAACTGTAAGTACTAATCTTTCGAGGTAAGGGATATTTTTTTTCAAATGATATTATTTCTTCAATATCATTATGTCAAATATTGATTGAAACTTTTTATCAAATTTGGAACTTTTTTTATGCTCGGTTACTATTCATGAGTTACTATTCATTTATTCACGAGTTACTATTCACGAGTTACTATTCACGATTACTATTCACTTAGTACTATTCACGATGAAGATGTTTTTTTGGAAATTTCTATCTTTTGCGTTTGAGTTACTATTTTACTATTTCACGATACTATGCACTATTCACGATACTAAAATTCATGAAAAATTTTCTTCTTTTTTCTCAAAAATATCTATTCGATACTAGCTTTGATCAGATCCATGTTTTGATCATTCTCAATTTTACACCACTATGATTATTTTTTTGAGGTATTTTTGAACATGGATAAAACAAAGTACTAATCCTTAATCCTTAATCCTTGTCATTTTGTTTCAATCGATTCGCTTTTTTAAAATATTTTTCATCATCCTCGCCTTAAATGATGATATTATTGAATATCTTCGGCCCAGAAGTAAAGAGATGAATGATTTCAAGAATATCTTCGTCCAGTCAAAAGTATTTTAAGAGAGCAAAGATGAACAGTGTTTAGATGAACACGACTAATCGATGAATATCTTCGCCTGAGAGTAAAAAGATGAATATTTGATTCCGTATGTATATCGATTGATGTTACAGGATAAAAGATAGATTTATGAACTTTTAATTCATACATGAAGATAGTAGTTTGCATTCTCTACTTAACTCTTCTAATGAATTATTATTTCACCATGTATTGATTTAAAATTTGTTGTCTATCAGATTCTATTAGATTTTTCCCCGTCAAGACTAACGATAATTTGTTGTATATTATCTTAGTCATAATATTCTTTACCGGCTAGTTGAGCTCACCCTTTTCCTTTTTGTTCCATTTTTCTTCTCGTGAGGCTAGAATATAATGATAGTACGTAGCCTGGGTATGGAATGAAGGTTTTAGAGAGAATTGTTTAGTAGTCCTCACCATTTTTGTAAAATAATGTATCAATAAATGTGATGAGGATTTATTTGAGTATAGATATTGTAAAATAGGTATACATCACCTATTCCGAGTCATCAATACATGGTATGTAAACAACTACAACTTTATTATTACAACAAGAAACTCGTGAGTTTGAATACAAATATTATCTTCTGCATAATATCTATACTCAAATAAATCCTCATCACATTTATCGATACATTATTTTACAAAAATGGTGAGGACTACTAAACAATCCTTTCTAAAACCTTCATTCCATACCCCGACTCGCACTCGCTATATTCTCGCCTCCCGAGAAAAAAAAAATGGAACAAAAGGAAAAGGGTGAGCTCAACTAGCTCAAGAAGAATATTACGACTAAGATAATATACAACAAATTATCGTTAGTCTTCAACAGGAAAAATATAATAGAATACAATAGACAACAAATTTTAAATCAATATTCGCAATGAAATAATAATTCATTAGAAGAGTTAAGTAGAGAATGCAAACTACTATCTTCTATGTATGAATTTAAAAGTTCATCGCTCATCTTTTATCCCCGTAAACATCAATCAATATACATCCGAATCAAATATTCATCTTCGCACTACAGCCAAAGATATTCATCACCGGTCATGTTCATTTAAACACTGCTCATCTTCAGCACTACGCCCAAAGATATTCTTCAGAATCATTCATCTTTGCACTACAAAGCCAAAGATATTCTTAAGAAATCATTCATCTTTGCACTACAGTGCCAAAGATATTCCATAATATCATCATTTAAGACCGAGGATGATGAAAATATTTTTTTTTTTTAAAACGAATCCAAAGGAAACAAAATGACAAGGATTAAGGATTAAGGATTCGACTTTGGTTTTATCCACGCCCAAAAATACCTCAAAAATAATCATAGTGGTGTAAAATTCAAGAATGATCAAAACATGGATACAATCGAAAGTTAGTATCCGTATTAGATGTTTTGACGAAAAAGAAGAAATTTTATTTTTCTATGAATAAGACCAGATACGTGAATAAGGTCAGATACGTGAATAAAGGCCGATACGTGAATAGTAATCCGACACCAAAAGATAGAAATTCCACAAAAAACATCTTCACGCTTCATGAATAATAATAATAAGAATCGTGAATAAGAATCGTGAATAAGAATCTCGCTGAATAAGAATCGTGAATAAGAATCTCGTGAATAAGAACTCATGAATAAGAACTCATGAATAGTAACCCCGATATGAAAAAGTTCCAAATTTGATAAAACTTCAGATCAATATTTCAAAGATAATGATATCAAGAAATAATATCATTACGAAAAAAAATATCCCTTACCTCGAAAGATCAAGATTTCTAAATGTAAATACCGACATAAGGTCAAGGAACTCAGACCGCCCTAGCAATACTCAAAGTATACTCAAAATACTCACAAGAATACGCCGATAATATAGAGAGAGAAAACTTCAGCTTCGTGTGATTTTCAATTCTAACCTAAGACCCTATTTATAGAAATCGCTAGTAACACCAAAGTTATAAAATTTAATAAATTAATATATATATATATATATATAAATTCATACGCCCACCTTTAGAGAATTCAGATCCTAGCATTTCCCACACATGCCACCTTCTAGAAAAGTAAGAAAAAAAACGTTTTCATAAAATAAATAATTAAAACTTTCAAAATCAATTATTTTGAGCTTTCTTTAACTTCAATAATTCATAATAAATAGCCCTTTCATCAGAAAATTTCGAATCTCATGAGTTTTTATAGGAAATTCAATTTCTACAACTTTGCAGAAGAAAGTTTTTCCAAATTCCAAATGGAAATTGACCAAATCCACAAACCAAGCGATTTTACAAAGCTATAATCAAATTTCACCAATAAATGGGGTCCACCGACATGTTTAACATGTTTTAAACATTTATTGCAACAAAAATACTCTTCCTCCTCAGATACTCATATATCCCACATTCGTTGTAAAAATATCACCATTAATATATTATTAAAATAATATATTTAAACGAATTATTTTATCGTAAAAGATAAAATTTCAATTTTCAACAATTGTCACTTAAAAAATTTTCTCCATCTATATCCACATAAAATCAATATTTTCTCATCATATGAATCAATAATTAATTATTCACAAATAATATTACGTAATCACAATATCGACAACCAGCAGCCTCCTGTGAAAGAGGGGCTTTCCAATAAGAATTTCTTCATCATCGCCGCAAAATTAGTGACCAAACCTCTCCTTAGATGTAACTTTCTAGACATCGCCAATAATGTTATCTAATAATATTATTCAGATAATATGAATTATTGCTTCGATAATGAAAAATAATCGCCGTAATGACAATTATCAAACAACAAAGAATATAAAATATCAACGCAAAGAATTATTAACTCAATAAAATAAATCGAATAAAGAATTATCGTAACCATTATCGAGTAGTGGCCTTCACGTAAGAATCAATAATTGGTGCAATACCGCAGCTATCGCTCAACAACGCCGCCAGACAAGTGTGTTTTTTAACCACCGGGTATTCCAACAAAGATAATCTGTAAATAACTACGCCTATTATTTAAAAACAACTTATATTTGTCGCTTTCTTCATCCAATCGCTTCACATGGGCTCCACACACGGTCATACTACTGTCGCATTTAATATTCCCCGACAAAGATTTAATATTCCACGACCAAACGAATATTCCCCGATAATAATGAATATTTTATAACCACTGCTTATTTTGAAATATTTATGATTTAACCCTTAACTATCCACATTAATCAAATCAACCCTTACTATTTCAAAATAATAAATAAAGGAAATTCCTTTTATTTAAAAAATTTCGGGGTCTTACAACCTCCCTCCTTATGAAATTTCGCCCTCGAAATCGACGACGACGACTGTGTGTTTCAAAAGGTGAGGATACCTCGCTTTCATTTCCGCTTCCAATTCCTGTGTCATTTCTCTATAAAGATGATTCCTCCACAAAACTTTAACTTGTGGTATGACCTTTCATGCGTAGGACATGCTCCTTCCTATCCAAGATCTCGACAGTACCTCCTCATACGCTAAGTCTTCTATTATCTCGTCCTGCTTCTAACTCAATAACGTGGTTCGGTCTTTCACATATTTACGGCAAGTACGATATGTGAAACACATTATGAACACGAGACATACTTTGAGGTAACGCAAGTCTATAGGCTACATTTCCTACTCTCACCAAGAATTTGAAATGGACCAATAAATCGTGGATCGAGCTTTCTCTCTTCCCAAATCTTGTAACTCCCTTCCACGGAGCAACTCGCAACAATACACGATCCCCTACATTAAATTCCACGCCCTTTCGATGAAGATCCGCATAACTCTTTTGTCGATCTTGTGCCGCTTTGTATACGCTGTCAATCATTTGATCTTTTCTAGTAGTCATACGTATTAACTCTGTCCCAACAATGTTGCTTCACCCACCTCATCCCAACATATCGAGAAATCGACATTTTCGGCCCATATAATGCTTCAAATGGAGCCACACCTATACTTCTGCTCGATAACTCGCTGTCAGTAGGAGAATTCCACCAATGGTAAATACTTATCCCAACTACCCTCAAGTCTAGGACACGTAGTCTTAATAGATCTTCAAGAGTTTGAATAGTCCTCTCCGATCATCCGTCTGCTTGGGGATGGTATGCCAACTAAATCGCAAACTGCGCTCCATAGCTTTTTGCAAGCTAACCCAAAATCTTGAAGTGAATCTCGGGTCACGATCCAAACTATGGATACAGTATGCCATGCAACCTCACAATCTCATTCACGCATATACTAGCAAGACGCTCAAGGAATAAGTCTCCAGACGGCAAGAAATGAGCGTATTTGGTTAATCTATCAACAATAACCCAAATAAGATTGATGCCTTGAGAAACCGTAGGAAGACCCGTAACGAAATCCATAGTAATGTGTTCCCACTTCCATTCCTAATCTCAAGTGGTTGCAAATCGACCCTTTAGGTACAAGATGCTCCGCCTTTACACGCTGGGTAAGTTAAACACATCGAGATAAACTTTGCAATCTCTCTCTTCATATTGTTCCACCAAAATGTATGTCAAGATCACGATACATTTTAGTACTTCCAGTGATGGATTGCAAATGGCGATTGTGCCTCCATCATAATCTTGTACTTCAAATCGTAGTCGTTAGAACACAAAGTCTAGAGTGGACTCAAGTATTCCTTCTTCATCAATTCTCGCCCTAATAGCTCCTTCAGATACTTTCTTCTTCATACGATCACCCTCCTGCCTGGGCTCGAGCAACCTTAACTTTTTCTATTAAAGTCGGGTCTACGCGATATACTGACATCATCGCACTCGCTCCTCGCATACGATCTTCTACTCAACGCGCCACCACCACGCTCGCTTTTACCAGATGGTATCAATAGTGTGGTCGTAGTCTTCAATAGCTCGAGCCAACGTCACCGCCAAGATGTCGAGTTCTTTTTGAGTGAAGAAATATTTAAGGCTTTTATGGTCCTAATATATCTCCACTTTCTCCCATATAGATAAGGCTCTCCATATTTTTAGCGCGAAAACGATCGGGCCGCTAACTCTAGATCATGAGTAGGATAATTCCTCTCATACTCTTTTAAGTTGTCATGAGGCATAAAGGCTATGACTTTCCCACGCCAGCATGAGAACACATCCTAACCCTTTGCTCAAGCATCGTCAGAGATAACAAATCCATCCGAACCAGATGGTATTGTTAGAACAAAAATCAAATAAGTCTCCTCTTAAGCTCTTGAAACTTTTCTCGCATTCTTCGCCCCAAACGAATTTTGTATCCTTCCGAAGTTAGCCGAAGTTAATGGAGTAGCGATTCGAGAAAACCCTTCCACGAATCTCCGATAATAACCAAATTTAAGCCCAAAAAGCTACGATTTCACCACCGACTTCGGCTGTTCCCTAACTTCAGATTGCTTCAATCTTCACGGATCAACAGATACTCCATGTTTCGACACCACGCGCCCAAGGAATGCTACTTCCTCAAGCCGTAACTCGATTTCTTCAATTTGGCATATAGTTGGTTTTCACGGCCTTCGAGTACCAAATTTCAAATGGTGCTCATGATCTTCACGACTTTTGAATATATAAGGATGTCATCAATAAAGACAACAACGAATCGATCCAAATATTCCTCAATACTTTGCTCATCATATCCATGAAAGTCAGCAGGAGCATTAGTTAGTCCGAAAGACACGACTAAGAATTCATAATGCCCATACCGAAGTTCTCAAGGCGCCTTTGAATATCCTCGCCTAATCTTCACCGATGATATCCGTAATCTAAGATCGATTTTTGAAAAGAATCAGCCCTCAGAATCGGGTCAAACAAGTCATCAATACGAGGTAGAGGATACCTATTCTCGATGGTGACATGGTTCAATTCCCGATAGTCAATACAAAGTCGCATACTCCCGCTTTTTTCTTCTTTACAAATAAAACAGAGCACCCCAAGGAGATGTACTAGACGAATGAAACCGATGTCCAACAATTCCTCAGAGTTGACCTTTAACTCCTCAAGTTCAATAGAGCCATTCGATATGGGTTTTAGAAATGGGCTTTGTACTCAGTTCAAGATCAATAAAGAATTCAACTTCACGCTCGGGGTAGACCGGAAGTTCTTCTGAAATACGCCAGAAAGTCAATAACAACAGAATATTATTCAAATTCGACGCGTCTTTATTCAAATCCATAACATGGGCTAAGAAAGCTTTCGACATCCGCTTTTTAATAAACGAATAGCTTTATGATTAGATATGATGTTGATTGATTTTAATGGTTTAGTTGTTTGAATTGCATAAACAAAGTCAAGTAGGAATATGAAAACTAACAACCTTACGAAAACAATCAATTTTGGTATGATGAGTAGCTAACCAATCAATCCCTAAAATCACATCAAAAGCAAGTATCTTTAAAGAGATAAGGTCAATGTAAGGTAATGGTGCCAACTTGAATCAAACAAGATTTATAAACAAAGGATGTGATGAAAGTTTCTCCTAACTGAGTTTCCACAGATAGTCAAAGTCTAATTTCTCCTGAGTCAAGTTTAAACGCTGAGCACACGCAGAGAGATAAATGAATGGGTAGCACCCCAGATTAAGTAAGGTATAAACTTCGCAAGAATTTATAAATAGCTTACCCGTGATCACCTCGCTTGGGTCCTCGATTATGACCAAATACAACAAACGCCTTCCCTAATCGCTGACTTTGACTTTTCTCGGGATACTTTTTTCGAGTCACCGTCCCCACGAACTAGGTTTCGCCATCGCATAATCTCGAGCGATATGTCCTTCCTTTCCACAATTATAGCATACCTTGAACTCGCTCAGGGCGCTTGACCGATATGTCCTCTTTTCCGTGATTTGAAGAGATACGACCGGTGGTCGTTTCTCCTCCCTTAGAACCAAATTGTCACGCAAGACCGCCATCTTCATACGGTCGCTGTTAAATCTCCTTTTAAAATCTCCTCCCGACTCGCTTTTCTATTTTCACGGCTATGATTACCACCAGAGTGGTTACCATTTCGTCCGTCTCTTTTTTCTCCGCAGTTATCATTATTCTCGCTGATCGCTATCTCCGATACGATCCTCGTCAGGGGTCCTCAAACGACCGCATTTCAAGTATCTCGCCTAATAATTGAGCCCTCGCTTACAACATCCAATAAAGAGAAAATTTATGAGAAATGAGATATCGACGACGCCGTTTTCAAACCTCTAAGAAACATCCGCCATACGCTCCTCATTCTCCACCAAATGAGGTGCAAACCTCGATAACTCGCAAACTTTGCCTCGCATCGAGACACCGCCATGTTGTTTTGTTCCAATCATGAACTCCACTTCCTTCATACGACGTAACACTTTCGTGAAAGTATTTGTCATTAAATAGCTTCAAACGCCTCCCAAGACACGCCGAAAAGGGCCGATGGGTACGCTTCACGCATCTCACCAAAGAGTCCGCCTTCGCCACTTTAACATAAAGGTGGCGAAATGAACCTTCGTTCTCCGCCGCATCCCAAGACATCGAATATCTTGTAATTTGTTTGACCCATGTTTCCGCCATGATCGGATCCGCTTTCCTTAAATTCGTGGTCCCAACTTCTTCGAATCGCTGGGTCAGATAACCCGTGAATTGCTATCATTTCTCCTCAGATTTTGAACACGAAGTTTCCTCGTCTCGATTTTGCATGAACCGCAAAAACTTCTAAACATCCCCTCGCTCATCATCTCGCTTCAATGGTGTTGTTCACAGGAGGAACATCACCACTGCAGCACGCTCTCCTCGCTGGTGAGTACAGCATCTCCACTGGCCTCATTTCCATTGTTAATATTCTCACGACATTCTCAAATACCGCCATAAAACAAGGGTTAATTAAGGAAAAATATATCACATAATATCCCTATATATCGACTAACTAACAAATAAGCTTAGTAGACACACTAGCTAAGGATTTACTCGCCTCTCCTCCTAGTTCTATTCCCCGATCTCCGCCAGAGATCATATCCCTAAGCTCGATACTAACCGCGACGCCCCCAAAATAGTATACATCACCTATTCTCGAAATCACAATACACGGTATGTAAACAACTACAACTTTATTATTACAACAAGAAACTGTGAGTTTGAATACAAATATTATCTTCTGCATAATATCTATACTCAAATAAATCCTCACATTTATCGATACATTATTTTACAAAAATGGTGAGGACTACTAAACAATCCTTTCTAAAACCTTCATTCCATACCCCCACTTGCATCACTCGCTATATTCTCGCCTCCCCGAGAAAAAAATGGAACAAAAGGAAAAGGTGTGAGCTCAACTAGCTCAAGAAGAATATTACGACTAAGATAATATACAACAAATTATCGTTAGTCTTCAACAGGAAAAATATAATAGAATACAATAGACAACAAATTTTAAATCAATATTCGCAATGAAATAATAATTCATTAGAAGAGTTAAGAGAGAATGCAAACTACTATCTTCTATGTATGAATTTAAAAGTTCATCGCTCATCTTTTATCCCCGTAATATCAATCAATATACATCCGAATCAAATATTCATCTTTGCACTACAAAAGCCAAAGATATTCATCACCGTCATGTTCATTTAAACACTGCTCATCTTCAGACTACGCCAAAGATATTCTTCAGAATCATTCATCTTTGCACTACAAAAGCCAAAGATATTCTTAAGAAATCATTCATCTTTGCACTACAAAGCCAAAGATATTCCATAATATCATCATTTAAGACCGAGGATGATGAAAAATATTTTTTTTTAAAGAACGAATCCAAAGGAAACAAAATGACAAGGATTAAGGATTAAGGATTCGTATTTGGTTTTATCCACGCCCAAAAATACCTCAAAAATAATCATAGTGGTGTAAAATTCAAGAATGATCAAAACATGGATACAATCGAGTTAGTATCCGTATTAGATGTTTTGACGAAAAAGAAGAAATTTTATTTTTCTATGAATAAGACCAGATACGTGAATAAAGGTCAGATACGTGAATAAAGGCCGATACGTGAATAGTAAATCTACACCAAAAGATAGAAATTCCACAAAAAACATCTTCACGCTTCACTTAATAAAGACTCGTGAATAAGAATCGTGAATAAGAATCTCTTAATAAGAACTCGTGAATAAGAATCTCATCATGAATAAGAACTCGAATAAGAACTCATGAATAGTAACCCCGATATGAAAAAAAAAGTTCCAAATTTGATAAAACTTCAGATCAATATTTCAAAGATAATGATATCAAGAAATAATATCATTACGAAAAAAAAATAATATCCCTTACCTCGAAAGATCAAGATTTTCTAGCTAAATACCGATATAAGGTCAAGGAACTCAGACCGCCTAGCAATACTCAAAGTATACTCAAAATACTCACAAGAATACGCCGATAATATATAGAGAGAGAAAGAAAACTTCAGCTTCGTGTGATTTTCAATTCTAACCCAAGACCCTATTTATAGAAAATCGCTAGTAACACCAAAGTTAGTAAAATTTAATAAATTAATATATATATATATATATATAATTCATACGCCCAACCTTAGAATTCAGATCCTAGCATTTCACACATGCCACCTTCTAGAAAAAAAAGAAAAAAACGTTTTTCATAAAAAAAATAATTAAAACTTTCAAAAATCAATTATTTTGAGCTTTCTAACTTCAATAATTCATAATAAATAGCCCTTTCATCAGAAAAATCGAATCTCATGAGTTTTTATAGGAAATTCAATTCTCTACAACTTTGCAGTAAGAAAGTTTTTCCAAATTCCAAATGGAAATTGACCAAATCCACAAACTAATTTATTTTACAAAAGCTATAATCAAATTTCAAATAATAAATGGGGTCCACCGACATGTTTAACATGTTTTAAACATTTATTGCAACAAAAAATACTCTTCCTCCTCAGATACTCATATATCCCACATTCGTTGTAAAAATATCACCATTATATATTATTAAAATAATATATTTAAACGAATTATTTTATCGTAAAAGATAAAATTTTAATTTTCAACAATTGTCACTTTAAAAATTTTCTCCATCTATATCCACATAAAATCAATATTTTCTCATCATATAAATCAATAATTAATTATTCACAAATAATATTACGTAATCACAATATCGACAACCAGCAGCTCCTCAGAGAGAGAGGGGCTCCAATAAGAATTTCTTCATCATGCCCAAGCAATTAGTGTGACCAAACCTCTCCTGTAGATGTAACTTTCTAGACATTGCCAATAATGTTATCTAATAATATTATTCAGATAATATGAATTATCGCTTCGATAATGAAAAATATCGCGAAATGACAATTATCAAACAACAAAGAATATAAAATATCAACGCAAAGAATTATTAACTCAATAAAATATCGAATAAAGAATTATCGAACCATTATCGAAAGTAGTGCCTTCACGTAAGAATCAATAATTGGTGCAATACCGCAGCTATCGCTCAACAACGCGACAGACAGTGTGTTTTAACCAATTTAGTATTCCAACAAGATAAATCTGTAATAACTACGCCGCTATTTAAAAAAACAACTTATATTTGTCGCTTTCTTCATCCAATCGCTTTCCACATGGGCCCACACACGGTCACTACCATCACATTTATTTAATAATATTCCCCGACAAAAAGATTTAATATTCCACGACCAAACTAATATTCCCCGACAATAAATATTTTATAACCACTTGCTTATTTTGAAATATTTTTTAACCCTTAACTATCCATCCATTAATCAAATCAACCCTTACTATTTCAAAATAATAAATAAAGGAAATTCTTTTTATTTAAAAAATTTCTGGTCTTTCTTTTCCGATAAATAATTCATTTAAATATATTATTATATTTTAATAATATAATAATGGTGATATTTTTACAATGAATGTGGGATATATGAATATATGAGGAGGAAGAGTATTTTTGTTACAAAAATTGTTTAAAACATGTTAAACATGTCTCAGGGGCCCATTTTTTTGACCGAAAATTTGATTATAATTTTAGGTAAAATCACCCGCTTTATGGATTTCTACCATTTTTTGCTTTGGAATTTGGAAAACTTTCATCTCGCAGTTGTAGAGAATGAAATTTCCTATGAAAAAGACATAAGGTTCAAATTTTTCGACAAAAGGGCTATTTATTATAAATTATTGAAGTTCCGAAGTTCCAAAATAATTGATTTTTGAAGTTTTAATTTTTTTTTTAAGAAAACATTTTTTTTGTGATTTTGGTGGGTTTTTGGCTGATGTTTTTGACCAAAGAAGGCTGCTAAGAAATTAAGAAAAATATATTAATATTATATTAAATTTTTTTGCTTTGTTCTAAGCATTTTTCTATAAATAGATGCTTAGGTTAATTGAAAATCACACCAAAACTCAAGTTTTCTCTCTCTCTCTATATATATCGGCATATTCTTGTGAGTATTTTGATATTTTGAGTGTTTCTATACTATGCAAGTTCCTTCAAAGACTATATCCTCGTATTCCAACTAGAAGTACTTTCTTTTCGAGGTAAGGGATGTTATTTTTTTAAAATGATATTATTTCTTCTAATATCATTATCTTTGATTATTGGTAAGATTTTTCTTGTGAAATTCTTATCTTTTAGTATGCGATTACTATTCACATATACTGTAAGACTATTCACGATACTGATCTTATTCACGAATACCAAGACTATTTATAGAAAAATTAAATTTTTGTTTTTGTCCAAAATATCTATTGTGGATACTAGCTTTGATTGTATCCATGTTTTGATCATTCTTGAATTTTATTTCACTATGATTATTTATGAAGTATTTTTGAACTCGGATTGTTTAAAGTACGAATCCATAATACTTGTTCTTTTGTTTCACTGGATTTATTTTCTTTAAAATATTTTTCATCATCCTCGATCCTAAATGATGGTATTACTGAATATCTTTGGCCCAGTAGCAAAGATGGTTGATTTTCTTATGAATATCTTTTGGCCCGTAGTGCAAAGATGTACAGTGTTGAGATTTAATACGACCGATCGATGAATATCTTTGGCCCAGTAGTGCAAAGATGAATATTTGATTCAAGATGAATATCGTTTGATGTTACGTGGATAAAATATTGATGATGGACTTTTAAATTCATAGATTATAGTAGATTTCATTCTCTACGTAACTCTTCTATGAATTATTATTTCGCTGGGAATATTGATCTCAAACTTGTTGCTCTATTATATTTTATCGATTTTTCCGTTGAAGACTAACGATAATTTGTTCTATATTATCTTAGTCATAATATTCTTTATCGGGCTAGTTGAGCTCACCCTTTTCCTTTTTGTTCCATTTTTCTTCTCGTGAGGCGAGAATGTAACGAAGTTCTAGTCGGTGGTGTGGAATGATGGTTCTAGAAAGTTGTTTTAGTAGTCCTCACCATTTTTATAAAATAATGTACCAATAATTGTAATGAGGACTTATTTGGGTGTGAATATTGTCTAGACCGTAATATTTGTATTTAAACTCACAGTTTATATGTTGTATTAATAAAGTTGTAGTTGTTTCGCATTCCGTGTTATCGATGACTCAAAATGGGTGATGTATACCTATTTTGGGGGCATCACATGGAATATCTTGTCTATGCTGCTTTTCTGGCGGACCGGTTCCGCTTTTATTATTCTCGTTGGAATATCTTGTTCATGCGTTTTACGCACGGACCGGGTTCCGCCTTTTATTATTCTCATTGAATATCCCGTTTGTCGCTTTTACGCCGAGCACAGTTCCGTTATTTATTATTCTATTGGAATAACCTGCATGTGCGGTCTATCGCAGGCCTGGTGATTTCTTTTGTTATTCCATTCTTTATTATATTCAGTTGGTTAAAGTTTTGACTTCTATACTCCATGAAATTAGTGGAATATCCTTGATATTTGCGCTTCATCCAGTATCTTTTCATGGAAATATTCTTCTGAGTATTCTTGAATTTTTCTCTACAAAGAAGTATTATGTTGACAATTTAGACGTTATTAGTTCCTGAATAAATTAATTCTTGAACTTGTTTTATTGAATTATTATATCATTGTCATCATCCTCATGTTTTTATTTTTTTTTTTGAAAGTCATTTGTGGCCTGTAGTGCATAGATGGACTTGGTATGATTATGACCAGGGATTATTCGGTGTAATCATGACCGTAATGTTACAAATGATGTGGTAAAAGTTCTCATTGGCCCGTAGTGCATTGATGGACACTTGTTGGCATGATCATGACCATTGATGAATACACAAATATCATTGGCCCGTAGTGCATGGATAAATTGTGGTTGTGATACTAATGAATATCCTTGGCCGTAGTACAGGGATGATGTGGATTATTTTTTAAGCTGAGTCCCAGGGATAAAAGTGATGAAAACCTTTTAAATCATAAAAGATAGTAGATTTTATTCTCTACTTGACTCTTTTAATGGATTGCATGTTCCGCTGTAGTTAAACTTGATGTCTATTGTATTTTATCAGTTTAACATTTTTGAAGACTAATGATAATTTATTCTATATTATCTTAGTCTTAATATTTCTTACTGGGCTAGTTGAGCTCACCCTTTCTTTCACCTTATTCTCTTGTGAAATTAGAACGTGGCCAATGGACTAGTAGGGAATGGAGTGATCATCTGCATGATAGTATTAGTAGTCCTCACTATTCTGTTAAATAGTGTGTTAATAAATGTAATGAGGACTTATTCTGATAGTGGATATTGTCTAGAAGATAATGTTTGTATTAAAACTCATAGCTCTCTTGTTGTATATTTAAGGTTGTATTTGTATTCGCATCCATGTATTTGGCGACTCGTAATAGGTGATGTATACCTATTTTGGGGTGTCACAATCAGATCAAAGCTTAGGGATATGATCCTTGGTCGAGATGTGAGACAAGAACTAGGAGGGAGAAACGGGAATTCCTTCATTAGTATGACCTACCTAAGTTTATTTGATATTTAATTGGTTGGTCGAGTATAGGGATTATATGTGATATGTTAATTAACCCTTGTTTACGTGGCGATATTTAAAAATGGCATCCGAGAATGTTGAGAACGCGTCGATGGAGCATGTGAGACCGTTGAGTCTCAACAAATCAATAATCGTGGATAATGTGCATCGAAGGCGATAATCCTAATGTAAACAACAACACCGACCAAAATGATGAACGATGGAATGTTCCGAGGCTTTATGCAATTCATGCAACATCGGTAGTAGCGACTCTATCCAAAATGCGGTGGAAACACTAGCAACTCTCGGACGGTCACCGCCAAATGCAGCTTCAAGGAGATGGGACCACCGAGATTTTTTAGAGCAAAACCACTTAAAGGCGAGGCGTGGATAAAGCAGATCAACAAGATATTTGATATTTTGGGATGCTCAGAGAGCAAAAGGTTCCTTTGCCACCTTCATGTCATGCAAGAGGCACATTCTTGGTAAGAATCAGAAATCGTACTCAACTCCGCCGTGAAAGATGTCTTGGGAGAAGTTCCAAGAATCGCTTCAACGACAAGTACTTTCCCGAAAGTATTCATTGTGACGCCCCCAAAATAGGTATACATCACTTATTCTGAGTCGCCAAATATATGGTACATAAATCAAATACAACTGTCGTGTAAAATACGAAAAAAACATAAATTGAGAGTTTAAACAAGAATATTGCCTTCTAGACAATATCCACTCTCAATGGAGTCCTCATAGACAGTATACAAACTCAAATTCAGTCCTCGTTACAATTACTATCACAATATTTAACAGAATAGTGAGGACTACTAATGTTATTATCTCGATCACACTCCGCTTCCACGACTCGTCCCCAATATATTCTCATTTCAAGAGAGAAACAAAGGAAAGAAAGGTGAACTTAACTAGCCCAGTAAGAAATATTATGACTAAGATAATACAGAATAAATTATCATTAGTCTTCAACAATGTTAAACTGATAAAATACAATAGACATCAAGTTTAACTGCAGCGGAACAAACAATCCATTAAAAGAGTCAAATAGAGAATAAAATCTACTATCTTTTATGATTTAAAATGTTTTTCATCACTTTTATCGCTAAGAATCAGCTTATTAAATAATCCACATCATCAAATCATACCTGCACTACAGGTCAAGGATATTATTTAGTATCACGACCACGAATTATCTATGCACTACGGGCCAAGGATATTCGTGTATTCATCAACGTTTCTGATCATGCCATAAAACAATTCATCTTTGCTCCTCGTCAAGAGAATCCATAGCCATAATCATACCAAAACTCGTCCCATCAATGCACTACGGGCCAACGAGGACTTTTTCCACATCATTTGTAACATTACTATCCATGATTATACCGAATAATCCTGAGTCATAATCATACCAAGTCCATCTATGCACTACAGGCCACAGATGACTTTCAACAAAATATAAACATGAGGATGATGACAATGATATAAGAATTCAATAAAACAAGTTCAAGAATTAAACAAGTTCAGGAACTAATAACGTCCAAATTGTCAACATGATACTTCTTTGTAGAGTAAAATTCAAGAATTCTCAGAAGAATATTTCCATGAAAAGATATTGGATGAAGCGCAAATATCAAGGATATTCCACTAATTTCATGGAGTATAGAAGTTAAAACTTTAACCAACTGAGTATAATAAAGAATGGAATAACAAAAGAAATCACCATGCATACGGTACTTTGCATAGACAGGTTATTCTAACAGAATAATAAATAACGGAACCAGGTCAGACGCAATACGCACCGACAGGATATTCCAACAGGATAATAAAGAATGGAATAACAACAGAAATCACCATGCATGCGGTATGTCGCATGATAGGTTATTCAACGAGAATAATAAATAATGGAACCAAATCGGTGAAATTGCATTGGCAAGCGAGATGTTCCAAATGAATAATAAAGAATGGAATAACAACAAAATCACCATGCATACGGTGATTGCAGATGACGAGGTTATTCCAATGAATAATAAATAACTTAACCAGAGTCCAAATTGATTTACTTTTAATCTGGACAATCAGTTTTAAAGCAAAATCTTTTAAATAAAATATAATATATTCTATTTATAATCTAATAAAACGAATAACTTTATAAAAGTATTCATTATATATAAAAAGATTTTACTATGCAAAACACTATGCAGTAGCACTACATGCTTAACACTATCGTAATAAAATATAATATATTTTATTTATGTAATAACTTTATAAAAGTATTTTGTTTTATATAAAAAAAATTTACTATGCATAATAGAATATAATATATTCTATTTATAGAATAACTTTATAAAAAGTATTCTGCTTTATATAAAAAGTTTTTCTGCTTTATTACATTAATAATATCAATAAAACAAAACTGAGTGACTTATCACGTAAGCATCAATAATCAATATCGTGTGCTACTATGCAACCACGCCAGACATCTTTTTACTTTTACTACTAAGTAGTTCAACAAAGATTAACTGTAAACTTTCGCCGTTATTTTTATAAAAATATTTTTGTCATTTTCTCAATCCGATAATAATTCCGTTGTAGGGGTCCACTTAATGATTGTCCGTCGCATTTAATATTCCCGACACAAAGAATATTCTTCGACCAATCGAATATAATATAACAACTTGCATACTTTGCAAAATTTATAAATATTACCTACAACTATAACATTATATTAAATCCACACCATAATATTCAAAAAAAAATCAAGAAATTTAAATCTTTATTCATAAAATTTGGGATTTTACAATCTCCCCTCCTTATGGAATTTTGCCATCGAAATTTACGTACGTACCTGGTATGCCGAACGGATGAGGACACTTCGTCCAATTCTAACTCTTGAGGTATAACCTTTGAGTGTTGAATACATTCCAGGATCGTTAAATTATCCGCTATCTCGTCCGATTCTAAACCAATAATGTGGTTCGGGTCGTCCACATATTTACGTAACATCGATACGTGAAAAACGTTATGAACACGTGACATACTTGGCGGTAAAACGAGTCTATAGGCCACAGTTCCTACTCGATCGAGGATTTCAAATGGGCCAAATAAATCGAGGGTTGAGATTTCCTCTCTTCGTCAATTCTTGCTTCTAGAATAACGCCCTCTTGAACCTTCTTCTTCACATTCATCAGCTCTGAGTATGTAGCTTGAGCGGCTTTAACTTTATCGATTAAAGTCGATTCTAATCATATATTCGTTATCTTCATGTATGTTCGTATATTCACACTCATAAACGCATACGATCTTCTACTCAATGCGTCAGCTACCACATTCATTTTACCCATGATGGTATTGAATGGTACGATCGTAATCTTCAACAGCTCGAGTCAACGTCTTTGGCGCATGTTACGTTCATTTTAGTTGAAGAAATATTTAAGGGTTTTAGAAATGGGGTTTTGTAGATTTGGTCAAGACAAAATTCGATTCACTCACGCCTAGGGTAGGCCAGCGAAGTCTTGAAATACGTCAAGAAATTTATTAACGATAGAAATATCACTCAACACCGTGACCTTCATCCAAGACTTGGATAGCACGTCACATTGATACCTATCAACTTGCCACCGTTATTCACGATGTCCCCTACGGATAGTCTGGCTTTGGTGCATTCCACACAAGGAAGTCAACAACGAAAGAATCGGAGCTCTTTACTTATGGTTTGATATAACAGTGATTGACTTTAGTGGTTCGGTTGCTTGAATTCGCATAACAGGTTGGTTAGGAATATGAAAGCTAACAACCTTACGAAAAGCATGATGATTAGTTAACCAATCGATTCCTAAAATCACATCAAATGTAAGTATTTTCAAAGAGATAAGATCGACAGGTAACGTGAAAGTGTTGATTTGAATCAAACAAGATTTATAAATAGTGGAGGTAACGAAGGTTTCTCCCAACTGAGTTTCAACAGATAAATCAAAGTCTAACTTCTCCGGAGTCAAATTTAAACATTGAGCGTAAGTAGGAGAAATAAAAGAGTGGGTAGAACTGGTATCTAATAAGGTATAAACTTCACAAGAGTTTATCATTAACTTACCCGTAATAACTTCGTTCGGGTTCCTCGACAAACGCTCTCACTTAAACTACCGGATTTGACTTTGCTATAGGGTACATTCCACCCTTAAGTGCTTCTTCACATTCCTGGTCCATGATTTGAATCATTATTCTCCAATCCATATCGAATTGGGGTAGACCACTCTGCACAGGGTAATTTCGAATTCGATGTTGGATTCTCCCAATTGTTTTCCAAAAAGCAAAATCCATTTCATCTATTTTGGCCTTATTGGATCGGACGTCTTTTTCTACAATATCTACGCGTCGTGCGACTTTTAACCATGCATCATCTATTCTCTTTCATTCAGTTGTTTCTTCTTTCATCAGAACTTTGATCATAGCATTCTCAGATTCCAACTCTAATATCTTATACTCTGCCAAAGAGTGCTTCTGTTCAAGCATCGCACATCGGGTAACATAATTTTGAATTGTTACATCTCTTTGCTCCACGACCGCTTTTCGTTCTTCAGCCTGCTCTTCTAACTCATGAATACGATTTTGTAATTCTAAATTTTGATCATAAAATTCTTCTAATAAATTATCCTCTTCTTCCTCTTCTTTTTCACTCTCAGCTGCTACCTCTGCAACTAGCTCAGGTGCAACTATTAGCTCTTCACTCACCACGTAGATATCTCTAATTTCTTCTTCGTCTGATACCACATTAATCTAGTTAGTGATTAAAGGTGTCTCAATGGTCTCATTCACTCCATTGCTAACATTTTCAGTTGTCATTTTCAAACACTGCCACAAAACAAGAGTTAATTGACATATCACATATTATCCCTATACTCTGACCGACCAATTAAATACCAAATAAACTTAGGTAGGTCATACTAACGAAGGAATTCCCCGTCTCTCCCCTCCTAGTTCTTGTCTCACATCTCAGCCAAGGATCATATCCCTAAGCTTTGATATTATCATGGACGCCCAAAATAGGTATACATCACCTATTAAAATTAAGCTAAATACATGGTACATAAATCAAATACAACTTAATTATACAACTGTTGTGTAAAATACGAACAAAACATAAACTGAGAGTTTAAACAAGAATATTGTCTATTGAGAGTGGATATTGTTTAGAAGGCAATATTCTTGTTTAAACTCTCAGTTTATGTTTTGTTCGTATTTTACACAATAGTTGTATATTTAAGATTGTATTTATATTCTGTACCATGTATTTGGTGACTCAGAATAGGTGATGTATACCTATTTTGGGGGCGTCACATATGCTGTCCCTTATATGTATCTGTCGCGCCGTGATGGTTGTTAATTATGCATGTTGCATTGACTTCTTATCCAATCCTCAATTAGGGTTTAATTAGTTGGCGCCGAATGATACAAACCTTAGCATGAAAAAACAGAGTTTTAAAATTTTATAAACCATATACCCGGATCATCTTTTATGCACAATTATTAATTAAACGTAAATATGAAGAACAAGAATCATGCCCTTGAAGATTCGAGCTTCCTCAGGTACAAGTTCACCTCCAATCTTTTTCGCGTTCAACTTGAATCCACCGGGTTTGGTTCCTTCTTTTAATCAATGTTAGCCACCCAAGTGTTTGGCCTCTAGAGGTGATCCACCAAGGAAGAAGAAAGATTCAAGAAGATGGGTATTTGTCAAAACCCTAGTTTTTCTATATCTCTCATAGAAAAGGGTGTACTCTCCCAACTATTGGGATTACGTATTCACGTGTTTTTCAAAGTATCAATCAACCTCACCCATAATAAGACTCCTCTTATTTATAGATGTGGGCAACCCTCCTAAACAATTAAGGAATTAGATTTTATTTTAATTAATTAAACTCCTTTAATTAATTAGGCTCCCAATCTTATTAGGAATAATTAATTAAAATATTTTAATTAATTAGCCTTCTAATCTTATTAGGATATATGAGAGTACTTTTATTAATTAATTCTCAAACTCCTTTAGGAATTAAATAATAATAATAATAGTAATAATAATAATAATAATAAGACTCTCTTATTAATTTATATTTAATATTTCTAAAATATTAAAAATAAATATTAAGCTATTTAATTTAATCTATCACCATAGATTAAATTAAATATACTTAACTTATTCTTACGAGTATGCCATTAACTTCTTAAATAATTATTCTTCATTTTATAGTGTGACCATTTAGGTTCTCCATATTAAACCGGTTGTGAATAAATCAATTAGAACAATTCTAATCTTATTTAAATAAATAAATTAAACTGTTAATTTATTTAAATAAATAATATTTATTTTCTACAATAGGGATAGGCCTCCCTAGCGATCAACGACTTTTCAGATAATATAGATTTCAACATTAATCATAAAAGAACCTTTGAGTAAATAGTTACCGTACAATTCAATACTTCCACCATACAATGTCCCAATTAAATATAAAACATGAAAATACTGCCAAGTCTTATTTTATTTAATTATATGTATTTCAACTCTTAAATGCACAACTCCAAATAATGCAAATTAGAAACCCTTTCTAATTTCATTCTCGCTTAACCAAGGACTCTTCGGGTTGTCATTTATCGAATTACATAGGACATTTCTCTTCTTTTACTAGAAGCGATAGATTCTTTATTGATCATACACTATCTCTATGTACAACTTATTATACTCAAGCATACCCTTTGATATATATACCCTAAGGATCTTAAGGAATAAGTCAAAGTATAATTCATCATACACAAGATACTATGATGATCTCAAGTCCAAGGATCACTTGTACTACTATCACTACAGGAATTCCTATTGACAGGCAAGTAAAACTCCATTAGGTATTCCTTAGCGAGCCACGTTCAGTGAACTTATTCTCTAATAAGCACCTACATACTTGCTTTAGTGTCTCCACAAAATGATCATGAGATCAATCATCCTCATCCAATGAAAGCAAGACAACGTATGTATTCAATCTATCCGGATTCACTAATTCTCAATTTAGTAATCCAACGATTGGAAACTATTTTAGTTTTAAGCTTTCTAAGAATTTAGATCTCATTAGAATGATCATCATCATTATTCTAAAAGTATTGCTTAAAATTATGAGTTTATAACATATTATAAAAGCAAACATCATGTAGATAATTAAAAGCCTTTAATAAATTAATATTTTTTATTAATAAATGAATAAAATTGTTACAAAGTATATGTTTTATCATCAAACATGATTAGCTTGTATGCATATTACTTTCAGGTAGGACAAATATGTAAATTAATAAATTTAAGATGACAGATTAATGAAAGAGTTTAATTTGGGAGGGGGAAAAAAATTCATAAACCAATTTTGAATACAAGTATAAAAATATTCTTAGTTTTAAGGCTTGGTGAATTCTTATAAGTATTTTTTGTATAGTTTTTGGTTTTGAATGTTCATCAGTGTGTGAACTGTGAGAGATTGCTTCACTACAAGAAAAAGGCCTAACAGCGACCAATACTATCAACGACCGCACTATCGATCGCTGATATTAGTAACAGCGACCGCCCTCTGCGACCGTTATTTAATTTAGTCGATATATTTTAACAGCGACCGCATACGGTCGCTGAGCAGTCGCTAGTATAAATTTGCCTCCCAAAATTTGGCTGAAAATGTTGGCGCCAAGGTTTTTTGCAACCACTTAATATCTGCGACCGCATGCGGTCGCTGATAAATCCATGTCATTAAAATTTAGCGACCGCATAGCGGTCGCTGATCAAACTTAATGTTAACATATTCTGTCATTCGCTCGACACAGCAGAGGCGAAGAAAAAACAAGAGGGAGCTCAGATAGAGAGAAGAAAGAGAAAGGGGGAGAAGAGAAGAAGGGGAAGAGACTCCGGTCTGCCGCCACCAGTCTGCCGGTCCACCGCCACCGGGAGGTATCAGCAACTGCTAAACATTTGAGGGTATCAACGATCATGATCATTGACATCGTCGGACCACGTCGACCTTTGGCTCTTAACCATCTTGACTCGGTTTAGCGCGAATCAAATGACGAATTTCGATCGCTAATATCGGTCATGATATATCGATTAATAATGGTCATTGATATGCATTCCAAATGATCGATTTTATCTGACGCTTTATCGTGAATCGCATTCGGTCGATGATATGATATCTTGCGAATCGGCGATCGATGATAAAGTGATCATTGATAGACCTTTTTCTTTTAGTGATTGATTCAAGTTTGATATTTTTTATTGATTTTGTTTACTGTGGTTACTGTTTGTTTAGTCTAATTGAGTTTTTGTTTTTGGGTTGTTTGATCTTCAATTGAAAATATGATTATTTTGGTAGAGAAGTTTTGTCTTTTATTGTGATATCTTACAATGATTTTGCCTTATTTTATAAACATTATTATGATTATGATTAATTTGTAAACATTATTATGATTAATTAATATTATGATTAGTTCAAGTTTTCTTTATTTAATTAACTTCAATAAAAAATTAGTTAAAATCCGCTCCTGCTGAAAAAAATTCTATATCCACCCCTGACAATCATTGTACATGTAATTAAATAATGTCTTTAGTTGATTATCAAATCATTAATATAAGAACATTCACAATAGTTTTATTATCTCTATCCCTACTCTCAGTGTTATTGGGTCATTCTGCAGGATAGGGATTCAATTTTTTCACTACGTACCCAACAGGTTCCTTATATTGATTTCTTAAATAACGAAATTTGAAAGTTAAAATTCCAATAGTCAAAAGCATAAGACAAACAAAGTTCGAAATCCCGAAACAAACCAAGGTCAAAATCAAACAAAAAAAAGAATATCGAAATTGGAACCCAAGATTTTGTTTTTCTGCAAAATACCTTCGAATTAAATGATTCGAGATGCCGCAAATGAGACTTTGGAGAAGAAGACGGTCGGTGAAGAGGACAGTCAGTAAAGAGGGCAGTCGGTGAAGAATACCGTTGAAATAATTTTGGAGAAGAAAATCATCAGTTGAAGAAGCTCTGGAGAAGACGAGATTCGCGATATTGCAAATGACGCTGAATTCCTTACCACTTTCTAAAGCTGACGTGTCCACTTAAATGAGTGTATGAAATGTCATTTTGCATACATAGAGAACGGTCTTTTGACTCCCTCACCCTGAATAATAAAATCCTATATAGAGATTTAAATAAGGATAAGGAAATTATTGAATAATAATTTGTTGATATATTCTTCAAAATTGAGAATAAAGAATTTATTAGAAAAACTGTTATGAATACTCTAAATACTACATAATCAAGTAAGTCTTTTTAACACAAAATACTCGTTTATAAATTTTAAAAATATATTTTTCTTGTATATTTGTCTATAAATATAATGATTGTTTACATGGTGCTAAAAAAAATGACATTGGCAGGGCAGGCAAGGCTCGGTTGTTTGATATGGTTCAGTATAAAGTTTCTTCCAAGTTTATTATGACAAATAAATCCATGCTTTGCAAATTGCAACTATTCCATTGGACACCTCTAACACTTGCCTTGTGTTTCGATTCAAAGAATAAATTGAAAAAATAAATTCAATAATTTTTTAATATCTCACATGCATATTTAGTTGATAGAAGTGTTCAATATTGTAATAAGATACCAAGTTTCCCTTGGCTCAATAGTAAAACAACTGCTCATAAGACTTAGAGTTTAAGAGGTCTTAGAATCCATTCCTACCCAAGGCAGGAATGTTAAGATTTCAACTGAACTTGGCAAAAAAAAATCTATAATGTACGCATGAATTGACGAGAAAAAAATGGAGAATATTAATTTTTAGTATCTCAAGTACATATTAATATTAAATATATTAATTCTATTGAAATATATTTTATTTCACTACCTCCAATATGGAATGAATTGAAAATCAAGAGAATTGAATGAATTTTTATTTCATCATCTAAATGTTTTATCTGCCAAAATGATCGCCAAATTCATTATTTTTCATCTCGTTTTATTTCATTTATTCATTATATTTATTCCTTTATTCCATTACATCAGTCCAAACGTAGCATAAGAATAAAAAATAATTTATTCGCGGAGATAAATAAGTATACACACTATCTTCATTTGATTTCATTTATGTGCCAAAAGAAACAATATATAACCAACCTCCTCTTAGATTTATCTCTTGTTAGACAATATTTAGCTATAAATTGAAAATACTATATTTTTATTACGAATATAAAGACTTCAACCATTTAGTCATGGAGGTCGTTGTAGTATAGTCGTATGTATTCCCGCCTGTCACGCGGGTGACCCAACGGCGACTTACTTTTATTTTAAAATTTAAATTTTAAGAACTTTCCGCACACTTTTAAACGACGTCGTTCTTTATCCAAAATCCCATTTTCCCCGGAACAGGAAGCTTTCTACAATTTAATTCATCATGAATACGGTGGCTGCAATTTCTGTCAATTGCCGCTTTCTCTCCCCAAAATCCCTGTGTTCTTCCCATTTGGGGAGCAGAAAGTGGAAGAACTTTAAAGCGATGTCGTATAAATTCAATTCCACCACCAATACCGCCTCTATACCCACCTCTTCTACGGCGGCGGATGATGAGGTAATGGAGAAGCCTAAGCCGCAGCCATGGCTCATCATCGGCCTCGGAAATCCTGGAAAGATGTTTAATGGCACTCGCCACAATGCCCGTACAACTTCCTCTCCCTCTCTCTCTATATATATAGTTTTAGTACGTATGATCAATATTCATTTTTTGAAGTCAATTTGTGATAATTTCAAATTTGAAATTGGTATGAAATATATAAATGTTAGAGAATACAATTGTGAATATGGTAAACTATTTTGTTCCCATGAATCACATCAATTTTGTATTTGAATTATTTCAAATTGACATTAAAAACTCAAACTTGATCTTATTTTGGTACTGAGGGAGTATTCATTATCTTTAATGCTGCCTTTGGAAACATATATGTAGTATAGGTTGCTGTTAAACTCTGAATTTGAAAACAACTGTTTTGTTTAGTTTTGTATTTTTTGTTTGTTAAAATTCTAGCTTTCCTCCTTAATCAAATTCCTAAAGATTAGGAAAACAGTCTTTCCTCCGAATAGTTTGTAGTTTCCTTGAATCACCTTGTGTTGATGAGAATAGAGGCATCAAAAGTACAGTACAACCATTTATCATCAAAGAAAACTTACTTTTTGGAGACTAAATTCCAGACCCACCCTTGACTGACAAAACAAATCACCCTACTAAATGGTTATGTGTATCGTCTGCTGCAACCACATTCAAAGGATTTATCTTGCAATCTTGTGTATAGAGTTAATCACTTCCGGATATTAATAGAGCGAGAAGAATAAAGGTGATTGTTTAAGAGGCACATCAGAGTTAAAGTAATCTTAAAACAGTTAGTTTTGAAACCACAGTCTCTTATTAGTGAACTCTAGGTGGTAGACTTTAACTTCCTTTCATCCCACAGCAAAGCCCCTACAAAATAATTTCTTCTCTTTTGCTAATCATGCACAATAAAGAGGGGCTCAGATGCACTTAAAGTCAATAGCAAAGGCTATAGTCTTAACTGGGGAAATATAGAAGTTGAAACCCATATTTAGGTTTGTGAGAAAACAAATAAATTGGTGAATAGGAGTGGTTAAATCTTTCTCATCATTTCATTGTATATACTACATTTTGCTACAATCAAACTACAATTAAGGCTCTAATTAGAGTTGTAATCAAGGCTAAATACTACATTCCCTAAATAGCTAGATTCTAATAATATTCTAACAGATTTACAGAATATTCTACATTCTAACACTCCCCCTCAAGTTGGTGTGTGGATGTCTTGCAATCCTAACTTGAAACATAAGGGATGAAACGTTGTACTACTGAGACCTTTGGTCAAGATATCAACAAGTTGATGATTTGTCTTAACAAAAGGTATGCAAATGAAACCACTAGTTAACTTTTCTTTGATGAAATGTCTCAATGTGCTTCGTCTATCATGTTGTACCGGATCATTTACAATACTGATGGTTGCTTTATTGTCACAAAACAATGTTATTGGCTCATTAGTTATGATTCTCAAGTCTTCTAACAATGTTCACAACCACATTAATTCACACACACCCAAGGCAATAGCTCGATATTCGGTTTCAACACTTGATCTAGCCACAATCGACTGTTTTTTTCTGCGCCAAGTAACAAGGTTGCCGCCTATAAATGAACAATATCCAGATGTGGAACGGCGGTCATCAATATACCCAGCCCAATCTGCATCGGTAAAAGCTTCAATCCTCATATGGCCATAATGTGCGAATATTCCCTTTTCAGGAGCAAATTTTAGATATCTCAGTATTAATACTATAGACAGCTTCCATGTGACAATCTCGTGGATCATGCATATATTGACTTACTACTCCCACAGCATAGGAAATATCAAGTCTAATGTGGGAGAGGTAAATAAGTCTTCTCACTAACTGTTGACATCTCTTCGTATCAACAGTGGGTCCCTATGCCACCTATAAGATGATGATTAATCTCAATGGGAAAGTCAGTTGGTTTGTATCCTAACATGCCCGTCTTTGTCTCTGTTAACAGATCAAGTACATACTTCCGTTGGGACAGGAAGATGCCACTAGAAGATCTTGCAACTTATATTCCAAGAAAATATTTCAAGGGGTCAAGGTCCTTGATTTCAAATTCATTGGCAAGTTTTGTCTTTTGAGATTAACCATCTCTTCTTCATTATTTCTAGTTACTACAATGTCGTCAACATATACAATGAGAATGGTAATCTTTTCATTTCCACGTCTGACGAACATAGTGTGATACGTCCAGCTTTGCTTGTACCCAAATCTCATGATGGCTTTATAGAACGTGTCAAACCATGCTCTAGGGGACTGTTTCAACCCATACAGAGCTTTTCGTAACTTATAGACCTTTCCAATAGTTGTTGATGATGCAAGCCCAGGGGGACTTCCATGTATACTTCCTCCTTAATGTCAAAAATGCATTTTTCACATCAAGTTACTGGATGTTCAACCCAAAGTTTGTTCCACAAGATATAATGGTACAGACGAAATTCATTTTTGCCACTGGAGCGAATGTCACCTCATAATCAATTCCACAAGTTTGAGTATATCCTTTTGCAACTAGTCTGACTTTGAGTCTCTCAACCGACCCATCAGACTTTTGTTTCACTGTCTGCACCCATTTGCACTCAATCAGTTTCTTCCCATGGGGAAGAGGAACCAACTCTCATGTCTCATTCTTTCTCAAAGCATTCATTTCCTCTATCATAGTTGTCCTCCATTTTTCATCTTTAATTGCTTCCTTCCACTCCTGAAATAGGATGTAGATTAATTATCACAAGCGACAAAGTTAGAAATAGGATGTTGATTACATTATCTAACTCCTTTCCTAAGGGCAATAGGAAGATTGATATCACAATTTTCAGTAGGGATATTTGAGTTATTACCATTAGGATCAATAGAGCAAGCTGGAGAACTAAGATCCGAGCAGGGCTGCTGTGGTAGTACAGACGAGACCGGTTCCTTATCTCTTCGGGAATACTTCTTTAAATCAGGTATGTTCCGTTCCATCTATCATATGACTCCCCCTGTGAAGAAATATCAGTGACTATATCATAAGGGTTAGCACAAGGAATGCCACAACTAGGCTCAAAGTCCATCAACTCCTATGCACTAGTAGATTTCTCCCCTGAGGAGATGAGAGAGCAAGATAGAGTGATTCAGATTCCTAGAAGGTGATATCACGAGTAATATAAACTCGGTTAGGAGGATGAAAACATTTATATATTTTGTGTAGGAGAGTACCCAATGAAGACACAACGGAGAGATTTGGGATCAAATTTACCCCTAGTAAGATTTTATCATGGTCCAAGCACACAACCAAAAATCCATGCAGAAAGTGAAGGGCCATGAAAATGTTTGAGAAGTTATTGGACTCCGATTATCGAGAACTCTAGAAGGAAGCCGATTCATGAGAAAGGAAGCAATAAGAACATCATCACCCCAGAAAGATTGAGGTGTTTTCATGGTGAACATGAGTGTGCGTGCAACTTCTAGTAAGTGACTGTTTTTTCTCTCGACAATGTAATTTTGTTATGGAGTTTTAACACAAGAAATATGAAAAATAATACCATGGTTAGTAAGATAGGAACCAAAAGCACCATTGATATATGCATGACCATTGTCACTAAGTAAAATTTTGACCTTAACATCAAATTGTGTTTGTATCATTTTATAAAATTCTCAAAAACAGGAAAAAACTTCATTTTTAGAACGAAGAAGATAAAGTCAAGTTATACGAGAATAAAAATCAATAAATGTAACAAACCAACGATGACCAGTACGAGAAATAACTCGAAAAGGTCCCCAAACATCAGAATGGATAACATTAAATGGTTAAAAATGCCGATTATGAATAGCAAGATAAACTGAGCGTTTGTGTTTAACTATTACACAAGGCTCACAAAAAAAACAATTTTTTTTCACTGATTAGTTAAATGAGGAAACAAAGATTCTAAAGTACTAAATGATGGATGTCCCAGACGAAAATGCCACTAATGAAGGGAAACCAGACTTGAGTCATAGATAGATTGGAGAGCCTGAGTCAAAGTCATTTTCTCAACCAAAGGTAGACTAATTTGAGGAACATCTAGATAATAGAGGCCACCAATAGTACTAGCACTGTCAAATGTCAATCCTCGGTCCCGTCACCAAGTCCAGAAAGATAAAGAAAAAAAAGTGACCGAACAATTTAGAGACTTGATGTGACATGAAACAGATAATAAATTTGCAGAAAAAGAAGGTACGTGAAGGACATAGGATAAAGATATAGTGGGGGTACAAATTACGAAGCCCCTCCCTGAGATAGGAGAAAGTGAACCATCAGCTATTAACACTTTATCTTTGTCGGAGCAGGGAGTATAAGTGGTAAATAATTTGGATGAACTAGTCATATTTTCTGTAGTACCTGAATCAATAATCCAAAAGGTACATCCAAAAGAAGCATTAAGTGCATGAGGAAATATACCTGAGTGGACATGATAAACGAAGCTAGGAGTGAACAAGAGTGTCCGAAAAGCTAATATTTCCTCAAAAGTGAGACCACTTGGATCACCACTATTGACAGAACTAGATACTTCCATGATAAGGTATAACAAAAACAACATAAATATCCAAGGAAATATCAACAAAGATGATTCAAAGGCTTAAGGAACACTATTTGGTAGCAAGGTAAACAATAAAGTTATTGGCAGCAGAAAAATAGATATAATATCACTGTATATGAGAAAAATTGAGGAAACCTGAACCAAACAACACACGGCTACTATAGATGAGAAGAGGAGAGAGAGGCAAGCACTCTGGAACTTATCGCATACCAATACCAATGAAGAGTACGATGAACTTTGCTACAGTACTGATGAACAGTGGTCTGCTATAGTGCCGATGAACCAGGCTCTGATATCAAGTTGAAACCCATATTTAGGGTTGTGATAAAATAAAGAATTGGTGGATATGAGAGGTTAAATCCTTCTCATCATTTCATTGTGTATATATACTACATTCTGTTACAATCAAACTATAATTAAGGCTCTAATTAGAGTTGTAATTAAGGCTAAATACTACCTTCTCTAAATAGCTAGATTCTAATAATATTCTAATAGAATAATCTACATTCTAACGATAGATAATCCTCAGGTGCAGTTGTCTGGCTTCTAAGGCTGCTTAAGTTTAAAGGAGTACTTACAGAGGAAAAAAAATTGAACGAGCAATTTATTAGGTCATGTGCTAGTAAATAAATTGTATAGGCTTGTAAAGCTTGTTATTTGATTATCTTTTTTCTAGAAATAGCTAGCACATGTGTATTGTGTAATAGTGTTTCCACGGTGCATTTTAGCATATTTTGGTTCTTGTTTGTTGTCTTTATGTAAGAGACTAGTTGTAATATTATCATTATGAATTAAATGAATTAAAAGGATTGCTTAGTCCATTTCCTTAGCTCTCTCTCTCTCCAAGTTTATATTCTCCTTGTTAAAACCCTAATTTCTCTATTAACCCTAACTCCAATGTTTGACCTTAATAATTTGTATCAGAGCTCTATCCTTGAAGCATACTTCATCTTTTTTAACCTCCGTAAACCCGAAATCGCTGCATAAATTCTCCATAGAAGCACTATTAACAAATTTAGTTACTGACTTACTGTTCACAAGTTTCTATAACGGGCTACAGTTTATCATCATTGTTCACCAAAATAAAACAAAATATGCTAAAATGCATCGTGAATAAACTATTAACCTTACCCACGCAACTATTTTTAGAAAAAGGATAACCAACTAGCAAGCCTATAACTGCCACTTATTTACTAAAATAATTCACACATGGCCTAGCCATGGCCTAGGACATTTGATGTTTGTAGATTATGACATCTAGGGTTGCAAATGATGGACACTCGTGGTTGCAATCTAAATTCCTAGAACTATCACAGATTTGGAATCTCACAAATTTGGAGTCTAACGAAATGGAATCCCTACTTATCTTACTTGATTTGGTCCATTTAGGCTCCTCCTCTGTCAAGTGCATCTTTTCTTTAAATCCAATTGATTCGTTTCCTTATAAGAGTTGCTCCTCTTGTTTGACTTACTCTATTATTCCTCATTCATTTCTATTGGCTTTGTTGTCCCTTCCGAATTATTCCTCATTCATTTCTGTTGGCTTTGTTGTCCCTTCCGAAATCAAGAATTTTGTGAGGTCTCTAGTTTTACAAAGATTGAATATGAATGATCTCTATCAAGATCGCAGACCACCTTGTTTGCAACTTAAGCAACATCCAATAATGCATGCCTCTCACCCACAATTGCATTTTGAAATCTCTAGTAATATTCAACCGAATTAATCTCGATGTATTTCCCAAGAGATTCTGCATTAATAATTTTGGTAGTAATTAGTAACTTTATTTACATGTGAAAGCTACCATTGCCATTTCTTTATAATTTTACACAAGCGAAATCTCCCTCATTGTCTCTCTATATCTCTCTCTCTGCCTTATTATTGTATTATGCCAGGTTGGTTTTGAGATGTTAGATGCTATAGCTGAAGCTGAGGGGATTTCCATGGGCAGTGTTTCCTTCAAATCATTGTTTGGAAAAGGTGTTTTTGGTTTAGTTGTTTTTAATTTCTCAATTTAAATGTGTAATTCATAGTTGTCATGGCGTCACGGCGAGACGCGGCGGTAGTTGACCGCCAGGACGCCTAGGCGTAAGGCGCCCGTCACGGCGTCCATATGGCGACAAGTCGTTAACAATGTACAATTTATATATTATTTGTTTTACTTAAAAAACATATTTGACAAAAAAAAATTATATGCATTAAAACTCAAAACATAATAATTAACACTATGTAATACAATTAAAAACATAATTATATGAATTCTTCACAATTAAAATTCAAATATAAAACACTTGACATTGAAAACTAGTAGAACAAGCTAACAAACACTACGTAGAGAATAAAGGATCAACCAAGTCAATAATCATCATATATTACAAGTCTAATAAATAATAAAAATTACATGATATAGCTAGTCCATGAAATGACTTAATCACTTAACTTGGGCCAACTACCAAGGCATAAGCTTTGGCGGCTCGGCGCCCAAGGCGTTGCCTTGTTCTTCTCTAGTTCCAGGACGCCTAGTCGTCGCCATGGCGACGCCATGACAACTATGATGTAATTCCACACCCCTGGCATTCAAACAGACATTTTGCATCACACTTGAAACAAGCTCGATCTTTCTGGTTGTTGCAATTCAACTTGTTTGGCAATTTGCTTTTTATCAAAATATAAATAAATAATGGAGGGGAAAAAAAGGAATGCTTGTTTGGAAATGGCCATGAGTTTCTCGAATGTTACAATGTTCTTGTATTATAGTTATAGGTCATATGTACTTACAGAAACCCTTATATTGAATAAATTGGTTATTCTTTTTCTTTTATAGGTTTTGTTGGAAATGTTCCGGTTATGCTTGCCAAACCACAAACTTTCATGAATGCTAGCGGTGTGTCTGTAAGTAACTCTTCAGAGAATATTTAATGTGATGTCACTTATGTTATGGTGTAATTTAATGATTGTTGAACTTGTCGGCCAATTTGAAAGGTTGGAGCAATTGTGTCATATTACAAGATTCCTTTGAAGCAAGTACTTGTGGTAAAGTATTTCACTCTCCAACCTCCATAGAATTGAACATCAGCTATCCCTAAACTCCTAAATCATTATCTCTTATCCGCAGATTTATGACGACTTAGATCTGCCTTTCGCAAAGTTGAGGTTATTGCCAAAAGGTGGGCATGGAGGTCACAACGGGTACTTTTCCTTATTTTGTACTACTTGCTCTTGTTGTTAAATATCTAATTATTTTTTATATGTTTTTAAATATATTTTATGTAGTTTCTCATAGAATAATTTCTAGATATCAAAATTTTATTTTTTGACATTTCAATGCTCATCTTGGGGTTTGGCCAGTCCTCTTTCCAAAACCATTCTAGTCATTACAGCGCCAGTTATTCTCTCTTGGACTCACTGAGTAAATAATGAGGCTAAAATATCTTAACCTAAAAAAAACATTTTCCAAACAAGCATAACCTGAAAGTGTAGGAGAATGTATAACTAGATCACATTTTTGTGAAAATATTTTAATTACTAAAAGTGTGCTGGTGCTGGACCCAATTCCAATTTTCCACTGCATTGAGATGGTTTTTTTTTTTTTTTTTTTTTTTTTTTTTTGGGGGGTGGGGAGAGGAAATGTTGCATCACCTTTGTTTCTAAAATTATAAATTAGAATAAAATTTAAAAGGAATTTTACATCAACACGATCCTGTTATTGATCAGTAGTGTTTTTTGGAATTACTATTTACTATCTACATATTGCCTTGCTGAAAGAAATCTATGATCAAATTTACAATGCTTGCAAACTGATGTCATCGTTTTCCTTCAGGATGAAGAGTGTGATCAATCACCTTAAAGGGAGCCGTGATTTTCCTCGTTTAAGAATAGGTAACTTCATGAGCACATTCAATCACCTTAATTTGGTTTACACAATTAAATGTTGAAAACTCTGAAATGGTTGTAGGCATTGGGCGACCTTCTGGGAAAATGGATGCTATCAACTTTTTTCTTCGTTCATTCAACAAACAAGAACGTGAAGAGGTGATGTAAAACATTTGCCTATCTGCATAAGTATGAACATCTATCTGATACTAGATTCTGAATCCCAAGTTTTACCTTTTCAGCTACAATTCACATTTCAAAATGGGTTAGAAGCAATTCGGATTCTTTTGCTCCAAGGTTTTGATAAAAGTGCAACGTTCCTGAATACTGCCAAATCCCCGGAACATCTTGGTTAGAGAGAACTGTTTCAGTTACATCTTTAGGTAAATGGAGATATTAAAATGAGCAGTGTCTTTTATGGATCCGTTTACCATGAAGTTAATTTCATGATAAGTTGGTCAATTTTACAATACAGTGTTGAAACGCAGGGAGAGATCACCTCCCGCCTACGTGTCAACACTGTATTAGTCAATTGACCAAAATTAACTTCATGTTAACCACTCTACTTTTCTATATGGTACTCCCCCACATTATTGACTTTTTTAAGTTAAATTAAGACATTTTCAAGATTAAAATTAGGTGGATTCTTTTAGTTATTATGGAGGCTAGCGCACAGGACTATATATAGAATTTGTTCTAGGTCCCTTTTCTAGTACAGTTTGTAAGAGGGTTCTACATACAATTTAAAAGTAAAGTTTCAATCCTAAATGGACAACTACATGTTGCTTGTACCCACAGACAAGAAGGAAAGGACAGCTTTATAATTTGTATTGAATTGAGACAGGGGATTCGAACTTTTATTCTTATTTTATTAAATTTAGTTTTTGGTGTTGGATATTTATTCTTTACAAGCATCAAGCATGGCACGGGCAAGTATTCAAAATAGTTAATAAAAAGAGTATAAATTTACTTGCTAACAACTTAATATCAATATATGTATATATAATTATGATTGGGTTCATATTTTTCATTTTCCGTCAAATTTAATTAATACAATATTGAATATTATAAAACAAGTGGGGACAAGAGAGTACAAACCAGTTGTCTGAATATAATAACACTATTTGCCCATCACAATCATAATTTATGAATTATGAGCTCAGCCTCATGTACTTACTAGACAAAAGTCATCTCCCATGCAAAACTTGACCACGAAGTTCCTCTCAATTAACTTAACTTTGCTCCATACCAAGAGTCAAGTCGAATTGAAATGACTGTAACATCTTTTTATACCATGATGATCAACATATATATGTATATAGTGTGATTCACAAGTTTTGCTAGCTTCCCAGATTTCGTTATTTTGTACATTCAAGGTTAAATATAGAATTTTTTTTACTCTTTTTTGTCTTAATTTTTTTAATTTGTATAAAAAATATATACTTAAGATATTCTTTTAAAAACCGAAGGAATAACTTTTTTTTAATATAATTTAATTATATAATTATAATATATATCTATAATATAAAATAGAGCTGCTCAAATCCCAAGGCTTCAACATCCAACGGGCTCAAATCAATTTAGGCTTCAACATCCAATCATCTAAAATCATTTGGGTCTTCAACATCCGACGACCAAGAATTTATCTCTCAAAAATTCAAACTCACATCCATCATCTCACTCTCTCACTCCAAAGAATTTTTAATTGTCAAGTTACTATTTAAAAAATTACAATCAATCAAAAAAGCTTATAAATAATAAAAATAAATCTTGAAATGTAGTTAAACTTAGTTTAAATTTATGAGAATTTAATTATTAAAGTTGTATATTCTTTATTTATTCACTGAAATTTGTCTTCATAAGAATTTTCATTTAAATACTTTGTGGAGTATGTATGAAAAGTGCGGGCGTTAAAAATTAATTTAGGCTTTTAGTTTAGTGTATGTCCATATTCAATGTTTCATTTTTTTGTGTTCATGATTTATTTTTATTTTTATTTTAATTATACAATCATTTTTCAAGCGGGGTTATCGCTAATATATATATATATATATATATATATATATATATATATATATATATATGAAAAATGTATATACACACAAAGTTTAGTATACGATTATGCCTATGGCGATTTTTTTTTTGGATTATAGCGACGGTTCATGTAAGACCCCGAATTTTATGAAATAAAAGTATTCAATTTTTCTTATAATTATTATTCAGTAAATGGTTAAATTGATAAAAGTTAAAGTTAAGGGTGAGATATGAATTTCTTTTCAAAATATGCAAGATTTATAAAATACTCATTGTTGTCGGGGAATATTAGTTTGGTCGTGGAATATTCTTGCTGTCGGGGAATATTCGATTTACTGGCCAGTAAAACCATTTGTGGGTCCCATAATGTAATAACTATCGGATGAAGAAAATGGCAAGTTTGAGTTTTATAAATAACGACAGAATTGTTACCAATTAACACTATTGGAATACCCGGTGGTTAAAATACTGAATACGCTGGCATTAGTTGCGTAGTAGCACACCTGGTATTGCACGATAATTTTGGAATAATTGATTCTTACGTGAAAAGCACTACTCTCAATAATTATTCACAAAGAGTTACCGCTCAATATTTTATTTTATTGATTCAATAATTGTTGCGTTGATAGTTTATATTATTGTTGTTTCAATAATTGTCGTTACACAGTATTTCCCATTATCATATCAATAATTCATATTATTTGAATAATATTATTAGATAGCATTATTGGCAATGTCTAGAAAGTTCTGTCAAGGAGAGGTTTGGTCATCTAATTGCGCGTCAGTAAGGAGAAATCCTTATCGGAAAGCCCCCTTTTTCCTGGGAATTGCCTGATTGTCATTATTGTGATTTTGTAATATTATTTGTGAATAATTAATTATTGATTTATATGATAAGAAAATATTTATATGACATGGATATAAATGATGGATTTATTTATGTGGTTATAAATGAAGGAATTAATGTTGAGGTGTTTTATCAGTATTTTGTCGGATTAGAGGTATTAAAAGATCAAATCGGTTTTTTTAAAGCTCTATTGCGTGAGTTATAATTTTTAATCCGACCGTTGGATCGTTGTGATTTTTGGATATGTTATACATATATAAGTTGAGTATATGTCCACAAATTTTGAACCGTTAAAAATGAATGTATGATTTTTATGAATTTTAAGAGGTGATTGGTTCAGAAATTGTTGAAGTTTTTGAATTTATCATTCTGGTGGAAAATTCTAGAATTCGTGGGCCCAATTTTGGTTGGTGAGAAATGTGCACAAATTGAATTTCAAATGTGGTGGGTGGCAATAGTAGCAGGTAAAGCCATCAGGTAGTAGGTCAAGTTTGCTTCGGCGTGCTAGCATTTTCCTATAAATAGGGTGCTGAGTTAGAATTGAAAATCACACCAGAAACATAAGTTTTCTCTCCCTATATTATCAAGCGTATTTTTGTGAGTATTTTGATACTTTGAGAGTTGCTAATCAGTGCAAGTTTCCTTCAGCATCATATCCGATATTCCATTCCGAAGTACTGTTTCTTTGAGGTAAGGGATGTTATTTTCTTCTTAAATGATATTATTTTCTTCAAATATCATTATGCTGAGATATTATTATGAATTTTATTGTGGAATTTCTACCTTTTTATGTCGGGGTTACTATTCACGTATACGACACTATTCACGTATACGACACTATTCACGAATACGACACTATTCACCGAAAAATAAAATTTTCTCTTTTTCATCCCAGATGTCTTTTATGGTTACTATCTTTGATTGTATCCATGTTTTGATCTTTATTTTTAAAATTGACTTCACAATTGGTTATTATGGAGTATTATTGAATTTGGATAAACCGAAATATGAATCCCTAATATTTGTCCTTCTGTCTCACTGGATTCGTTCTCTAAAATGTTTTTCATCATCCTCAGTCCTTAATGGTGATACTTGATAAATATCTTTGGCCTGTAGTGCAAAGATTAATGATTACCTGATGAATATCTTTGGCCCGTAGTGCAAAGATAAAAAGGTGTTTAGATGAACATGACCAACTGGTAATACAAATGAATATCTTTGACCCGTAGTGTAAAGATGAATATTTGATGCAAGATGTATATTGATTGATGTTACAGGAATAAAATATTGATGATGGACTTTTAAATTCTTAGATGATAGTAGATTTCATTCTTTACTTAACTATTCTAATGAATTGTTGTTTTCGCTGCAGTTGTTGATCTAAAACTTGTTGTCTATTATATTCTATCAGATTTTTCCCTGTTGAAGACTAAAGATAATTTGTTGTATATTATCTTAGTCATAATATTCTTTACTGGGCTAGTTAAGCTCACCCTTTTCCTTTTTGTTCCATTTTTCTTCTCAGGAAGCGAAAATATAGCGGGATCTAGTCGGGGTATGGAGTGATGGTTCTAGAAAGTTGTTTTAGCAGTCCTCACTATTTTTATAAAATAGTGTATGAATAATTGTAATGAGGACTTATTTGAGTATGGATATTGTCTAGAAGACAATATTTGTATTTAAACTCACAGTATGTGTTGTCGTATTTTGCACGACAATTGTAATAATAAAGTTGTAGTTATTTTCTGTACCATGTATTTGGCGACTCAAAATGGGTGATGTAAGACTCCAATTTTTTTAATAAAGATGATTTTTCTATAAATATCATTTTTAAATATTATGGAATGAATTTGATATAATATTATAGTTGTGGGTAATATTTATAAATTTTGCAAAGTACGCAAGTTGTTATATAATATTCGATTGGTCCGGGAATATTCGCTTTTAAACAAGGAATATTCGTATTAACGACAAATCATTGGTGGACCCTACAATGTAATTATTGTTGGATTGAGAAAAACAACAAAAATATTTTATGAAAATAACGGCGAAAGTTTTACCGTTAACTCGTTGAACACACGGTGTTAAAAATAACAACAATCTGCGTGGTTGCATAGTAGCAAGACCGGTATTGATTATTGATGCTTCGTGAGAAGTCACTTTCCGGTTGTATTCAATTATTATTTATATTTTATATATTGAGATGACAGAGTTATTAATATTATTATTTGCAATATTAACGATGTCTAAGTTACGCCAAAGAGAGGTTTGGTCACCTAATTGCTTGGCATGATAGGGAGAAATCCTTATTGAAAGCCCCCTTTTCCCGGGAACTACCGGTCGATTAATAGTGTGAATTATAATAATGATGATGAGTTTTGTTTTATTAGTATTATTAATGTAATAAGACAGTATTTTTTTTATATAAAAAGAATACTTTTATAAAGTTATTCGTTTTATTAGACTATAAATAGAATATATAATATTCTATTATGCATAGTGTTTTGCATTATAAAATCTTTTTATATAAAATGTAATACTTTTATAAAGTTATTTGTTTTATTAGACAATAATTAAAATATATTATATTTTATTATGCATAGTGTTGCATAGTGCTGCGTAGTATTTTGCGTAGTAAAATCTTTTTATATAAAATGTAATACTTTTATAAATTTATTTGTTTTATTAGAAAATAATTAGAATATATTATATTTTATTACGCGTAGTGTTGCATAAATATCCGTATAGTGTTTTGCATAGTAAAATCTTTTTATATAAAAAAAAATAGTACTTTTATAAAGTTATTCGTTTTATTAGATTTTAAATAAAATATATAAATATATAAATATATATATATATATTTAGAATATATTATATTTTATTACATTAGTAAAGATAAGATCTTTTCTATTTTTCTATAAATAGGATGTTTAGTTAGAATTGAAAACCACACCGAAGTTCAGAGAATTCTTCTATAATCTTGAGCGTATTTCTTTAGAGTTTTAAGAAGCTTTGAGCGTAGTGCAAGTTTTCATCAAGAATATCCTCGCCCTACCAGTCGGAATACTCTTCTTTTACGGTAAGGGGTATTAATTATTTCTTTCTTATTCATGAAGAGAACTTCTGTTATTACATTCTTTATTATTACTCATTGGAATAACTTTTGTATATCTGCTACCCTATACTTGGTGAAATCTTCTCGCTATTCCATTCTTTATCATTATGTTGGAATAACTTTTATGCATCGCATCTGGCATATATGGTGAAATTCTTCTATTCTTCTATTTTTTTATTATTCTGGTTGGAACATCCTCATGCATGCGTCATACGACACCGTTCCGTTATTAATTATTTTATTGAACATCTTGTCATGCGTTTACGCATGACCGAATTCCGTTGTTTATTATTACGTTGGAATATCCTGTATGTATACGTTACGCATGACCGGTTCCATTATTTATTATTACATTGGAATATCCCATGCATGCGTTCTGCATGACTTTGTTCCGTTATTTATTATTCGCTGGAATAACTTTTGCATGCGAGGCTATCGCATGCCTGGTGATTTCTTTTGTTATTCCATTCTTTATTATACTCGGTTGGTTAAAGTTTTGACTTCTACTCCATGAAATTAGTGGAATATCCTTGATATTTGCTTTCTTCATCAAGTATCTTTTATGGAAATATTCTTCTAAGCATTCTTGAATTTTACTCTACAAAGAAGTATCATGTTGACAATTTGGACGTTATTAGTTCCGGGAGAAATTAATTCTTGAACTTATTTTATTGAATTCTTATATCATTGTCATCATCCTCATGTTTATATATTATGTTGAAAGTCATCGGGTTCATAGTGCATAGATTGACTTGGTATGATTATGACCGAGGATTATTCGGTGTAATCATGACCGTAATGTTACAAATGATGTGGAAAAAGTCCTCATTGGCCCGTAGTGCATTGATGGACAGTTGTTGGCATGATCATGACCATTGATGAATACACGAATATCCTTGGCCCATAGTGCATGGATAATTTATGGTTGTGATACTAATGAATATCCTTGACCGTAGTGCAGGGAAGATGTAGATTATTTATTAAGCTGAGTCTCAACGATAAAAGTGATGAAAAACCTTTTAAATCATAAAAGATAGTTGATTTTATTCTCTACTTGACTCTTTAATGGATTGCTTGTTCCGCTGCAGTTAAACTTGATGTTTGTTATATTTTATCAGTTTAACACTGTTGAAGGCTAACGATAATTTATTCTGCATTATCTTAGTCATAATATTTCTTCTTGGGCTAGTTGAGCTAACCTTTCTTTCACTTATCTTCAGAAATGAGAACGTAGCCGGGACTAGTCGGGAAACGGAGTGACGGTCCAGATGATAGTATTAGTAGTCCTCACTATTCTGTTAAATAGTGTGAAAATAAATGTAATGAGGACTCTTTTGAGTGTGGATATTGTCTAGATGACAATATTCTTATTAAAACTCTCAGTTTACGTTTTGTCGTATTATACACGACAACTGTATTATTAAGTTGTATTTGAATTTTGTACCATGTATTTGGTGACTCAAAATGGGTGATATATACCTATTTTGGGGGCATCACAGTTGGTATCAAAGCTTAGGGATATGATCCCTGGCTAAGATGTGAGATAAGAACTAGGAAGGGAGAGACAGGGAATTCCTTTGATAGGATGACCTACCTAAGTTTATTTGGTATTTAATTGGTCGGTCGGAGTATAGGGATAATATGTGATATGTTAAATAACCCTTGTTTTGTGGCAGTATTTGAAAATGACATCCGAGAATGTTGAGAACGTCAATGGAGCACAGGAGACCGTTGAGTCTCCACGGATCAATAATCAGGATAATATGTGCATCAGGAAGGCGACAATCCTCAGGCAAATAACAACACGAACCAGATGATGAACGATGGAATGTTCAGAGGCTTTATGCAATTCATGCAATATCAGGCAAGAGCGACTACTGTCCAAAATGCAGGTGGAAACACTGGAAACTCTCGGACGGTCACCGCTAAACAGTTCAAGGAACTGGGACCACCAGAGTTTTTTGGAGAGCCAAAACCACTTAAGGCAGATACGTGGATTAAGCAGATCAACAAGATATTTGATGTCTTGGGATGCTCTGAGGAGAAAAAGGTTCCCTTTGCCACCTTCATGTTATTCGCGAGGCGGTGATTATCGTAGAATCAGAAAATGTACTCAACTCCGCCGCCGATCGATGATGTATTGGGAGAAGTTCCAAGAACTGCTCAACGACAAGTACTTTCCGAAAGTATTCAATCACATGAAAGAGGTAGAGTTCATCAAGTCGAACAAAACAACACGATCAGATCGCGAAGACGGCCAAGTTTGCCGAGTTGTCCCGGTTTGCGTCCCATTTGGTTGATAATGAGGAGAGAATGACGCAAATGTTTTTAAGAGGTTTGAAACCTGAGATACGTCAATATCTGATCTCTCATAAATTGTGTTTGTATTCAGATGTTGTTAATAGGGCTCAGTTATTGGAGCGCGATAATGAGTTAACCCAACCAAAAGAGAGCAGCCGATAAAATGATAATACCAGTTATAACAGTCATCGAAGCGGTGATAACAAGCGTGGAGGGAATCAACATGCCAGAAATGGTAACCACTTCGGTGGTAATCATAGTCAAAACAATAAGAATGGACATTTCAAGAAGAGGAGATTCAACAATGATGGAAAGACGTCAGCATCAGCACCTGTCGTTAAGGAAGTAGAACGACCACCTATCATATGCTTCAAATGTGTAGGGGAGGGACACATCAGTCTAAACTGCGTGATGCCATCTAAAGTATGCTATAATTGTGGAAGAGAAGGTCACCTAGCCCAATTTTGTCGTGCACCAATGTCAAGTCCAGCTGGGATGCAGGCATCAAAGCGTCATTCCTGCACAAGACAAAACCTGGTAGTTCAAGGAGGCGTTTGTCGTGACCTCCCGTAAAAGTAAGGAACCCGAACGAGGTCATCACGGTAAGCTTATCATAAACTCTAGCGAAGTATATACCTTATTTGATACCGGTTCTACCCATTCCTTTATTTCTCCTACTTACCAACTCAGCGGTTAAATTTGACTCAGAGAAATTAGACTTTGGCTTATCTCATTGAAACTCAGTTGGGAGAAACCTTCATTACATCCACGGTTTATAAGTCTTGTTTGATTCAAATCGGTACCCGCACGTTACCTGTCGATCTTATTTTTTGAAAATACTTGCATTTGATGTGATTCTAGGGATTGATTGGTTAACTACTCATCATGCAAAAATTGATTATTTTGGTAAGGTTGTTAGCTTTCATATTCCTAACCAACCTATTATGCAAATTCAAATAACCAAACCATTAAAATCAATTACTGTCATCTCAAGCCATAAAGCTATTCATTTATTGAAAAACGGATGTCAAGCTTTCTTAGCTCATGTCACGGATCTAAACAAAAATACGTCAGTTTTGAATGATATTTCTATTGTTAATAAATTTCCGACGATATTCCCTAAAGAACTTCCTGCCTACCTCCCAGGCGTGAAATTAAATTTTGTATCGACCTTGAACCCGGTACAAAACCCATTTCCAAAGCCCCATATCGAATGGCTCCTATTGAACTTCAGGAGTTAAAGACCCAACTGCAGGAATTGTTAGACATTGGCTTTATTTGTCCTAGTACTTCTCCTTGGGGTGCTCCTGTTCTATTAGTGAAAAAGAAAGACGGGAGTATGCGACTTTGTATTGATTATCGGAAGTTGAATCATGTCACCATCAAAAATAGGTACCCATTGCCACGTATTGATGACCTGTTTGACTAGTTATAAGGAGCCAAATTCTTTTCAAAGATTGATCTTCGTTCCGGATATCACCAATTGAAGATTAGAACCGATGACATTCCAAAGACGACTTTCAGAACTCGGTACAGGCATTATGAATTCCTAGTCATGTCTTTTAGATTGACTAATGCTCCTGCTGCCTTCATGGATATGATGAACCGAGTATTCAAGGAATATTTGGATCACTTTGTGGTCGTCTTTATTGATGACATCCTTATTTTTTCCAAAAGCCATGAAGATCATGAGCAACACTTGAGGCTGATACTCCAAAAGCTTCGTGAAAATAAGCTTTATGACAAGTTGAAGAAATTCGAGTTCTGGCTTAAAGAAGTAGCATTCCTTGGGCACGTAGTGTCAAGTCATGGAATATCACTTGACCCAACAAAGATTGAAGCTATTCAAAGCTGGGAGCAACCTAAATCAGTGACCGAAGTACGTAGCTTTCTCGGCTTAGCTGGTTATTATCGGAGATTCGTGGAAGGATTTTCTCAAATCGCTACTCCATTAACTCAGCTGACTCGGAAAGATACAAAATTCGGTTGGAGCGAGGAATGTGAGAAGAGTTTTCTAGAACTCAAGAGGAGACTCATTTCAAAGACCGCTCGGCTTGATACCATCCGCCTCGAGGGGATTTGTTGTAAGACCCCGAATTTTTTTTATAAATAAAATGAAATTTCCTTTATTTATTATTTTGAAATAGTAAGGGTTGATTTGATTAATGTGGTTAGTTATGGGTAAAATGCGCAAATATTTTAAATAAGTAAGTGGTTATAAAATATTCATTGTTGTCGGGAATATTCGTTTGGTCGTGGAATATTCTTACTGTCGGGGAATATTCGTATTGCACCACGTTAGCTTTTGTGGGACCCATATCTAAATCGATTGGATGAAGAAAACGACAAGTATAAGTTGTTTATAAATAACAGGCGTAGTTATTCACAGATTATCTTTGTTGGAATACCCTTGGTTAAAACATAATAATACGCCATTGTTGTTGCACAGATGAGCACCTGTGTTGCACCAATTATTGATTCTTACGTAAGAAGGCACTACTCAATAATTGTTACAATAATTACTTGTTAAATATTTTATTTTATTGATTCAATAATTGATGCGTTGATATTTTATAATATTGTTGTTTCAATAATTGTCACTACACAGTATTTTTCATAATCGAGACAATAATTCATATTATCCAATAATATTATTAGATAACATTATTGACAATGTCTAGAAAGTTCTCATCTAAAGAGAGGTTTGGTCATCTAATCAAGCGCCGCCAAGAAGAGAGAAATTCTTATTGAAAGCCTCTTTCCGGAACCCGCCTGGTTGTCGATATTGTGATTCTCAGAATATTATTTATGAATAATTAATTATTGATTTATATGATAAAAAATATTTATTTTATGTGGATATAGATGGAGAAAATTTTTAATGTGACAATTGTTGAAAATTGATATTTTATCTTTTCTGATAAAATAATTTATTATTATATTTTAATGGTGATATTTTGCAATGAATGTGGGATATATGAGTATATGAGAAGGAAGAGTATTTTTGTTGCATTAAATGTTTAACACATGTTTAGTGTTACAAAAAAATGTTTAACACATGTTTTGTGTGTTGGTGGATAATTTTTGACTGGAATTTGATTATAGTATGTAAAATCGCCCGTTTGTAGATTTCGGTCAATTTCTGTTTGAAATTTGGAAAAACTTTCTTCTGCAAAGTTGTAGAGAATGGAATTTCCTATGGAAAGGACATGAGGTTTGAATTTTTTTGATAAAAGGGCTATTTATTATGAATTATTGAAGTTCCGGATTATTGAGTCTGAATTGATTTTGTTACAAAAATTGTTTTAAACATGTTTTTCATTTTTGTGTGATAAATGTGTTTTTGATGTGGTGGGATAAGGAAAATTTGGTTATAAATATATTATTATATTCAATTTTCTGTTGGTGTTCTAAGCATTTTTCTATAAATAGGGTGCTTAGGTTAGAATTGAAAATCACACCAAAAACTGAAGTTTTCTCTCTACTTCTCTCTCTATATTATCGAGTGTATTCTTATGAGTATTTTGGTACTTTGAGTATTGCTATACTGATTGCAGTTTTTTCTTGACACTATATCCAATATTCGATCCAAATCTAAGTAATCTTTCCGAGGTAAGGGATGTTATTTTTTTTAAATGATATTATTTCTTTCAATATCATTATGCCAGATTATTGGTAAGATTTTTCTTGTGAAATTCTAATCTTTTCATGTCAGAGTTACTATTCACGAGTTACTATTCATGAGTTACTATTCACGAGTTACTATTCACGAAGCATGATGATTTTTCTTGTAAAAGTTTTATCTTTTAGTGTAGAAGTTACTATTCACGTATACGTTACTATTCACGTATACAACACTATTCACGAATACGACACTATTCACAGAAAAATTAAATTTTCTTTTCAGTGTCTAAGATATCTATTAGGGATACTAGCTTTGATTGTATCCATGTTTTGATCATTCTTGAATTTTACTTCAATATGATTATTTATGAAGTATTTTTGAACTCGATTTGGTTAAAGTACGAATCCTTAATATTTATTCTTTTGTTTCACTGGTTTCGTTTTCTTTAAAATATTTTTCATCATCCTCAGTCCTAAGTGATGACATTACTGAATATCTTTGGCATGTAGTGCAAAGTTGGTTGATTTTCTTATGAATATCTTTGGCCCGTAGTGCAAAGATGAACAGGTGTTGAGATGAGCATGACCGACTGATGAATATCTTTGGCCTGTAGTGCAAAGATGGATATTGATTGATGTTACAGGGATAAAATATTGATGATGGACTTTTAAATTCATAGATGATAGTAGATTTCCTTCTCTACTTAATTCTTCTAATGAATTGTTGTTTCCTCTGCAGTTGTTGATCTAAAACTTGTTGTCTATTGTATTCTATCAGATTTTTCCCTGTTGAAGACTAACGATAATTTGTTGTACATTATCTTAGTCATAACATTCTTTACTGGGCTAGTTGAGCTCACCCTTTCTTTTTTGTTCCATTTTTCTTCTCAGGAGGCGAGAATATAACGGGAACTAGTCAGGGTGTGGAGTGATGGTTCAAGACAGTGGTTTTAGTAGTCCTCACTATTTTGTAAAATAGTGTATCAATAATTGTAATGAGGACTTTATTTGGGTGTGGATATTGTCTAGAAGAAAATATTTGTATTTAAACTCAAAGTATAAGTGTTGTCGTATTTTGCACGACAATTGTAGTAATAAAGTTGTAGTTGTTTCTGTACCATGTTATTGACGACTCAGAATAGGTTGGATGGAATGGACCTATTTTGGGGGCGTCATATTTGTCATCTACAGTGATGCTTCGGGCAAAGGGTTAGGATGTGTTCTCATGCAACATGGGAAAGTCATAGCCTATGCCTCACGACAACTCAAAGAATATGAGAGAAATTATCCTACTCATGATCTAGAGTTGGCAGCTGTTGTCTTCGCACTAAAGATTTGGAGGCATTACTTGTATGGGGAGAAAGTGGAGATCTTTACGGATCATAAAATCCTCAAATATTTCTTCACTCAAAAGGAACTCAACATGCGACAACGACGTTGGCTTGAACTGTTGAAAGATTATGATCATACCATCCAATACCATCCTGGAAAAGCAAACGTGGTAGCTAACTCATTGAGTAGAAGATCATATGCAGGTACGAGTGCGATATTGTCAACGCAAAGGCCCATTTTGTATGACTTACAAAGGATGGAGATAGAGATAAAGACTCCAGGGACCCAAGTGATGATGGTGAATATACGAGTGGAACCGACTTTAATCGATAAAGTTAAAGCTGCTCAAGCTACAGATCTGGAGCTGATACATATGAGGAAGAAAGTACAAGAAGGTGCTATGCCGGAAGCAAGAATCGATGAAGAAGGAATACTTTGAGTCAACTCTAGACTTTGTGTTCCTAACGACCTTGAGTTAAAGTATAAAATCATGATGGAGGCGCAAAACACACCGTTTGTAATCCATCCTGGGAGTACTAAAATGTATCATGATCTTCGACATACATTTTGGTGGGGCAATATGAAGAGAGAGATAGCGCTATTTATCTCAAGGTGTCTAACGGGTCAACGAGTCAAGGCAGAGCATCAAGTACCAAAAGGTCCTTTGCAACCACTTAAAATTCCAGAATGGAAGTGGGAGCACATTACCATGGATTTCGTTACTAGTCTTCCCAAGGTTTCTCAAGGCATAGATGCAATTTGGGTCATTGTTGATAGATTGACCAAGTCTTCTCATTTCTTACCAATACAAGAAACTTATACACTTGAATTTCTTGCTCGTGTGTACATAAACGAGATTGTAAGACTGCATGGTATGCCAGTATCCATAGTTTCTGATCGAGACCCAAGATTTACTTCACTATTTTGGGTTAGTTTGCAAAAAGCTATGGGCACGGATTTATGATTTAGTTCGGCATATCATCCTCAGACGGACGGACAATCAGAGATGACTATTCAAACTCTTGAATATTTATTAAGACTCTGTGTCCTTGACTTTAAGGGAAGTTGGGACAAGTTCTTACCATTGGTAGAGTTTTCCTACAACAACAGTTATCAAGCAAGTATTGGCATGGCTCCATTTGAGGCGTTGTATGGAAGAAAGTATCGTTCTCCAGTATGCTGAGATGAGGTGGGTGAAGCAACTTTGTTGGGACCAGAGTTGGTACGTATGACTACGGAAAAGATTCAAACGATCCGATAATGTATATAAACCTCACAAGATCGACAAAAGAGTTATGTTGATCGTCATCGAAAGGACGTGGAATTCGATATTGGAGATCATGTGTTGTTACGTGTTGCTCCATGGAATGGAGTTACGGGATTTGGAAAGAGAGGAAAGCTCAATCCTCGATTCATCGGTCCATTTTTAATCCTCGATCGAGTAGGAACTGTGGCCTATAGACTCGCTTTACCGCCAAGTATGTCTCGTGTTCATAACATTTTTCATATATCCATGTTACGTAAATATGTGGAAGACCCGAACCACATTATTGAGTTATAACCGGACGAAATAGCAGAAGATTTAACGTATGAAGAGGTTCCTGTTCAAATCTTGGATAAGAAGGAACATATTCTACGCTCCAAGGTTATACCTCAAGTCAAAGTTTTGTGGAGAAACCATGATGTTGAAAAAAATGACCGGGAGTTAGAATCTAAAATGAAATCAAGGTATCCTTACCTCTTGACATACCAAGTATCGTACCTCTAATTTCGAGGGCTAAATTTCATAAGAAGGGAGGTTATAAGACCCCAATTTTTTTAATAAAGATGATTTTTCTATAAATATCATTTTGAATATTATGGAATGAATTTGATATAATGTTATAGTTGTGGGTAATATTTATAAATTTTGTAAAGTACGCAAGTTGTTATATAACATTCGATTGGTCGGAGAATATTCATTTTAAACAGGGAATATTCGTACAACGGCACAATCATTGGTGGACCTCACAACGGAATTATTATCAGATTGAGAAAACGACAAAAATATTTTATGAAAATAACGGCGAAAGTTTTACCGTTAACTGTTGAAACACCCGGTGTTAAAAGTACAAGATGTACGCATGGTTAAGCAGAAGTAACACACTTACAGATTGATTATTGATGCTTACGTGAGAAGTCACTCAGTTGTATTCAATTATTGTCGATACTTTATATATTGAGATGACAGAGTTATTAATATTATTATTTGCAATATTAACGATGTCTAGAAGTTCGTCAAGGAGAGGTTTGGTCACCTAATTGCGCGCCAATAGGGAGAAATTCTTATTGGAAAGCCCCATCTTTCCTGGGAAAGACCTGGTCGATTAATAGTGTGAATTATAATAATGATGATGAGTTTTGTTTTATTAGTATTATTAATGTAATAAAATGTAAAAAACTTTTATATAAAATAGAATACTTTTATAAAGTTATTCGTTTTATTAGACTATAAATAGAATATATAATATTCTATTATGCATAGTATTTTGCATAGTAAAATATTTTTATATAAAATGTAATACTTTTATAAAGTTATTTGTTTTATTAGACAATAATTAGAATATATTATATTTTATTATGCATAAGGCTGCGTAGTGTTTTTCGTAGTAAAATCTTTTTATATAAAATAGAATACTTTTATAAAGTTATTTATTTTATAAGACAATAATTACAATATATTATATTTTATTATGCATAGTATTGCATAATGCCTCGTGATAGTGTTTTGCATAGTAAAATCTTTTTATATAAAATAGAATACTCTTATAAAGTTATTCATTTTATTAGATTTTAAATAAAATATATAAATATATAAATATATATATATATATATATATATATATATATTTAGAATATATTATATTTTATTGCGTAGTCTTGACAAGATTATCCTTTCTATTTTCCTATAAATAGGATGCTTAGTTAGAATTGAAAACCACACCGTAAGTTTAGAGAATTCTTCTATAATCTTGAGCGTATTTCTTTAGAGTTTTAAGAAGTTTTGAGCGTAGTGCAAGTTTTCTTCAAGAATATCCTCGCCCTACCAGTCGAAATACTCTTCTTTTACGGTAAGGGGTATTAATTATTTCTTTCTTATTCATGAAGAGAACTTCTGTTATTCCATTCTTTATTATTTTGTTGGAATAACCTGTATACGCGGGCTACCCTATACTTGGTGAAATCTTCTGCTATTCCATTCTTTATCATTATGTTGGAATAACCTGTCTATGCGAAGTACCGCATATATGGTGAAATTCTTCTATTCTTCTATTTTTTTATTATTCTGTTGGAACATCCTGTCTGTGCGATACGCATGACGTGGTTCCATTATTTATTATTCTGTTGGAACATCCTGTCTGTGTGTTTACGCATGACCTGGTTCCGTTGTTTATTATTCTGTTGGAATATCTTGTCTGTGCGTTTACGCATGACCTGATTCCATTATTTATTATTCTGTTGAAATATCATGTCTATGCATTTACGCATGACCTGGTTCCGTTATTTATTATTCTGTTGGAATAACCTGTCTGTGCGGTCTATCGCATGCCTGGTTATATCTTTTATTATTCCATTCTTTATTATACTCAGTTGGTTAAAGTTTTGACTTCTATACTCCATGAAATTAGTGGAATATTGTAAGACCCCAACTTTTATGAATAAAGATAATTTTTCTATGAATATCATTTTTGAATATTATGAAATAAATTTGATATTATGTTATAGTTGTGGGTAATATTTATAAATTTTGCAAAGTATGTAAGTTGTTATATAATATTCGATTTGGTCGGGGAATATTCTTTTTGTCGGGGAATATCCGTACGACGGCACAATCATTGGTGGACCCCACAACGGAAGTATTTTCATAGTAAGAAAACGACAGAATTATCTTTTTATAAAATAACGGCGGAAGTTTTACAGTTGATACTGTTTAGTAAAAGTACAGTATTACGCGTGGTTGCATAGTAGCACACGGTATTGGTTATTAATGCTTACGTCAGAAGTCACTCAGTTATACTCAATTATTGCTACAGTAACTGCTGCATCATATCTCTCATATTATTGATTCGATTATTGTCACAGTATCATCTGCATTATATGTTATTTTATTAAATCAATAATTGAGACGACAGAGTTATTCATATTATTAAATTACAATATTTACAATGTCTAGAAATTCTATCAAGGAGAGGTTTGGTCACCTAATTGCGCACTGATAGGAGAAATCCTTATTGAAAGCCCCTCTTCCTGAGGAACAACTCGGGTTGCTAAATATTGTGAGTTATAATATTAATGATGAATAAGTTCGTGTTGATTAAAGACGAGTTACTATTCACGAGTTACTATTCACCCAATTACTATTCACTCTAGTATTGTGCATTCATGTATTTGGGTACAATATTATTCCATGAGGAGATGTGCTAATTTTTCAGACCGTTGGTTGAAGTTATATTAGTGAATCATTATGGACCGCTGGTGGAAAGTTATAATAGTGAATCAATATGGATCGCTGGTTTAAAATTTTAATAGTAAATTAGTATGGACCATTACTTTAAGTTTTAAAAGTAAATCGATCTGGACCGTTCATGAATTAGTTACTATTTAATCTATTCTTCTATAAATAGAAGCTCATTCCTTCATTATTTCTTACGAATTCACTGAAACTCTAGAGAGAGAAATTATAGAGAGAAAGAAGAAGAGTATTTTGCTACTTCACTACTTTGATATCCAATTAGTCTTTTACGATGAGGGGTGTTATTCTTTCTTATTCATGAAAAGAACTTCATTATTCTATTCTTTATTATTCATTTGAATAACCTATAAAAGTGGCATACCCTATACATAACCCGTGTCTGTGCCGCATACCCTATACTTGGTGAAATGCTTATGTTATTCCATTCTTTATTATTACATTGGAATAACCTCGTATGCTTTGCCACCCTATACTTGGTGGAATGACCAGTATATACGGTTTACCTAATACTTGGTGATCTTCTTCATTATTCCATTCTTTATTATTATGTTGAATAACTTTGTTTATGCAAAGTACCGCATACTTGGTGAAATTCTTTTATTATTCGTTTTTATTATTACGTTTAATATCACATCGATGAATTTCACGACTCAGTTCCATATTTATTATTCCGCATTTATTATTATCGGAATATCCTCATCAGATCACGTTCTGCTTCAGGACTGGTTCCATATTTATTATTACATTGGAATAACACGCCGGTGTATCTTATCTATCACATGCACAGGTGATTTCTTTTGTTATTCTATTATTTATTATACTCGGTTGGTTAAAGTTTTAACTTATACTCCATGAAATTAGTGGAATATCCTTGATATTTGCGCTTCATCCAGTATCTTTTCATGGAAATATTCTTCGGAGCATTCTTGAATTTTACTCTACAAAGCAGTATCATATTGACAATTTGGACGTTGTTAGTTCCTGGACAAATTAATTCGTGAACTTGTTTTATTGAACTCTTATATCATTGTCATCATCCTCGTGTTTATATTTTTGAAAGTCATCTGTGGCCTGTAGTGCATAGATGGACTTGGTATGATTATGACCAGGGATTATTTGGTATAATCACGGCACCGTAATGTTACAAATAATGTGATAAAAGTCCTCATTGGCCCGTAGTTCATCGATGGACGCTTGTTGGCATGATCATGACCATTGATGAATACACGAATATCCTCGCCCGTGAGCATGGATAATTTGTGGTTGTGATATTAATGAATATCCTTGGCGTAGTGCAGGGATGATGTGGATTATTTATTAAGTGAGTCCCATGATAAAAAGTGATGAAAACTTTTTAAATCATAAAATATAGTAGATTTTATTCTCTACTTAACTCTTTTAATGGATTATTTATTCGTCATTGCAGTTAAACTTGTTATTGTCTATTGTATTTTATCGCTTTAACATTGTTGAGGGCTAATTATAATTTAGCCTGCATTAGCTTAGTCATAATATTTCTTCGGGCTATTTGAGCTCACCCTTTCTTTTCACCTTATTCTCTTGAAATGAGAGCGTAGGTGGACTAGTCGGGGACTTGAGTGATGGTCCGGATGATAGTATTAGTAGTCCTCACTATTCTGCAAATAAAGTGACATTAAATGTAATGAGGACCTAATTTGAGTTTGATATCGCCTACATGAGGACTCCATTGAGAATGGATATTGTCTAGAAGGCAATATTCTTGTTTAAACTCTCGCTTTATGTTTTGTCGTATTTTATACGACAATTGTATATTTATGTTGTATTTGGTTAATGTACCATGTATTTGGCGACTCAAGATGTGACGCCCCCAAAATTAGGTATACGTCACCCATCTTGGGTCGCCACTTACATGGTACATAAATTCAAATACAACTTACTAATATAACTGCGCTAGGTATACAATACAACATAAATCGTGAGTTTGAATACAAATATTGTCTACTAGATATTATACAAACTTAAAAGGAGTCCTCATTACAACTATTATCACACTATTTCACGTAATAGTGAGGACTAATAATGCTATCCTCCTCGACCATTACTCCGCTCCCCGACTCGTCCCCAAATTTATATTTTCATTTCAAGAGAATAAAGAAAAGAAAGGGTGAGCTCAACTAGCCCAAAGAAGAAATATTACGACTAAGATAATGCGTAATAAATTATCATTAGCCTTCAACAAAGTTAAACCGATAAAATACAATAGACAACCGCTTTAATCAAGAAGCTGAATATGCAATCCATTAAAAGAGTCAAGAGAAAATAAAGTCTACTATCTTTTATGATTTAAAAGGTTTTTCATCATCATTATAAATGAGACTCACCTTTAATAAATATTCCACCACATTTAATCATCCTCGCATCACACTTCCAAGAATTTTCATTAAATCATCAATGGTCATGACTATACCGAATCACCCCGGTCATAATCATACCAAAAACTATCCATCATTTGCATTACAGTGCCACCGAGGACTTTTATCACATCATTTATAACAAGCCATGATTATACCGAATGATCCTCGTCATAATCATACTAAGTTCATCTATGCACGTAAGCCAAAGATAACATATTATAACATGAGGATGATGACAATGACATAATAATTCAATAAAACAAGTTCAAGAATTATTTTATCCGTGAATTAGTAACGCCCAAATTGTCAACAAGATATCGCTTTTGTAGAGTAAAATTCAAGAATGATCAAGAATATTTCCATGAAAAGATATCGATGAAACGCAAATATCAAGGATATTCTACTAATTTCATGGAGTATAAAGTCAAAGTTTTAACCAACCGGGTATAATAAAGAATGGAATAACAAAAGAAATCACCATGCACGCAGATTGCGATAGATGTGTTATTCCAACTAATAATAATAATCGGAACCAGTCGTGTGAAATTACAATCGGCAGGATGATCCAATGTAATAATAAATGCTTTGATAATAAACAATGGAACTGTGTCCTGTAAAACACACGTATGTGATATTCCAAATGTAATAATAAATGCGAATAATAAACAATGGAACCAGTCCCTGTAAAACACATGTATGTGATATTCCAACAGAATAATAAAGATTTTAACCAGTCCCGTAAAACACACATGCATGTGATGTTCCAAATGAATAATAGAAGAATGGAATAATGTAAGAAGATCACCAAGTATAGGGGATTCACAGATACAAAAGTTATTCCAATGTAATAAATAAGAATGGAATAACATAAGGATTTCACCAAGTATAGGTACGCCGCATATACAAAGTTATGTATAGGTATACCACTTTTACAAAGTTATTCCAATGTAATAATAATGAATGGAATAATGTAAGTTCTCTTCAAGAATAAGAAAGAATAACACCCTTTACGTGTACAACAAATAATATCCCTTACCTTAGAAGAACCGAATATTGGAAAAGTGAAGTAGCGTAATACTTTTCTTTTTCTCTCTATAGATTTTGTCTCTATAGCTTCTCTCATAATTTCTCTCTCCGAGTTTCAAAGAATTCGTAAGAAAATAATGAAGGAATGAGCTTCTATTTATAGGAAAATAGAATGCATAGTAATTAATCCATGAACTATCCAGATTGATTTACTTTTAACTCGACGGTCCATATTTAAAGCAAAATCTTTTAAATAAAATATCATATATTCTATTTATATAAAAACATTTTACTATACAAACACTATGCAACACTATGCAAAACACTATGCAAAACACTATGCAACACTATGCATAATAAAATATAATATATTCTATTTATAGAATAACTTTAATAAAGTATTCTGCTTTTATATAAAAGATGTTTTTGTTTTATTATGTTAATAATACTAAAAAACAAAACGTCATTATCGCTATAATAATTCATATTATTAATCGACAATAATGGAATCAAACCGAGTGACTTCATACATAAGATCAATAATCAATACCGCAAAAGCTACTATGCAACCACACGACATCGCATTTTTTTACTACCGAAAGTAGTTCAACAAGATCCACTTGTGAAACTTCCGCCGTTATTTCAATAAAATATTTTTGTCGCTTTCAATCCGACAATAATTTCATTAGGGTCCACCAATGATTGAGCCATTGCATTTAATATTCCCTCGCTAAACCTAATATTCCCCACCAATCGAATATAATATAACCACTTGCATACTTTGCAAAATTTATAAATACTACCCACAACTATAATATTATCTCAAATTCACACCATAATATTAAAAAATTATTTCGACAAAATTTAAATCTTTATTGATAAAATCTGGGGTCTCACAATCTCCCCTCCTTATGGAATTTCGCCCTTGAAATTAGGGTACGTACCTGGTATGATAAGAGGTGATGATACCTTGAATACCCTTATCGTTGAAAACATTAAATTCATCTTTGCAATCCGGCCAAAGATATTAATTAACAATTCATCTTTGCACTACAAGCCAAAGATATACAACTGTAAAACCAATAATGCTGAGACGCAACTTAATAGTATCACGACCACGAATTATCCATGCACCATCGCCAAGGATATTCGTGTTTTTCAATTATGGTCATGATTATACCAATAATCCTTGGTCATAATCATACCAATTCTATCAATGCACTACTACCAAAGATGACTTTTTACCACATTCATGAATTAATATTTCATTCACGAGACTCTCACCAATAATTAATCCATATCATCGAATCATCCCCGCGCACTACAAAGCCAAGGATATTCATTAAGATCACGACCATGAATTATCCATGCACTACTACCAAAGATAATCGTGTATTCATTAAGATCACGACCACAAATTATCCATGCACTACTACCAAAGATAATCGTGTATTCATTAGTATCACGACCACAAATTATCCATGCACTACTACCAAAGATAATCGTGTATTCATTAGTATCACGACCACAAATTATCCATGCACTACTACCAAAGATAATCGTGTATTCATTAGTATCACGACCACAAATTATCCATGCACTACTACCAAAGATAATCGTGTATTCATTAGTATCACGACCACAAATTATCCATGCACTACGGCCAAAGATAATCATGTTTTCAATTACTAAGTTATGATTATACCAACAATCCTCGGTCATAATCATACCAAGTCCATCTATGCACCACAGCCACGTATGACTTTCAACATAATATAAACATACGAGGATAATGATATAAAGAATCAATCAAATGAGATAAAGGATAAATATTAAACATTTATAATATAATTTATCCATAATTCAAGAATATCCCCATGTTATCAATCACTTAATAATCTCATAATCTAATATCATTAATATTATAACAATATTTTAATCACTTCTTAAATTTATAAACAATTTATCTCAATTGTTTACGCTTTTACCATATAATGCATTTAATCATTCAAAATGCTATACTCATAAGATATCATCCCCAATTATCAAATCCTCATAAAAAAATATGCATATACTCTATATAGGATTCTCTAGCCATAAAATCCCATTTCCAACTTTTTTACTTCACATAACATATTTAACTCATATGTTCAGAATTAAACTATTTTCATGAAAAATAACAAATCAGTCCCAAAAATATTTTTTTCTGGATTTAGCATAATATAGTCCCATAATGAACATACATTTTCTCTTAATTTTTAAAATTCATTTACTATTTTCAAAAATCAATTTCTAATTAATTCCTTAAGAAATTAGCTACCTCAAGTTTAACTCCAAAAATTCCCAAATCTTGGCAGGACCTTAGACATGTTAACGTGAGCTTCCAGTTTAAATTTCATGGTCATCGAAGTTATAGAACTCCGGTTATAGCGTTTTTCGTCGAAAAAACCTAAATATTGAAATAGTCATAACTTGCTCATTTTAAGTTAGAATGAGCTCATTTTTGGACAGGAGGTACTTTATACCATATACCTTCATGTCCCAAAAGGCTAGAATTTTTCTCATAATTAAAGTGGCCGAAAATGCCCTTTTAAAAATAAAATCAGTAGCTTTTTGAAATTTCCAGCTTTTTCATTCTTTATTAAAATCAGTCCACACGTAAATCTACAACACCTTTTCCAGTAATTCCACTTGGATTAGTTTGGTAACTCATAGATCTAACTCTAGGACTTGACCACATTCAAAAATTCAAAATATAATAGGAGATATGGTCAATTGAATTTCATGTTTACGTTTTTCACCAAAATCTGATTTTCAACTCTTTGTGATTTCTAAGAAACTTTCATGTTTTCACATAATAACCAACATAACTCATCATAACACTTACTAATACTTCATATACCCATGATTTTCATTAGTCCAATGCTTTTATTATGACTTTCATCATAATCCTCGTAAATGCATCCTTTAGTTGAAGAAATATTTGAGGGTTTAAGAAATGGGTTTTTGTACTCGGGTCAATACAAAATTCGATTTCACGTTCTAGGGTAGGCTAGGAAGTCTTCAAGAATACGCCAAGAAATTTATTAATGATAGAAATATCATTCAAAATCATTACTCTCGTCCCAAGACTTGAATAAGACGTCACATTAATACCAATCTGTGACTTCTATCCCTTAACTTGATAAGACCTCACAATGATACCTATCAACTTGCCATCTTCATCACGACGTCGCCTTACGTAAAAGTCCGGCTTTGCATTCCACACAAGGAAGTTAACAACGAAAGGATCGGGGCTCTTTACTTATGGCTTGATATAACAAAGATTAACTTTAGGGTTTGGTTACTTTGAATTCAAGATAACAAAGTTGGTTATGAATATAAAAGCTAACAACCTTACGAAAAGCATGATGAGTAGTTAACCAATTGATTCCTAAAATCACATCAAAGGCTAGTATTTTCATAAAGATAAGATCGACAGGTAACGTGAAAGTGTTTATTTGAATCAAACAAGATTTAAAAATAGTAGCGGTAACGAAGGCTCCTACTAACGAAGTTTCAACCAATAAGTCAAAATCTAACTTCTCCGGAGTCAAATTTAAACGTTGAACGCAAGCAAGAGATATAAAATAATGGGTAGAACCGGTATCTTATAAGGTATACACTTCGCAATTTATAATTAACTAACCCGTGCTAACTTCGTTTCGGTTTACTCGCTTTTTGAGAAGTCATGAAAATGCACTTCCTAAAACCAACGACTTTGTTTTGTCCATATCCACCTTTGGTGCCACCGTCCCACCTAGACTTGACTTTTGGTGCACAACAAAATTGGGCTAAATGACCTTCTCTTCTTGCAATTTCCACTTCTATTATCTTTGCCATGATTACCACCGGTGGTTACCATTCTTAGCATGATAATTTCCCCACGATGGTTAACATTATTCGATAGCCGCTGCCACCACCAAGATGATTATTATAGTGTTGTTGGTCGTTACCTTTTGTTTGAAATGAAACAACACTCTCATGTGCTTCATTGCTTATCTCAAAGATTTTCGGATGCCATTCTCAAACACCGTCACAAAACAAGGGTTAATTAACATATCACATATTATCCCTATACTCCTGACCGACCAATTAAATAACAAATAAACTTAGGTAGGTTATACTAGCTAAGGAATTCCCTGCCTCCCCTCCTAGTTCTTATCTCATCTTAGCTGTGGATCATATCCCTAAGCTCGATACCAAACCGCGACGCCCCAAAATTAGGTATACGCCACCCATCTTGGGTCGCCACTTACATGGTACATAAATTCAAATACAACTTACTAATATAACTGCTGTGTATAATACGACATAAACTCGTGAGTTTGAATACAAATATTGTCTACTAGATATTATACAAACTCAAAAGGAGTCCTCATTACAACTATTATCACACTATTTCATGTAATAGTGAGGACTAATAATGCTATCCTCTGGACCATTACTCCGCTCCCGACTCGTCCCAAATTATATTCTCATTTCAAGAGAACAAAGAAAGAAAGGGTGAGCTCAACTAGCCCAAAGAAGAAATATTACGACTAAGATAATGCGTAATAAATTATCATTAGCCTTCAACAAGTTTAAACCGATAAAATACATTAGACAACCAGTTTAATCAGAAGCGGAATATGCAATCCATTAAAAGAGTCAAGTAGAAAATAAAGTCTACTATCTTTTATGATTTAAAAGGTTTTTCATCATTTTATAATGAGACTCGCCTTTTAATAAATATTCCACCACATCTAATCATCCTTGCACTACTACTGGCCAAGAATTTTCATTAAATCATCAATGGTCATGACTATACCGAATCACCCCCGTCATAATCATACCAAAAACTATCCATCACCGCATTACAGCCACCGAGGACTTTTATCACATCATTTATAACAAGCCATGATTATACCGAATGATCCTCGGTCATAATCATACTAAGTTCATCTATGCACGTAAGTCAAAGATAATATATTATATCAGAGGATGATGACAATGACATAATAATTCAATAAAACAAGTTCAAGAATTATTTTATCCAGAATTAGTAACGTCCCAAATTGTCAACAAGATACTATTTTGTAGAGTAAAATTCAAGAATGATCGTAAGAATATTTCCATGAAAAGATATCGATGAAACGCAAATATCAAGGATATTCTACTAATTTCATGGAGTATAGAAGTCAAAGTTTTAACCAACCGGGTATAATAAAGAATGGAATAACAAAAGAAATCACCACGCATGCGGTATTTCAGATAGATGTGTTATTCCAACTAATAATAATAACGGAACAGTCGTGAAATTCACACCAACAGTGATGATCCAATGTAATAATAAATGCCGGATAATAAACAATGGAACCAGTCCTGTAAAACACACGCATGTGATATTCCAACGAGTAATAATAAATGCGGAATAATAAACAATGGAACCAGTGTCCTGTAAAAACACATGCATGTGATATTCCAATGTAATAATAAAGATTTTAACCAGTCCTGTAAAACACACATGATGTGATGTTCCAAATGTAATAATAAAGAATGGAATAATGTAAGAAGATCACCAAGTATAGGGGATTCACAGATATCAAAGTTATTCCAATGTAATAAATAAGAATGGAATAACATAAGGATTTCACCAAGTATAGGTATGCCATATATATAAAGTTATGTATAAGGTATACCACTTTTACAAAAGTTATTCCAATGTAATAATAATGAATGGAATAATGTAAGTTCTCTTCAAGAATAAGAAAGAATAACACTTACTTACGTACAACAAATAATATCCTTACCTTAAAGAAAACCGAATATTGGAAAAGTGAAGTAGCGTATACTTTTCTTCTTTCTCTCTATAGATTTTCTCTCTATAGCTTCTCTCTATAATTTCTCTCTGTAGTTTCAAAGTGAATTCGTAAGAAAATAATGAAGGAATGAGCTTCTATTTATAGGAAAATAGAATGCATAGTAATTAATCCATGAACGGTCCGTATTGATTTACTTTTAATCTGACGGTCCATATTTAAAGCAAAATCTTTTAAATAAAATATCATATATTCTATTTATATAAAAACATTTTACTATGCAAACACTATGCAACACTATGCAAAAACACTATGCAACACTACGCATAATAAAATATAATATATTCTATTTATAGAATAACTTTAATAAAGTATTCTCGCTTTTATATAAAAGATGTTTTTGTTTTATTACGTTAATAATACTGAATAAAACAAAACGCCATTATCGCTATAATAATTCATATTATTAATCGACAATAATGGAATCAAACCGAGTGACTTCTCACAAAGCATCAATAATCAATACCGCAAAGCTACTATGCAACCACACGACATCGTACTTTTACTACCGAGTAGTTCAACAAGATCCACTAGAAAACTTCCGCCGTTATTTCAATAAAATATTTTTGTCGCTTTTCTCAATCCGACAATAATTTCATTAATAGGGTCCACCAATGATTGAGCCGCTGTATTTAATATTCCTCGCTAAACCGAATATTCCCCACCAATCGAATATAATATAACCACTTGCATACTTTGCAAAATTTATAAATACTACCCACAACTATAATATTATCTCAAATTCACACCATAATATTAAAAAATTATTTCGACAAAATTTAAATCTTTATTGATAAAATCTGGGGTCTCACACAAGATGGGTAATGTATACCTATTTTGGGGGCGTCATAGTTGGTATCAAAGCTTAGGGATATGATTCCTGGCTAAGATGTGAGACAAGAACTAGGAGGGGAGAGACGGGGAATTCCTTCGCTAGTATGACCTACCTAAGTTTATTTGTTATTTAATTGGTTGGTCAGAGTATAAGGATAACATAGGATATGTTAATTAACCCTTGTTTTGTGGAAGTATTTGAAAATGGCATCCGAGAATGTTGAGAACATCAATGGAGCACAGGAGACCGTTGAGTATCCACAAATCAATAATCAGGATAATGTGCATCAGGAAGGCGACATTCCTCAGGCAAACAACAACACTAACCAAATGATGAACGATGGAATGTTTAGAGGCTTCATGCAATTCATGCAACATCAGGCAAGAACGGCTCCTGTCCAAAATGCAAGTGGAAATATCTGAAACTCTTGACGGCCACCGCCAAGCGCTTTAAGGAACCGGGACCACCGGAGTTTTTGGAGAGCCAAAACCACTTAAGGCGAGAAGTGGATTAAATGGATCAACAAGATATTTGATGTCTTGGGATGCTCCGAGGAACAAAAGGTTCCTTTTGCCACCTTCATGTTATGTCAGTGTAGCGGCATTACTAGTGGGAATCAGAAACGTACTCAACCCGCCAGACCGATGATGTATCGGGAGAAGTTCCAAGAACTGCTTCAACGACAAGTACTTTCCCGAAAGTATTCATCACACGAAAGAGGTAGAGTTCATCAAGTCGAACAAAACAACACGATCAGATCGCAAGACGAAGCCAAGTTTGCCGAAAGTTGTCCTGCCATATCCCCATTTGGTTGATAATGAGGAGAGAATGACGCAAATGTTTTTAAGAGGTTTGAAACCCGAGATACGCCAATATCTCGATCTCTCATAAATTGTGTTTGTATTCGATGTTGTTAATAGGGCTCGCTTATTGGAGCGCCGATAATGAAGTTAACCCAACCAAAAGAGAGCAAATTGATAAAATGATAATACCGCTTATAATACCATCGTTGAGCGGTGATAACAAGCGTGGAGGAATCAACATGCTGTAAATGGTAACCACTTCTGGGGTAATCATAGTCAAAACAATAAGAATGGACATTTCAAGAAGAGGAGATTCAACAATAATGGAAAGACGTCAGCATCAACACCTGTCGTTAAGGAAGGAGAACGACCACCTATTATATGCTTCAAATGTGGAGGGGAGGGACACATCAGTCTAAACTGCGCGATGCCATCTAAAGCATGCTATAATTATGGAAGAGAAGGTCACCTAGCCCGATTTTGTCATGCACCAATGTCAAGTCTAGCTAGGATGCAGGCATCAAAGGCCGTCCTAGACAAGACAAAACCGGTAGTTCAAGGGAGAGCGCTTATTGACCTCCCGTAAAGCAAAGAACCCGAGCACGAGGTCATCACGGTAAGCTTATCATAAACTCTAGCTAAGTATATACCTTATTTGATACCGATTCTACCCATTCCTTTATTTCTCCTACTAAGCCAACGCTTAAATTTGACTCCAGAGAAATTAGACTTTGACTTATCTGTTGAAACTCCGTTGGGAGAAACCTTCATTACATCCACGGTTTATAAGTCTTGTTTGATTCAAATCGGTACCCGCACGTTACCTGTCGATCTTATTTCTTTGAAAATACTTACATTTGATGTGATTCTAGGGATTGATTGGTTAACTACTCATCATGCAAAAATTGATTATTTTCGTATGGTTGTTAGCTTTCATATTCCTAACCAACTTATTATGCGAATTCAAATAACCAAACCATTAAAATCAATTACTGTCATCTCAAGCCATAAAGCTATTCGTTTATTGAAAAACGGATGTCAAGCTTTCTTAGCTCATGTCACGATCTAAACAAAAATACGCCGCTTTTGAATGATATTTCTATTGTTAATAAATTTCCGACGTATTCCCCGAAGAACTTCTCGGCCTACCCTCAGAGCGTGAAATTGAATTTTGTATCGACCTTTCGAACCCTAAGATAAAACCCATTTCCAAAGCCCCATATCGAATGGCTTCTATTGAACTTCAGGAGTTAAAGACCCAACTGCAGGAATTGTTAGACATTGGCTTTATTCGTCCTAGTACTTCTCCTTGGGGTGCTCCTGTTCTATTCGTGAAAAAGAAAGACGGGAGTATGCGACTTTGTATTGATTATCGGGAGTTGAATTATGTCACCATAAAAAATAAGTACCCATTGCCACGTATTGATGACCTGTTTGACTAGTTATAAGGAGCCAAATTCTTTTCAAAGATTGATCTTTGTTCCGAATATCACCAATTAAAGATTAGAATCGACGACATTCCAAAGACGGCTTTCAGAACTCGGTACTGGCATTATGAATTCCTAGTCATGTCTTTTGGATTAACTAATGCTCCTTCTGCCTTCGTGGATATGATGAACCGAGTATTCAAGGAATATTTAGATCACTTTGTGGTCGTCTTTATTGATGACATCCTCATATATACCAAAAGCCGTGAAGATCATGAGCAACACTTGAGGCTGATACTCCAAAAGCTTTGTGAATATAAGCTTTATGCCAAGTCAAGAAATGCGAGTTCGGGTTTGAGGAAGTAGCATTCCTTGGGCACGTGGTATCAAGTCATGGAATATCTGCTGACCTCGCAAAGATCAAGCTATTCAAAGTCGGGAGCAACCAAAATCAATGGATCAAGTACGTGCTTTTCTTCGGCTTAATGGGTTATTATCGAGATTCGTAGAAGGGTTTTCTAGAATCGTTACTCCATTAACTCAAATTGACGCGAAAAGATACAAAATTCGGTTGGACGAGGAATGTGAGAAGAGTTTTCAAGAACTCAAGAGGAGACTAATTTCAAAGACTGCTCGATAATACCATCCGCTCTTGAGGGATTTGTCATCTACAATGATGCTTGTGCAAAGGGTTAGGATGTGTTCTCATGCACATGGGAAAGTCATAGCCTATGCCTCTCTAAGAACTCAAAGAATATGAGAGGAATTATCCTACTCATGATCTAGAGTTGGCAGCTGTTGTCTTTGAACTTAAAATTTGGAGGCATTACTTGCATGGAGAGAAAGTTGAGATCTTCACGGATCATAAAAGCCTCAAATATTTCTTCACTCAAAAGGAACTCAACATGCGATAACGACGTTGGCTTGAACTGTTGAAAGATTATGATCATACCATCCAATACCATCCTAGAAAAGTGAACGTGGTAGCTGACGCATTGAGTAGAAGATCATATGCGGGTACGAGTGCGATATTGTCAACGCAAAGGCCCATTTTGTGTGACTTGCAAAGGATGGAGATAGAGTTAAAGACTCCAGGGACCCATGTGATGATGGAGAACGTACGAGTAGAACCGACTTTAATTGATAAAGTTAAAGTCGCTTCAAACTACGTACTCTAGAAATGATGCATATGAGGAAGAAAAGTGCAAGAAGGTGCTACGCCTAAGCAAGAATTGATGAAGAAGGAATACTTCGAGTCAAATCTAGACTTTGTGTTCCTAACGACCCTGATTTAAAGTATAGAATCATGATGGAGGCGCACAACACACCGTTTGCAATCCATACTGGGAGTACCAAAATGTATCGTGATCTTCGTCATACATTTTGGTGGAGCAATATGAAGAGAGAGAGAGCACTTTTTTATCTCAAGGTGTCTAACTTGTCAACGAGTCAAGGCGGAGCATCAAGTGCCAAAAGGTCCATTGCAACCACTTGAAATTCCAGAATGGAAGTGGGAGCACATTACCATGAATTTCATTATTGGTCTTCCCAAGGTTTCTCAAGGCATAGATGCGATTTGGGTCATTGTTGATAGATTGACCAAGTATGCTCATTTCTTACAAACGAGAAACTTATACACTTGAACGTCTTGCTAGCATGTACATAAACGAGATTGTAAGATTGTATGGTATGCCAGTATCCATAGTTTTTGATAGAGACCCAAGATTCACTTCAAGATTTTGGGTTAGTTTGCAAAAAGCTATGGGCACGGATTTACGATTTAGTTCAAAGATATCATCCTCGCATCGACGAACAATCGAGAGGACTATTCAAACTCTGGAAGATTTATTAAGACTTTGTGTCCTTGACTTTAAGGGAAGTTGGGACAAGTTCTTACCATTGGTGGAGTTTTCCTACAACAACAGTTATCAAGTAAGTATTGGCATGGCTCCATTCGAGGCATTGTATGGAAGAAAGTGTCGTTCTCCAGTATGCTGGGATGAGGTGGGTGAAGCAACGTTGTTGGGACCGGAATTGGTACGTATGACTACGGAAAAGATTCAAATGATCCGACAACGTATAAAGACCTCACAAGATCGACAAAAGAGTTATGCTGATCTTAATCGAAAGGACGTGGAATCATGTGTTGTTACGTGTTGCTCCATGGAAAGGAGTTACGAGATTTGGAAAGAGAAGAAAGCTCAATCCTCGATTCATTGGCCCATTTTCAATCCTCGATCGAGTAAGGATTGTGGCCTATAGACTTGCTTTACCGCCAAGTATGTCTCGTGTTCATAACGTTTTTCACGTATCCATGTTACGTAAATATGTGAAAGACCCGAACCACATTATTGAGTTAGAACCAGACGAAATAGTGGAAGATTTAACGTATGAAGAGGTTCCTGTTAAAATCTTGGATAAGAAGGAGCATATTCTACGCTCCAAGGTTATACCTCAAGTCAAAGTTTTGTGGAGGAACCACGATGTTGAGGAAATGACCTGGGAGTTAGAATTTGAAATGAAATCAAGGTATCCTTACCTCTTCGACATACCAGGTACGTACCCTAATTTCGAGGGCAAAATTTCATAAGAAAGGGAGGTTGTAAGACCCCAACTTTTATGAATAAAGATAATTTTTCTATGAATATCATTTTTGAATATTATGAAATAAATTTGATATTATGTTATAGTTGTGGGTAATATTTATAAATTTTGCAAAGTATGCAAGTTGTTATATAATATTCGATTTGGTCTGAAATATTCTTTTTGTTTGGGAATATCCGTGACGACGACGACAATCATTGTGGACCCCACAACTAAGTATTGTCATAAGAAGAAACGATGTAATTATCTTTTATAAAATAACTATGGAAGTTTTACCGCTTGATATTGCTTAGTAAAAGTACAAAGATTACGCTGTGGTTGCATAAGTAGCACACCAGATTGGTTATTAATGCTTACGTAAAAGTTACTCGGTTATACTCAATTATTGCTACAAGAATCACGTGATCATATCTCTCATATTATCGATTCAATTATTGTCACAAAGTTATCATCTCGTGATTATATGTTATTTTATTAAATCAATAATTGAGACGACAAAGTTATTCATATTATTAAATTGCAATATTTACAATGTCTAGAAATTCTTTCAAGAAGATGTTTGGTCACCTAATTGCATGCCAATGGGGAGAAATCTTTATTGGAAAGCCCCCTCTTTCCTGGGAAGAACCTGGTTGCTAAATATTATGAGTTATAATATTAATGATGAATAAGTTCGTGTTGATTAAAGATGTGAGACCCCAGATTTTATCAATAAAGATTTAAATTTTGTTGAAATAATTTTTTTTAATATTATGGTGTGAATTTAAGATAATATTATAACATGTGGGTAGATTTATAAATTTTGCAAAGTATGCAAGTGGTTATATTATATTCGATTAGTCTGGGAATATTCGGTTTAGCAGGAATATTCGCATAACTACCAATCATCAGGTGGACCCCACAAATGTAATTATTGCTTGATCGAGAAAGCGACAAAAATATTTTATCAAATAACTACGGAAGTTTTACCGTGGTCTACCGCTGAACTACTCTGTAGTAAAAGTATAAGTAATACGTGTGGTTGCATAGTAGCATACCAGTATTGATTATTATCGATGCTTATGTGAGAAGTCACCACTTTGATTTCATTATCATTTATTAATAATATGAATTATTATAATGATAATGACGCTTTTGTTTTATTCATATTATTAACGTAATAAAACGTAAACATCTTTTATATAAAATAGAATACTTTATTAAAGTTATTCTATAAATAGAATATATTATATTTTATTAGGCATAGTGTTGCATAGTGTTTTTCGATATAGTGTTTTGCATAAGATTGCATAAAGTTTGCATATAAGAAATGTTTTTATATAAATAGAATATATTATATTTTATTTAAAAGATTTTTCTTTAAATATGGACCGTCGATTAAAGTAAATCAATCTGACCGCTTCATGGATTAGGCTTACTATGCATTCCATTTTCCTATAAATAAGCTCATTCCTTCATTATTTTCTTACGAATTCATCAAACTCTAGAGAGAGAAATTATAGAGAGAAGCTATAGAGATAAAATTATAGAAAGAAGAAGAGTATTCTGCTACTTCACTACTTCTATATTCATTTTTTTTACTGTAAGGGGTGTTATTCTTTTCTTCTTCAAGAGAACTTCATTATTCCATTCATTATTATTCTCATTGGAATAACTCCGTAAAAGTGGCATACCTTATACATAACTCCGTGATACGCCAGATACCCTATACTTGGTGAAATCCTTATGTTATTCCATTGCTTATTATTCTCATTGGAATAACTCAGATACTGCTTTACCCTATACTTGGTGACATTCTTCTATTATTATTCATTGAACATCCCGTTCGCATGTGTTTTACACCGACTGGTTCCATTTTTATTATTCTGTTGGGAACATCCATGCATGTGTTTTACACCCACCGTTCCGCCTTTATCATTCTCGCTGAATATCCTATCTGTGTGTTTTACACCGGATCGGGTTCCATCTTTATTATTCTCATTGGAACATCCTGCTTGCGTGTGAATTTCACCCGACCTCGTTCCGTTATTATTATTCTGTTGAATAACTCGCCTTATGCGCAAGTACCGCATGCATGGTGATTTCTTTTGTTATTCCATTCTTTATTATACCCAAATGGTTAAAACTTTGACTTCTATACTCCATGAAATTAGTAGAATATCCTCCTCGATATTTGCGTTTCATCCAAAGATCTTTTCATGGAAATATTCTTCCGATCATTCTTGAATTTTACTCTCACGTAAACAAAGATCATGTCGACAATTTGGACGTTAATAATTCATGGATTAAATAATTCTTGAACTTGTTTTATTGAATTATTATGTCATTGTCATCATCCTCATGTTATATTATGTTATCTTTGGCTTACGTGCATAGATGAACTTAGTATGATTATGACCGTGGATCATTCTAAGATAATCATGACTTGATATAAATGATGTGACAAAAGTCCTCGCTGGCCCTGTAATGCAAGTTGATGGATAGTTGTTGGTATGATTATGACCAGGGTGATTCGGTATAGTCATGACCATTGATAATTTGATGAAAATCCTCGACCGTGGTACAGGGATGATTAGATGTAGTGGTTTATTTATTGTCGAGTCTCAAATGATAAAAATTGATGAAAACCTTTTAAAACCTAAAAGATAGTAGACTTTTATTCTCTACTTGACTCTTTAATGGATTGCTAATTCATACCGCAGCTAAACTAGTTGTCTATTGTATTTTATCGCTTAACACGTCATTGAGGCTAATGATAATTTATTCTCGCATTATCTTAGTCATAATATTTCTTCTTGGGCTAGTTGAGCTCACCCTTTCTTTCACCGTTTTCTTCGTGAAATGAGAACATAGTCGGACGAGGCCGGGGAACGTAAGTAATGGTCCAGAGGATAAAGATAGTAGTCCTCACTATTCTCGTGAAATAGTGTGATAATAGTTGTAATGAGGACTCCTTTTCGAGTTTGTATAATATCTAGTAGACAATATTTGTATTCAAACTCACGCTTTATGTCGATTGCATACCTACGCTTATATTAGTAAGTTGTATTTGAATTTATGTACCATGTAAGTGGCGACCCAAAATGGGTGACGATACCCAATTTTGGGGCGCCACAATTAGTATCGTAGCTTAGGATATGATCCCCGGCCGAGATGTGAGATAAGAACTAGAGGGGAGAGACGGGGAATTCTTTTCGCTAGTATGACCTACCTAAAATTTATTTGGTATTTAATTGGTCACGAGTATATGGGATAATATGTGATATGTTAATTAACCCTTATTTTGTGGCGGTGTTTGAAAATGGCATCCGAGAATGTTGAGAATAAAGAATGGAGCACAGAGACTGCTGATTCTCCACATATCAATAATCGTGACAATGTGCAACAGGATGGCGATAATCCTCCCAGTAAACAACAACACCGATCAATCGATGAATGACGAGACGCTTAAAAGGTTTTTAGAATTCATGCAACATCAAAGTAAAGCGACTCACGCCCAAAACGAGGTGGAAACACTTGAAACTCTCAAGCACACCGCTAAACAATTCAAGGAGCCGGGACCACCGGAATTTAAGGAGAGCCAAAACCACTTCAAGCGGAAGCATGGATAAAGCAGATTACCAAGATATTTGATGTCTTGGGATGCTCCGAGGAGCAAAGGTTCCCTTTGCCGCCTTTGTTGTCAAGGCGAGAGGCGACATCGTGGGAATCGGTAGAAACGACTCAACCTCATTGCTTCAAGATATCTTGGGAGAAGTTCCAGAGTCGTTCAACGACAAATACTTTCCTCGAAAGTATTCGCCATACGAAGGAGGTGGAGTTTATCAAGTTGGAACAAAACAATATGACCGTGTCGCAATACGAGGCAAAATTTGCGAGTTATCACGATTCAAGTCCCCACTGGTGGATAATGAAGAGAGAATGGCGCGAATGTTTTTAAGAGGTTTGAAGCCGTAGATACGCCAACATCTTATTTCTCATAAACCGTGTTTTTATTCGAGATCTTGTAAATAGGGCTCAAGTTAGTGGAGCGCGATAACGAGTTAACGTAACTAAAAGAGAAAGTAAATGCAAAAATTATAATACCAAATGGTAGAGTCATCGATCGGGTGACAACAAACGTGCGAGGGAAATCAATGTGCCGATATGGTAACCACTTCGGTGGTAATCGTAATAAAATAATAAGAATGGACATTTCAAGAAAAGGAGATTCAACAATGATGGAAAGACATCAAGACCAAAGACTGTTGTTAAGGAAGGAGAAGGACCACCTATTATATGTTTCAAATGCGGAGGAGAGGGACACATCATCCGAATCAAGCCATGTCATTCAAAAGCATGTTATAATTGTGGAAGAGAAGGTCACTTAGCTCGATTTTGTCGCCATCAAAAACAAATTCAACTAGGATGGAGGCACCAAAGGTCATTCCCTGCATAAACCAAAGCCGTGAGTTTAAGAGAGAGCATTTTTTTTCTCGTGACGAGGAACCCGAATAAGATTATCACGGATAAGTAATCATAAGCTCTTGCAAGTCTATACCGTGTTAGATACCGCCTTCTACCCACTCTTTATTTCACCTAGTTGCGCTCAACGCTTAAATTTGACTCGAGGAGAAGTTAGACTTTGACTTGTTGGTTGAAACCTCGTTAGTAGGAGCCTTCGTTACCTCCACTCGCTTTTTTTTAAATCTTGTTTGATTCAAATAAACACTTTCACGCTACTTCGTCGATATTATCTCTTTGAAAATACTTGCCTTTGAGGTAATTTTTGAAAACGATTGATTAATTACTCATTATTCTTTTGTAAGGTTGTTAGCTTTTCATATTCCTAACCAACCTCGTTATACTGAATTCAAAGTAACCAAACCCTAAAGTTAATCACCGTTATATCAAGCCATAAGTAAAGAGCCCCGATCCTTTCGTTGTTGACTTCCTTGTGTGGAATGCACCGGCTTTACTTTCAGAAGCTGACGTCGATCAAGATGGGAAGTTGATAGGTATCATTGTGAGGTCTTATCTGTGTTAAGGGATAAAGTCACAATGGTATTAATGTGACGTCTTATCCAAGTCTTGACGAGTAATAGCTTTGAATGATATTTCTATTATTAATAAATTTCCGGCGTATTCTTGAAGACTTCTTAGCCTACTTAGAGCGTGAAATCGAATTTTTATCAATTCCCTGACAAAACCCATTTCTTAAACCCTCAAATATTTCTTCAACTAAAAGGATCTGCATTTTACGTGGATTATGATGAAAGTCATAATAAAAGTATAGAACTGATGAAAATCATGGGTATATGAAGTATTAGTAAGTTTTATGATGAGTTATGTTGGTTAGTATGTGAAAACATGAAAGTTTCCTAGAAATCACAAAGAGTTGAAAATCGATTTTGGTGAAAAACGTAATATGAAATTCAATCGACCATATCTCCTATTATATTTTGAATTTTTGAGTGTGGTCAAGTCCTAGAGTTAGATCTATGAGTTACCTAACTAATACAAGTGGAATTACTGGAAAAGGTGTTGTAGATTTTTGTGGACTGATTTTAAGAAAGGAGTGCAAAGCTGCAAAACCGAAAAAGTCACCGCCATGATTTTAGAGGGCTGTTTTACCACTTAAATTATGAGAAAAAATTCTGCCTTTTTGGACATGAAGGTATATGGTATAAAGTACTCATCTAAAAACGAAATTTCATTCTCGACTTAAAATGAAGCAAAGCTATGATTATTTTAATATTTAGGTTTTTCCATTTAAAAATGCTATAACCGTAGTTCTATAACTCAATGACTATGAAATTTAAACTAGAAGCTCAATGTTAATACCGGTAAGGTCCCACAAGATTTGGGAATTTTTTGAGTTAAACTTGATGTAGCTAATTTCTTAGGAATTAATTAAAATCGATTTTTGAAAAATAAGAAATGAATTTTAAAAATTCTAGAAAAATATATTTTCATTATAGACTATATTACGCTAAATCCCGTAAAAGAAATATTTTTGGACCGATTTGGTATTTTCATGAAAATAGTTTAATTCTTACGAACATATGAGTTAAATATGTTATGTGAAGAATGTTTGAAAATAGGTGATTTTATGGTTGCAGAGAATCCTATATAAAGATATCGTATTTTTTTTTGATGATTTGATAATTGGTGATGATATTTTATGAGTATGGCGTTTTTGAATGATTAAACGATTATATTAGAAAAAGCGTAAAACAATCGGAGATAAATTGTTTATAAATTTAAGAAGTGATTAAAATATCATTATAATATTAATGATATTAGATTATGAGATTATTAAGTGATTGATAACACGGGATATTCTCAATCCCTGATAAATTATATTATAAATGTTTAATATTTATCCTTTATCTCATTCGATTGATTTTTTATGCGACGCCTCTAAAATTGTGATACGCCACCCATCTCTATTGCTACTTATACTTCTTCGACATAAATCCAAATACAATCTTAATTATACATCCGTCGCAGAATATACGATAATACATAAACCGAGAGTTTAATAGGAATATCATCATTTGTATAATATCCATACTCAGCCGAAATTCCATTACAATTATTATCACACTATTTCATGTAATAAATGGTGACTACTAACGCTTATCTTCGCGACCATTACTCCGCTCCCCGACTCGTCTCAAATTTATGCTCTCATTTCCTCAAGAAAATAATGAAAGAAAGTGAAAATTAACAATTTCAAGAAGAAATATTACGACCAAGATAATGTAGAATAAATTATCATTACCTTTCAACAAATGTTAAAAGCGATAAAATACAATAGATAATGAAGTTTAATCTGCGATTGGAATACGTAATCCATTAAAAGAGTCAAGTAGAGAATAAAATCTACTATCTTTTGCGTTTTAAAAGGTTTATCAATTTTTTTCATCGGTATCAACAATAAAATAAACCACCACATCTAATCATCCCCGCATCTGCTGTCCACGATTTTCATCAAATTATCAATTATTACGATATACCGAATCTCCCTCATTATAATCATACCAAAAACTATCCATCACCGCATTACGCGCCAATCGGCGACTTTTATCACATCATTTATAACAATGGTTATTATACCGAATGATCCCCATTATAATCATACTAAGCTTCATCTACGCACGTAAAGTTCAAAAAGATAACATAATATATCACGAGGATGATGATAACGACATAATAATTCAATAAAACAAGTTTCGTTAATTATTTTATCCAGGGAATTAAGAACGCCCAAATCACAACAAAGATAATCGCTTAGTAGAGAAAATTCAAGAATGATCGTAAGAATATTTCCACGAAAGATCTTTGGATGAAACGCAAATATCGCCGATATTCTCTACTAATTTCATGAAAAGATAAGCCATAAAAGCTTTTTTAACCAACCCAGGTATAATAAAGAATGGAATAACAAAAAATCACCACGCACGCAGAGATCAGATGTATGCGTTATTCCAATGTATTAATAATAATTAACCAAGGTCAAAAGCGAAATTCAAATTAAAAGCGCGATGTTCCAATGTAATAATAAAGATGGGCAGATCCCACCAGAAACACACAGATAGGATATTCCAACAGAACGATAAAGACGGAACTGCGTCCGCCAGAAACACACGTATGAAGAAGATGCTTCAACAGAATAATAAAGACGGAATCTGCGTCCCGCAGAAACACATGCATGCGATGTTTCCGAATAATATTTGATATTCCGCGAAATCCAGCTTCTACTAAGGTAAAGGATTTTATTTTATTGTTTCTATAATTCTCCGAAATGATCGTTTAATCTAATATCCTTTCATGAAATATTGGTTTGAACTTTTTAATAAAATTTGGACTTTTCACGCCTTGACATCGCTCACTACATTATTCATATTCGATTCACGCAAGATCGCTTCACATTATCGCTCACTTTAAGATCGCTTACAAAAGAAAAAAAAATATTTTTCTCTCCTTCCAAGTTATTTGTTTTTGCCTTTATTCTCAAATCAATCCATATTTTGATCTTCATTCTCAATTTTACTCCACTATGGTTTATTATGAAAGATTTTTGAACACTGGATAAACCAAGATCTAATTCCTAATCTTTCGCTTTTATCTTACTAGATTCGTTTCTCAAAATATTTTCATCATCCTCGCCTTTAATTTAATGATGATTTAATGAATATCTTTACCAGAAGTGAAAGATGAATGATTCTTCGATTTAATATCTTTAAATTCAGTCTGAAGATGATTTAATGTTGGATTTAATACGTACTAACCCATGATATTGATGAATATCTTTAAATTAAGAAAGTGGTCAAGCATGAATGTTTGATCTAAGATGTATATCGATTGATCTTAATCCATTAATATACCTAGAATAATCCTCATTATAATTATAACAACATTCATTGGATTCTTATTCCACTGCATTGTTGATCTAAAACTCATTGGTTTATCAGATTTTATCAACATATATCTTCATTGCCAAGGATAATTTATTCTGCGTTATCTTGGTCGTCATAATATTTCTTACTTGGCCAATGAAATTTCCATTTTCTTTCATCGTTTCTCTTGCGAAATGAGAATATAATGATGTTTTAAATGGAATGATGGTTCTGATAAGTTTCTACTTTAAGAATTCGCCATTATTCCGTGAAATAGTGTGAATAATCAGAATGGCGACTTCATCGAAATGTGATATTATCTGAAAGACAATATTCATATTAAACTACCTCAACTTAAGTTTTTTATTTTTTATACGACAAATATATTATTAAGTTGTAGATTTGAATTTTGTCTCTACGATTTACGACTTCAAGATGGATGATACATACATATTTTAAAAACACACGGAGTCACCACCGTCATTATAAATACGATTCCTGCCTACACGATGACAAAAACGTCATTATGCATTTAATCACAGTATCTTCTGTGATTATATATATATATATATTTATATATATATATATATAGAGAGATCGATCTTAAATTTATTTTATCCATCTTACTCAAATTTCACCCCTTTAATGAACTTTAACCGATTTACAGATTGCCTCTATGGCCATACAACCGTCGCTCTATACTTTTAACGACGTTATATGTCATGTCAGATTCTTTAAAAAGAGAGAGAGTGAAATGATTGAGCCTTGGATGAAATAAACGACCATCCTATATATATATATATATATATATATATATATATATATATATATATATATATGACATTATATTCTCTAAATTAATATCTAATATTAATCATGTGACCAATAAATATATTTTTATATTTATGTATAAACATAAAAAAATATATACAATTATGAAGTTTACATATTTTTGATTTTTTTTTTAGAATTATTATTTTTATAATAAAATTTGATGTTTTCACATCATCATACTCATGTTATTATGGGTATTATTTAAGTTTATAATTTTTTTATAAGATTGAATTTGAGATATTATCATTTACAATGCACAATTGACAATAACTTAGTACCCCTAATATTCCATCTAATTACTCTATGTGCCACTACACCAATACAAGAGAACCTAATAATTATTATCACATTTATTACTCACAACTGCCCAAAATAAGAGTCATTTTCGGCACTTATTTTTCCACCCACTAACCATACTCCCTCTTAATTACACCAATAAATATGTTCACCGGTCATCCCTCTCCTAACTCTCTCTATACCCTCTGCCCAAACTTGAAACTGCCAAATCATATATGGGACACACTAGGTAATTCACTTGCATATTCACCAGGGATACAAATGTATTTAAATCGTAACAAACCTACTTCATAGTCTTTTCCACTTTTGCTTTTTTAATTAACTAGCATTTATCAGCCGAAAATCCCACCACAGAATTGGCGAAATCGTAACTGACACGTGTCCCCTGCTGCTGCACATTGCCGATGATTGACCGTGACCCCGAGGTGGGAGCAAATGCGAAACAAAACTTGCCACCGGAAGAAACCGGTACCAGGTAATTATTGGCATGCAACGGCAACGTTTTGCCACCGGCGAAGTGAAACGCCACTGTTGGGACAGAAACCCTAGTCATAGATGATAGATCATAACACGTGTCGAACAGAGCGAAGCTGCCTGCCGAAGGCAAATTCTGAGTCAGCTTCCTGAACGAGTCGCGTAACAAGTTATACGCCTGAGTCGTCAGCCGAGTAATTGCGGTTCCCGAGTCGACGATTATTCCCCCGTCGCCGGACTCCTTGATTTCGAAGAGCGACGGCGGGATTGAAAGTAATTGCCCGCCGACACTGAGTCCGGTAACTCCGACATAAAAAAAGATCGGAATTTTTGAGTTATGGAGCAATGGCACGGTGACTGAGTCTGCCGGTTGAGCCGAGTTAAACTCGAGAGTCGATGAGGTAGTCGAGTCTCGGTCGACTAAACAATACGAAAACGACTTGGCTTTAATTTGAGACGGCAGCGAGAGCGAGCCGCCGCCGAGCCCGAGCAAGCCAGCCGCGGCTACGAATAATCCTTCGTTATCATGACCACACCCGATTGCTACCTTAGGAATTGAGCCGGAGCTTCCGAACGACACCGTTTCGCTGACCAAATTTCCGACGGTGAACGATCCGTCGCCGTATAATACTTGGTAAAGGCAAGAGTCGCTAGAGCTGGAGCAAGACGAGATTCGAAGGGAAGTGCACTGTGAAGAACTGCAGGAAAGGGAACCGTAGGAAGACGATTCGGACGGTTTGAATACTGGGTCGGATTGTTGGTAACAGTCGAAGCAGGGCTGGCACTGGAGCCAATTAATGTCACTACCGGTATCGAGCACCATGTAATACTGCTTCGCCGGAGTTCCGATGCCGATCCTGGTGAAGTACTCGCCGCTACCCTGACTGATTCCGGAGGTGACCGGAGATTGCAGATCCTCCGGCTGAATTGCGATTTCCACCGGTTTAAGATCGGACATGTTGAAGTTTCCGAGTGCGAAATTAAACTTAGCAGTTATAGAGTCGACTCTGGCGGAGTCACGGGCGAGTCGGGAAAGAGTTAAGGATTCATAGTCCTTATGGTGGGGTTTGTGAAGAGAAGTACGAGGATGAAGAGAAAGAACGAATGACCCTCCTCCAATTTTGTGTTCATCTCCTTCCAAAATGGATTCGAGAGATTGCGGGTCGAATTTAAGAACTTGTTTGGTTCGTTCAATTGAAGCTGAAACATCAAAAACGGTTGTTTTTTCCCCCGAGATTTTGCGAGAGAGAATAGCAGGGAATATGAGAGAGAAAATGAAGGGAAAGAGGAGAGAGAGAAAATTACTCCTCCCCGTCATTTTTGTTCTGGTGTAGGGAGAGAATAATGAATTGAGAAATTATGTTAGAATTGAGTTCAGCTTTATGCAAGACGGGGTGGGGCTCTGGGTGTAACGTTTTGAGAAGAAAACAAAAGCATGCATTTGAAATTGAAAGGCATTAAAATTGAGAAAGGAGGTTTGGACCAGGCCAGCTCAAATTTAATGGTGGTACCGGTCTGTCATGAAAAGGTGGAGAGGATAAATCTCCCCCATACAATAATCTTCATCACTGTTATGCTTACATTTCTTACGGTTTTGTTTATTTGGATTACTCCCATAAATATCAAATGCTAATTTTATTTAATTTTAATCGATAAAATCATTAATACGTAATTTATCCAAAAATGAATCGTGATCCTCTATGAAATTTCTCTCAAAGATCTCATGAGAATTTTTTATATGAAATTAAACAAATTAAAAAGGAGATCCAACTACCACAAATTTTATCAAGAAATTTTAAAAATTATATATAAAAAATAAACGCGTTTGGTGAACACAATTTTTCAATAACTCAGAAAAAAATATCTTATCAAAACGTTGTGAGCCATTAGATCTCCTTTTTAATGTGTTGTCAACCCTACAACAAAACTCTCACAAGGTCCTCACAGAGGATCCTAATTCATTCAGAATAATACCACAAGTTATAAATTTTATAATTTTTAAATTTAAAATTATTTATATCAATTTCGAATATATAAATGTCGAATCTGATTATCATTAAGTTAACTTCATTTAAGTTTCATTAATCGACTAATTCAAATCTTGACACGCAGGAGAAATCACCTCTCACCACGCAATTATTATTAATTTCTTACTTATAGACCCTCGACTTATTATAAATAAAATCAATTTCTATTCATTATCTTTGAAATAATAAGGAGCTTAATTTGATATAATTCTTTACATATGGGTGAAATGTGTAAATTTTTCAAAATAAAGCAGTGGTTATAAAATATTCATTTGTTGTTTATATATTCGTTTGGTAGTGAAATATTCTTTTGCTTTTGAGGGAATATTCGTATAACCACAAGCAGTATTGCATTCATGAAATTTCATAACTTGAATAATTGTTTACGAAGAAAAATGACAAATTTAAATTTTTATAAATAACGACGTAATTATTACTAATTAACAACGCTTTAATTACCCAGCCAAGTTAAAATATAATAATACGCGCTAGTTCGCACAAAGAAGATACCAGTATTGCATATTATTTTCAATTATCGATTCTTACGTGAAGAAGACTACTTTCAATAATTCCATACAAGAATTATCGCTCAATATTTTATTTTATCGATTCAATAATTGTTGCGTTGATATTTTATATTATCATTGTTTTAATAATTATCACTAAGACAAGATTTCTCATTATCAAATTAATAATTCATATTATTTGAATAATATTATTATATAAAGATTATTAGCGAATGCTCAGAAAGTTCGCCAGGAGATGTTTTGGTCCACCTAATCAAGCTACCAAGAAGTGAGAAATTTTACTCTGAAAGTTCTCTTTCCTTTAAATCGACCTTCATTGTCATTATCATGATTCTGTAATATTATTTGTGAATAATTATTTATCGATTTATATGATAAGGAAATATTTATTTTATGTGATATAAATGAAGGAAATATTTATTTTATATGGATATAAATGAAGAAATTTTTAGCATGAAATAATTGTTGAAAGTTTGGTATATTCTCTGTGGAATTACAATTATTTCTCCGATAAAATATTCATTCAAATATATTATTATAATAATTGTTTAAATAATAATATTATAATATATATATATATATATATATATATATATATATATATATATATATATATATATATAATATAACACGTGAATATGTTAAGGAGGTGAGAAGCTTGGCTTGCTTTCCTTTATTTTTTTTAAAAACCAGTGTAGTGTATGCATTATTTCGGTTCAAAACCATGTGCTGGTAATTCATTTCTTCCCAGGGGATCACTAATTGATTGGTGGAGAATTTGCCTGCAAGTTTATGTTTTCCATATGTGGGACTTTAACCAATTAAAAGGAAGAGAAAGTTAGGCATGCAGGAATATGGAGAAAGTTTGGCAAAGTTAGGTATAAACATTTGATTTTTTCTTCCTCCGTTTGTACTATAAATAGGGGGTAACCCCTCCTTCCTCAACACACCATTTCAAATTCAGAAATTCTTATTCTAAAGTATTGTGAGTATTTTCTTGAGTATAAGGATACTTTGAGCGTAGTTTTCTACAAGATTTTCTCAGAATAATATTTGATATTCCAGGCAAATCCAGTTTCTACTAAGGTAAAGGATTTTATTTTATTGTTTCTATAATTCCTGAAATGATCGTTTCATCTAATATCCTTTCATAGAAATATTGGTCTGAACTTTTTAATAAAATTTGGAACTTTTCATGCCTCGGATACCGCTCACGCTACTATTCACATTCTTATTCACTTGCATCGTTTCACAATTATCGCTCACTTGCATCGCTTCACAAAAGAAAAAAAATATTTTTCTCTCCTTCCAAGTTATTTGTTTTGACCCTTATTCTTGAAATTGAATCCATATTTTGATCTTCATTCTTGAATTTTACTCCCCTATGGTTTATTATGGAGTATTTTTGAACATGGATAAACCGAAGTACGAATTCCTAATCTTTGTCCTTTTATCTTACTAGATTCGTTTCTCTAAAATATTTTTCATCATCCTCGCCTTTTAATGGTGATATTTGATGAATATCTTTGGCAGAAGGTCAAAGATGAATGATTACTCGATGAATATCTTTGGCCGTAGTGCAAAGATGAACAGTGTTGAGATGAATATGACCAACCGTGATATTTGATGAATATCTTTAGCTGAGTAGTCAGATGAATGTTTGATGCAAGATGTATATTGATTGATGTTACATGGATAAAATATTGATGATGGACTTCTAAATTCTTAAGATAAAGTAGATTTCATTCTCTACTAAACTCTTCTAATGAATTGTTATTTCCGCTGCGAATATTGATCTAAAACTTGTTATCCATTATATTTTATCTGATTTGTTGAAGGCTAACGATAATTTGTTGTTCATTAGTCATAATATTCTTTACTGGGCTAGTTGAGCTCAACCTTTTTCTTTTGTTACATTTTTCTTCTCAGGAAACGAGAATATAGCGGGGAGTAGTCTCGTGGAGTGATGATTCCATGGCGCAATTGTTATAAGAGTCCTCACTATTTGTAAAATAAGATATCAATAATTATAATGAGGACTTATTTGAGTGTGGATATTGTCTAGAGGACAATATGTGTATTTAGGGTTAAGTTCAGATGACCACCTAGGGTTTGAGCGGTTTTCCACTTAACCACCTATAGTCAGTAAAGCTACATTTAAACTCTCGAGCTTTTGAGGTGAAGTGAATAACTGATTTCCGTCTTAACTCCGTTACTTAAATTGGCTAAAGACTTAATTACCCTCTATATATATATATTGAAAACAACAGATGAAATAGGTTTATTTTTCATTTCAGTTCTCTCTCCTATTCTCATCTCTGAATCATACGATCTCACCCCGTCCTGACATACACCGTGGTACCGCTCCATCGTTATCATCACGAAGTTCAAATATCTATCCCGCTCGTCAACCAACCAATTGGCTTCTTCCGACCTATCGCCATCGATAAACGACTTCACAACCTACGAATAGAGAGTAGAGATCGAGGTGAGTAATTTTTCTATTTGACTGCATATAAACATGTGTTTTACGGGCGTTCTAATGGGTTTTTTGTTAGTCAATCGAAGCCTTTGAAATCTCAGTTCGATCTCCCTCAAGCCCTAGAATCAGAAGCCCTCAGTTCAATCCTCCTCAAGCCCTCACTTCGATCTCCTTCATCTTATCAGTTCGATCTCCTTGTTCCACACTTCGATTCGATTCGGTAAGGACTCGATTCGCTAATTGCTCTCGCTGTTATGTTTTTGTTTGATGACTCAATCTATATGTCAGAATAACATGATTATGGATTTTTTTAATGAATTTGGGTGCTCTGTAGCATATATATTGAATGAGAAAATCTTTTGTTTAGTTGTGTTTAGTACGTTCTGCTCAGGTCTAATTTCTTTATGTGGTGTTGAGTTTGGACCAAAGTTTTCAGTTCTACCAGTGAATTTTTGATCATGTTCTTTTCAATGTCTTTTAGGTAATTCTTAACAAATTGGAGGCTACTGAAAAGTGAGAATGGTATTAGTGTCAGGAGAGGCTATGAATATATAGTTGGTGAATCTCCTTAAAATGAATCCTTAATGTGGAAGATTTTACTGAAGTCATCAATGATATCATTGAAAGATATCCTCAAGTGGAGATGCACTTGAAGAAGAAGCAGTTAAATAATTTTGTTCATTTGTTTGAGTTCGCAGGTAGAAAAAGAGTTGGACATCGAGAAGTTTAAATCAGCTCTCTCTGAAGTGGATTCACAGATGAAAAATATTCCAGCCACAAAGACGGGTAACTTATAGTTGCTCTTTTCCGCTTATAGTGTTTCCTACCGTTCCTTATATATCTTCTTATTTGGGATTGTAATAATATAGGTAGTCGTCAACAAGGCGCAGTACCTTGCCAAATGTTTCAATAGCATGGAGCAATGCGAGAAGTATCCCCGAAAGCCCAATATGAGGTTCGTGGAATCCGGACGTCATAGGTTTCATCCCTTTAGGTATGAAACTAATTTATTTGTTAAAACAAGACTAATACTCAAAATTATTCACCAAAGCTTAAAACCTTAAGTTATACTTTGATAGTTAGTGTAGTGTATACACACTGGTGACACTTCAGATACATACATTAGCCGAAAACTTTATTTGTTAAAACAAGAGTACTCAAAATTATGCCCCAAATCTTAAAATTGTAGTTAAGTAATGGATATTTAGAGTAGTTTGCATACACATAAATGATAGTACAGTATAAAGGAAGCAAGTGATAAAAAAACTTTCTTGTCCATGAACCAACTTTAGGTACAAACATTTTGGGCAATTTGCTCCACTGGGTGGAGAACAAACGGGCTTCATTCTTCAATCTGACTTTTTGTGTTAAATTTTGTTGTAGGATATAGGCTTCGGTCTCTTTGACTAAGTTGTGTTGGTATGAAGAACTCCCTTCTGAAGTCGTCGCACTTTAGTTTGGCGTAGAAGGCTTTTTGGATTCTCTACTATATTTGATTATGATATTATCATTTGTAGCCACCCAAGTAAAAATTGAAGATATAAATGTCAAGTGGTTGGGAAGGCTATTATGGGAAATCGTATACATCACTCATCTTGGGTCGCCAAATACATGGTACTGAATATAACTACAACTTAATTATACAGTCGTCGTGTAGAATATGACAAAACATAGTTTAGAGTTTTAACACGGATATTGTCTCCTAGCTAGACAATATCCACACTTAAATTCAATCTCATTACAATTATTATAACACTATTTCACATAATAGTGAGGACTACTAAAACAACCATCTGGACCGTCAATCCATTCCCCGACTAGTCCCAGCTATATTCTCATTTTCTGAAGAGAACTATGAAAGAAAAGAGTGAGCTCAACTAGCCCAAGAAGAAATATTATGACTAAGATAATGCGTAATAAATTATCCTTAGCCTTCAACAAGATAACAACCGATAAAATACAATAGACAACAAGTTTTAGATCAACAATCTGCAGCTTAATAAAGCAATCCATTAAAGAGTCAAGTAAAGCATGATATCTACTATCTTCTATGATTTAAAAGTTTACCATCAATTTTATCATTGAGACTCAAATTAATAAATAATCCACATCATCAATTATCCATGCACTACTACGGGCCAAGGATATTCATTAAGATCACGACCACGAATTATCCATGCACTACGCCCAAGGATATTCGTGTTTTCACCAATGGTCATGATCATGCCAAACAACAATTCATCTTTGCACCTCGTCAAGAGAACGCATGGTCATGATCATACCAACATCTCATCCATCAATGCACTACGCCCAATGAGGACTTTTACCACATCATTTGTAACATTACTAGGTCATGATTATACCGAATAATCCCCGGTCATAATCATACCAATCAATAAATTCATCTACGCACTACTACCAAAGATGACTTTCATCACAATATAAGCATGAGGATGATGACAATGATATAAGAATTCAATTAAATGAAAGCAAGGATAAATTTTAAAGATTTATAATTTAATTTATCCAAAATTTAATAATATCCAAATTGTTAACATGATACTACTTTGTGGAGTAAAATTCAAGAATAATATTCACGATCAAAATAATTTGACACCTGAAAAGAAATCAATTTTTATTTGAATATACTCAGTGAATAAGACCGAAAGAATAGACTTCAGAATAAATAGTACTTCGTGAATAAGTACTTTATGTGAATAGTATCTTATGAATAGTACTTTATGAATAGTACTTTGAATGAATAGTACATCGTGAATAGTACTTTATAATAGTACCATATTTATGAATAAATAGTACCTTTATGAATAGTACTATATATTTTATTTATAAATAATACCGCATGTATGAATAGTGCCGATATAAATGAATAATACCCATAAATAGTACTCCGGCAAGAAAAGCTTAAAAATTTAACAAGAATATTTAGAAAAATATCCTTGTGAAACGATACTAGATGAAGCGTAAATTTCAAGCATATTCTACTAATTTCACGGAGTATAGAAGCAATTCTTCAACAAAATAAGTGTAGAATTAGGGATACGAAACGAAATAATATTACTTACATACTACAGATCTAGTATGGAAGAAAATATTATTTCATACAAATATTGAACAAAAATAATATCCCTTATGAATACGAAAAAAATAATACCCCTTACCTTAGTAGAAGACTAGATACTGCAATAGTGAAGTAGCAGAATACTCTTCTTCTTTCTTTCTATAGCTTCTCTCTCTATTGCTTCTCTCTCTATAATTGCTCTTGTGAGTCTTAGTGAATTGGTGAGAATGAAAGAAGAATGAGCTTCTATTTATAGGAAAATATAGTTTCGATAATTGCATGTTTTGAGGCTCAAATTATTACAGTATAGCACCTTCATCTTTTCCTCTATTTTTAATTTAGTCCTACAAGTATTATCAAACTTGCAACACCTCCCCTAATAGTACATGCATGTGAATCAATAATACATACATGTGAATCAATAGTTCTATTTATGTGAACAAATAGTTATATGCATATGATCTAATAGCAATTAATTGCTCATTTATCCGATTAATTACCCGATTGGTCAATTTAACCTCCAGAAATCAATTATTATCGAAATAAATGTTGATTTTTACTAACACTAATAATCCTAACATAATGGAAATATCAATTTCATCTTTAATCAATCAACATAACTTATTCATCATTAATATTATAACTCACAATATTTAACAACCGTATCATTCCCAAGAAAGAGGGGCTTTTCGATAAGGATTTCTCCTATCGGCGCCAATTAATTAGGTGACCAAACCCCTTTCCTCGATGTAACTTTCTAGACATCGTCAATAATGCAAATAATAATATGAATAACTTTGTCGTCTCAATTATTGATTTAATAATATAAAATATTATGCAGATGATATTACGACAATAATTGAATCAATAATATGAGAGATATTATGCAAAGATTATCAGAGTAATAATTGAATAGTATAACTAAGTGACTTCTCACTATAAGCATCAATAATCAATATCATGTGCTACTATGCAACCACGCGTATTATCAGATTTTTTACCACCGGGTATTTCAACAGCTTTAACTAGTAAAACTTTCACCGTTATTTTTATAAAAAGATATTTCGCTTTTCTAACTCCGACAATAATTTTGTTGTGGGGTCCACCAATGATTGTGTCGTCATATTTAATATTCCCTCGATAAAATGAATATTCCCCATCAATCGAATATTTTATAACAACTTGCTTACTTTGCAAAATTTTCAAATATCACCCTTAACTTTAACCTTTATCAATTTAACCATTTACTAAATAAAATAATAATTATAAGAAAATTGAATACTTTCATTTCATAAAATTCTGGGTCTTACAATCTCCCCTCCTTATGAAATTTCGCCCTCAAAATTTACGTACGTACCTGGTATGTCGAAGAGATGAGGATATCTCGTCAGATTCTAACTTTTGAGGTATAACCTTTGAGCATAGAATATATTTCTTCTTATCCAAGATTTTAACAGTATCTCTTCATACGCTAAATCTTCCGCTATCTCGTCTAGTTTCTAATTCAATAATGTGGTTCGGTCATCCACATATTTACGTAACATCGATACGTGAAAAACGTTATGAACACGCCGACATACTTTAGCGGTAAAAGCGAGTCTATAGGCCACAGCTTCTACTCGAATCGAGGATTTCAAATGGACCAATTAAATCGAGGGTTGAGATTTCCTCTCTTCGTCGATTCTTGCTTCTAGAATAACGCCTTCTTGCACCTTCTTCTTCACATTCATCACTCTCCGAAGTCTCAGAAGCTTGAGCGGCTTTAACTTTATCGATTAAAGTCAATTCTACTCGTATATTTCGCTATCTTCACGTAGGTTCTCGAGTCTTTAACTCTATCTCCATCCTTTCTAAATTATACAAAATGGGTCTTTGTGTTAACAACGTCACACTGAATCGCATACGATCTTCTACTCAACGCGCCACCTACCACGCTCGCTTTTTCTACAATGGTATTAAATGGTATTATCGTAATCTTTCAATAAATCGAGCCAACGCCTTCTCGCGCATGATACGCTTAGTTTTAGTGAAGAAATATTTGAGGGTTTTAGAAATGGGTTTTGTATCGGGTCAATACAAAATTTGATTTCACGCTCTAGGGGTAGGCTAGAAGTTCTTCGGGAATACGTCAGAAATTTATTAACGATAGAAATATCATTCAAAATGTGACTCTCATCCAAGACTTGATAAGCACGCCACATTGATACCTATCAACTTGCCACCGTTATTCACGGCTTCCCCTACGGAAAGTCCGCTTCTTTGCAGCATTCCAAGACTTAAAGTCACCAAATGAAAGGTTCGGGGCTCTTTACTTTATGGCTTAATATGACAATGATTAACTTTAGTGGTTTGGTTACTTGAATTCGCATAATAATAGTTGGTTAGAAGGCTAAACAACCTTACTTAAAATAATCAATTTTAGCATGATGAGTAGTTAACCAAATGATTCCTAAAATCATGTCCAAGGCAAATATTTTCAAAGAGATAAGATCAACAGGTAATGTGAGGGTGCCGATTTGAATCAAACAAGATTTATAAATAGTGGATGTAATGAAAGTTTCTCCCAACGAAGTTTCAATAAATAAGTCAAAGTCTAATTTCTCCGGGGGCAAGTTCACACGTTGAACACAACTAGGTGAAATAAAAGAGTGGGTAGAACCGGTATTTAACAAGGTATAGAATTCCTAAGAGTTTATGATTAACTTAACTGTGATAACTTCGTTCGGGTTCCTCGAAAAATGCTCTCACATAAACTATCAACTTTGACTTGTCTGGGACATCCTTTGGCGGCACAATCCCAGTTGGACTTGACTTCACTACACGATAAAATTGAGCTAGGTGACCTTCTCTTCCGCAATTGAAACACGCTTTGGGTTGTTGCATACAGTTTAGACGAATGTGTCCCTCCTGTCCGCATTTGAAACATACGACCGGTGGTCGTTCTTTTTCCTTTGAAACGGGTGCTGGTGCTGCTGCCGACGTCTTTCTATCATTGTTGAATCTTCTCTTCTTAAAATTGTTCCCACTTAGTTCACCTTTCCTATTATCTTGGCCATGATTACCACCGAAGTGGTTACCATTTCTTGCCTGATAATTTCCTTCACGATGGTTATCGTTGTTCCGATGGTCGTTGCCACCAGTACGATTATTATCGTGTTGTTGGTTGTTTCCTTTTGATTGGGCTGGCTCATTATCACGCTCCAATAACTGAGCCCTATTCACAACATCTGAATATAAAAAAAGTTTGTGAGAAATGAGGTATTGATGTATTTCGAGTCTCAAACCTCGCAGAAACATTCGGTCATTCGTTCCTCATTATCGACCAAATGGGATGCAAACTGGGATAACTCCACAAACTTAGCCTCGTACTACGATACGGTCATATTATTTTGCTCCAACTTGATGAATTCAACCTCCTTCATGTGACAAATACTTTCGGGAAAGTACTTGTCGTTGAACAATTCTTAAAACTTCTCCCAAGACATCTTTAGTGCGGCAGGTTGAGTATGTTTTATAGATTCCCACCAATGATCTGCCTCTTCAAACAACATAAAGGTGGCGAAGGGAACCTTTTTCTCCTCTAATCATTCCAAGACATCAAATATCTTGGTGATCTACTTTTATCCACGCCTCTACCTTTAAGTGGTTCTCGCTTTCCAAAAACTCCAGGTGGTCCCAACTCCTTGAATCGCTTAGCGGACCACCCGTGAGTGAGTTGCCAATGTTTACACCGCATTTTGAACAGAGTCTCTCTCATTTGGTTTTATATAAATTCTAAAAAGTTCCTAAACATACCATCGTCATCATTTGGTCGGTGTTGTTGTTTACACGAGGATTATTGCCTTCCTGATGCACATTATCCTGGTTATTGATCGTCGGTGACTCAATGGTCTCATGTGTTTCATTACTTATCTCAACATTTTCTGATGCCATTCTAAAACACTGTCACAAAACATGGGTTAATTGACATGCCACATATTATCCTTATACTCTGATCGACCAATTAAATAAAAAATAACTTAGGTAGGTCATACTAGCGAAGGATTAACCCTTCTCTCCCCTCCTAGTTCTAGACTCACATCTCAACCAGGGATCATATCCCTAAGCTTTGATACCAACTGTGAAGCCCCCAAAATAAGTATACATCACCCATCTTGGGTCGTCAAATACATGGTACTGAATACAACTACAACTTAATTATACAATTAAATCGTAGTAAAATACGAACAAAACATAGTTGAGAGTTTTAACACTAATATTGTCTCCTGAGACAATATCCAAACTCAAATTCAATCTCATTACAATTATTATCACACTATTTCATACGAATAGTGAGGACTACTAAAACAACCATCCGACCATCAATCCATTCCCCGACTAGTCCCAACTATATTCTCATTTCATGAAGAGAATAATGAAAAAAAAGGGTGAGCTCAACTAGCCCAAGAAGAAGAAATATTATGACTAAGATAATGCGTAATAAATTATCCTTAGCCTTCAATAGTATAAAAACTGATAGAATACAATAGACAACAAGTTTTAGATCAACAACTGCAACGGAATAAGCAATCCATTAGAAGAGTCAAGTAGAGCATGATATCTACTATCTTCTATGATTTAAAAGTTTATCATCAATTTTATCGTTGAGACTCAACTTAATAAATAATCCACATCACTGAATTATCCATGCACTACGGGCCAAAGATATTCATTAGTATCACGACCACGAATTATCCATGCATTACGGGCCAAGGATATTTGTGTTTTCACCAATGGTCATGAACATGCCAAACAACAATTCATCTTTGCACCCTCGGTCAAGAGAACGCATGGTCATGATCATACCAACATCCATCCATCAATGCACTACAGCCAATGAGGACTTTTACCACATCATTTGTAACATTACGGTCATTATTATACCGAATAATCCCTCGGTCATAATCATACCAATCAATAAATCCATCTATGCACTACTACCAAAGATGACTTTCATCACAATATAAGCATGAGGATGATGACAATGATATAAGAATTCAATTAAATGAAAGCAAAGGATAAATTTTAAAGATTTATAATTTAATTTATCCAAAATTCAATAATATCCAAATTGTCAACATGATACCGCTTTTGTGGAGTAAAATTCAAGAATAATATTGTATCAAAAAATATAATTTGACGAAAAAAATCAATTTTTGTCCATCATGAATAATACTCTAGTGAATAGTACCCGTGAATAGTACTTGAAAATAGTATTTTTATGAATAGTACCCGTGAATAATACTTCATGAATAAGTACCATTTATTTATGAATAGTACCCATGAATAATACTTTTGTATAATAGTACCATATTTATGAATAAATACCGTAATAATAAGTATGATTAGTACTTTAATAGATGTATGAATAGTGCCATATAAATGAATAGTATCTATGAATAGTACTACGGCATGAAAAGCTTAAAATTTTAACAAGAATGTTCAGAAAAATATCCTTGTGAAACGATACTAGATGAAGCGCAAATTTTAAGAATATTCTACTAATTTCACGGAGTACAGAAGCAATACTTCAACAAAATGAATGTAGAATTAGGGATACAAAATAAAATAATATTACTTACATACTACAGAGTATCGAAGAAAATATTATTTCATACGAATATTAAATAAAAATAATATCCCTTACGAATACGAAAGAAATAATACCCCTTACGAATACGAAAGAAATAATACCCCTTACGAATACAAAAGAAATAATACCCCTTACCTTAGTAGAAGACTGGATATTACAATAGTGAAGTAGTAGAATACTCTTCTTCTTTCTCTTTATAGCTTCTCTCTCTATAATTGCTCTTGTGAGTCTTAGTAAATTGGTGAGAATGAAATAAGAATGAGTGTCTACTTATAGGAAAACATAGTTTCAATAATTGCACGTTTTGGGGCTCAAATTATTACAGTATAGTACCTTCATCTTTTTCTCCATTTTTAATTTAGTCCGACAAGTATTATAAAACTTGCACCACCTCCCCTAATAGTACATGCATGTGAATCAATAGTACATGTATGTGAATCAATAGTTCCATTCATGTGAATAAATAGTTATATGCATGTGATCTAATAGCAATTAATTGCTCATTTATCCGATTAATTACCCGATTGGTCAATTTAACCTCCAGAAATCAATTATTATCGAAATAAATGTTGATTTTTACTAACACTAATAATCCTAACATAATGAAAATATCAATTTCATCTTTAATCAACACGAATGTATTCATCATTAATATTATAACTCACAATATTTAACAACCAGATTATTCCCAAGAAAGAGGGGGGCTTTCCGAGAAGGATTTCTCCCTATTGGCGCGCAATTAAGTGACCAAACATCTTTCCTCGACAGAAATTTCTAGGCATCGTCAATAATATAAATAATAATATGAATAAATTTGTCGTCTCAATTATTAATTTAATAATATAAAATATTATGAAGATGATACTATGACAATAATTGAATCAATAATATGAGAGATATTATGCAGCAATTACTGTACCAATAATTGAGTATAATTGAGTGACTTCTCACGTAAGCATCAATAATCAATATCCAAAGCTATTATGCAACCAATGCGTATTATCAGACTTTTACCACCGGGTATTCAACAATGTTTTAACGGTAAAACTTTCGCCGTTATTTTTATAAAAAGATATTTCGTCCATTTTCTAACTCGATAATACTTCCATTGTGGGGTCCACCAATGATTGTGTCGTAATAATCTTAATATTCCCTCTGTTAAAATGAATATTCCCCAACCAATCGAATATTTTATAACAACTTGCTTACTTTGCAAAATTTTCACATATCACCCTTAACTTTAAACTTTTATCAATTTAACCATTTACTAAATAAAATAATAATTATTTTCAAGAAAATTGAATAAGTAGTTTTACCAACATGATTCATAAAACAAAATTCAAATACAAACTTAAATATACAAATGTCGGTCTTAAACTGCAATGAACAAACAATCCATTAAAAGAGTCAAGTAGAGAATAAAATCTACTATCTTTTATGATTTAAAAAGTTTTTCATCACTTTTATCGCTGGGACTCAGCTTAATAAATATTTCAAATCATCGAATCACCCCTGCACTATGGCCAAGGATATTCTTTAGTATCACGACCACAAATTATCCATGCACTACGGGCCAAAGATATTCGTGTATTCATTAATAGTCATGATCATGCCAACAACTGTCCATCAATGCACTACGGACCAATGAGGACTTTTACCACATCATTTGTAACATTACGGTCATGATTACACCGAATAATCCCTGGTCATAATCATACCAAGTCCATCTATGCACTACAGGCCACAAATGACTTTCAACATAATATAAATATGAGGATGATGACAATGATATAAGAATTCAATAAAAGAAGTTCACGAATTAAATTATCCAGGAATTAATAACGTTCAAATTGTCAACATGATACTTCTTTGTAGAGTAAAATTCAAGAATAATATTCATGCACCAAAATAAATTGATGAAAAAGAATCAATTTTTCGTCAGGTGCATAAGTACCAAATGAATAAGACTTCAGAATAGTACCTAAATGAATAAGTACTCATAACGTGAAAAGTACTCCCAATACCCGAGTGAATAATATTTGAGTGAATAGTAATTTTGATGAATAGTAACCCGTGAATAGTAACTCGTGAATAGTATTCTGGAATGTAAAGTGCCCAAAATACCCGAGTGAATAATACTAGAGTGAATAGTAATGGGGTTGATAGAACTTGGAATAATAATAACTCGTAATGTAAAAATACCAAATAAAATGATATTTCACGATTTAGTATAGAAGTCAAAACTTTAACCAACCGAGTATAATAAAGAATGGAATAACAAAAGAAATCACCATGCATGCGGTACTTAGCATGATGTGTTATTCCAACAGAATAATAAATAACGGAACGTGTCAAAGCGTAATACAAACCGACGTGATATTCCAATGAAATAATAAAAGCGGAACCAGTGTCCGGCGTAAAGCACGAGATGTGATATTCAAATGTAATAATAAAGACGGAACCGTGTTCGGCGTAAAATGCATGCATGAGATATTCCAACAGAATAATAAAAAGCGGAACCAGTCCGACGTGAAAATGCATGAATGTGATATTCCAATGTAATAATAAAGAATAGAATAACGTAAGAATTTCACCAAGTATAGGGTAGCTCACAGTATATAGGTTATTCCAATGAATAATAAAGAATGGAATAACAAAAGTTCTCTTCATGAATACAAAAGAAATAATACCCTTTACCTCGTAAGAAACCGGATCTTTGGATTAAGTGAGGTAATGTACTTCTCTTCTTCTTTCTCTCTATAATTTCTCTATAATAATGGCTCTAAAGCTTTAGTGAATTGGTGAGAAAAGAAGGAAGAATGAGCTTCTATTTATAGGAACACATAGTTTTGATAATTGCACGTTTTGGGGCTCAAAATATTACAGTATAATACCTTCCTCTTTTTCTTCCTTTTTAATTTAGTCCTGCAAGTATTATCAAACTTGCACCACCTCCCCTAATAGTAAATAATGTGATTCAATAGTAAATTATATGACTCAATAGTTCTAGATATGTGAAAATTTGAATTACAGTATAGTACCTCCATCTATACCTCCATTTTTAACTTAGTCATGCAAGTATTATCAATCTTACACCAACTCCCCTAATAGTAGCAAGAATGTGAATCAATAGCACACATATATGAATAAATAGTTATAATCATGTGAATTAATGGCAATCAATTGCTCATATATCCGATTAAATACCCGATTGGTCAATATAACCTCCAGACATCAATTTTTATCGAAATAAATGTCGATTTTCACTAACACAAATAATTCCAACACAATGAAACTATTTTTATCAAAAATATAAATTTTGAAATTTTGAAGTTTGAATTTCCCGAAAAAGTCAACTGTTGACTTTTGACCAAATAGTAAAAATCGGAAAATTTTGTGTTTATAGTCATTTTTACTAATTTCATCGTTCCGGACTCAAATATCACGTCCGCGTCTCCAAATTCAACTCCAAACACAACTTCAATTTTTAATAACATTCATCATTAATATTATAACTCACAATATTTATCAACCGTGTCGTTCCCAAGAGAGAGGGGCTTTCGATAAGGATTTCTCCCTATCAAGTGCAATTAGATGACCAAACCTCTCATTGATGAACTTCTAGACATTATAAATATTGCAATTTAATAATATGAATAACTTTGTTGTCTCAATTATTGATTAATAATATATCATATAATGCATGATGATCTTTGTGACAATAATCGAATCAATAATACGAGAGATATGATGCAACAATTCTTTATGTAGAATAATTGAGTATAATCGGTGACTTCTCACGTAGGCATCAATAATCAATACCGTGTATTACTACTATGCAACCACGCCAGATTATTGTACTTTTTACTACCGAGTAGTTCAACAAGATAATCAGTGAAAACTTCATTATTATTTTCATAAAATATTTTTTGTCGCTTTCTAACTATGACAATACTTCCGTTGTGGGGTCCACCAATGATTATGCCGTCGTATGAATATTTCCCGACAAAAAGAATATTCCCCGGCCAAATGAATATTATATAACAACTTGCGTACTTTGCAAAATTTATAAATACTATCCACAACTATAACATTATAACAAATTTATTCCATAATATTCAAAAATGATAATTATAGAAAAATCATCTTTATTCATAAAAGTTGGGGTCTTACAATTATCATGTAAACTTGTTATTTGTTATCAAATTCGTAAAAATTGGGTGTAGGAAGAAAAAATGAAAAATCACCGTGTTAGTATTCTTATAATATGGCCTTAGAAAGTACCAAATTTCTTGTCCAATGTGTGATGTAATCTGTAATTTATTGGTGGATTATGATAATATATTAAGAAACAAAAACAATGTAGTTCGAATCATGACAATTGATTAAGAAACGAGTTCGTAGCGATCAAATTCGTTAAAAGTGTAAACATGAAGAAATTTGTGAAAAACTATGGTTTTGATTTCTCAAAATAATGTATATGTAATGTTTTGTATATAGAATGGTGTTTAGCATTTGTAACTATAATATTACTAAGTGGTAGATGTTGAATTTGGGAGAAATTCTGTGGAATTGGGATTTTTGGCCTATAACAGAGTGTTAGTTTGCGTCTGTAAAATTGAGTCCAATGCATCGCGTGGGAATATTTACTAGCCTTGTTGTTGTCACTTTCAAGACACATGACATTTTTGAGCACAGCGGCACGCCATCGCATGGCAAGCGGTTACCCATGTATTACTCGTGTGGCACATGAAATAGCGATCATGCATAAATTGAAGTCTGCTTAATTACAGGTTATGCGTAACGGACTTGGGTTAGTTTAGCATGCATGATAAGGATATTAAAACATAATATAAACTACAATAACAGATGATATGGTGTGGTAATGCAAAGTGTAAAAGATTCTTAAATGATTATTAATTGAGTTATATAATGAAACTAAAAGTGATGTTTTCAAAAGTTAGAAATGAACGAGTAAGTTATATTGGCTCGAAATGTGATTTCAGATTCGTTGAGTATGTTAACCTAAATGGTTAGGTGCTAGGTTAGGGTTATGACCTAAATGATGGTTTAATACCCATAGTGTTAATATTCATACAACTAATTGTTGTTGTGATTGTAATGATATGTGTAGGGTAATTGGAAACTATTTTACACTTGTGTAGCTTACAATCAAGGCAAGTTTTCTAACTCTACCTTGTTATTATTGAGCAAGTTCCTAAACCTTAACTCTTTACATTGAGTAAGCTTTCTAACTTCATTCTTTTCATATTGAATGCATGTTCCCATTCCTAAATCGCTATTGTACAAGTTGCTAAAATTCTTGTAAGGTTGAACAAGCCTAGTTTATCTTGAGTATGTTTGTGCAAGCTCTTGTAACCTAATTCGTTACATCGAGCGAGCTTTACTTTCCTTATTATCATCCGAAGCATATATTGTTCTAATACATTGATTCATAGAAGATTGTTCTAAACTCCTTTAAATATAGCACTTTGCATGTAAATCATGTTATTCAGTTATATATATTGTTAATATCTGATCTTTGACTTTAATAGCCTTGTTTAATTATACATTCTCGTATTAAACCTTTATTATTGGACGTTGAATAGTGTTCTAAAATTCTAGAGACACTGATAAGCTAGTTCCAAACTAAACTTTCTTTAGTGCGGAAATTCTAAATTCAAACTTAGACGAACAACCCTAATATAGGGGATTTTTGTACGTGTAACGTTTAGATGTTTGTGCACAATACATGGTACAAAGGGCTGATCCCTCTAACTAAACTAAGAAGGGTCTGTACAGTCTAATGACTATTAAGGTTAAGGTAATAATACCTATATACCGGAGACATAGTTCGTGGTCTTAAGACCCTCAGACATTGATTTCGAACTTGTTTTCTATTTGATTTATAGAACAAGTTCCTTATTATTTTTTGTTGTTCACTCTCATGTTACTATCATTGCTACTTTCTATATCAGTGAGCATTTGTTTGTTCACTCTTGTAATTAACTACTTCGCACTAAAGTGGAGAAAGTTGATGGTAATTTACATTAGAAAGGCAAGGGCAAGATGTCCAAATGATGAAGACTTATGAGAATTGTATTTTAATGAATTATGTTAAAGACTTGTTTAATATGTGATGTATTCCGTAAACTTATGTAATAATGTTAAGGTTAGATTACCTGGGATTTATTTTGAGATTATGATGTAACCCTTTAATAAGAAAGATGATTGTTTAAGTTATTTAAATTACGTCTTTATCCTTTGATTATGGGTAATTAGATGTAATGTTTTGGATAGTGAACACCAAATCCTGTGGGAATGGAGTACCTGGATTTTGGGGTGTCACAGGTTGGTATCAAAGCTTTAGGTTATGAACCTTAAGTGGGGAAACCTTAGGAAGTAACCTTTAAGGAAATAGAAAATATAGAGGTGTTTAACTCTTACCGAGTTTTAAGGAATGAATTAAGTTATCCATTGAAACTAAATAATAAAAGACATTATGTGCTATGTGTTAATAACTTATGTGCTCACGAGTATCGAAAATGTTAAGTAAAACTTAAAATATTTTGTTTTCAGGATGTCTAACGAAGGAGGATCCAGTCCAGCTAGAGAGGTGATACCTCAGATACCTATAGATGATGAGCCCCGGGATATTCATGTGGTACGGGAATAGTTGATCCAGGAGAATGTGCTTGTGACCGATCCCGTGGAGGATAGTTCTGAGGGGGTAGAGGAGGATGATGAGGAACAGGATCCTGAGGAGTTTCCACCAAACTCCATATTAGCGGGGATGTATGATGTTTTGTATGACCGTAATGTAGAATTACGAGATGAGGTCGAGGAGTTGAAGGAAATGGTTGAGATGCATCACCCTTCGATGGAGTAGAAGGATGCAGAGATTCAGGAACTCGACTCAAAACTTGGAAACATGGAGTAGGACTTAGTACATACAAAGGGTCAGCATGAAGACCTGTTGGCAGTACACAAGAAGATGAAGACTGACATGGAGAAATTAAAAGATGATTTCAAGGAGGAGTCAACTAAGTGTACAAGAGCAGAGGATGCTTGGATGAAAACAACTCAACGTGCAGACCGTGCTGAGGTTAAGGTCCAAGTGAAGAAAGCCAAGATGAAGGAGATGGATTACGCTTTTAATTCGGCGATTGATAAGGCCCAGGATCGAGTCTATTATTACCCACCTCAGTTTGAAAATTCATCGTGGTTCGTGATGGATCGTAGAACGGCGTATCGTATCATGGAGGAAGAGCGTTGGGAAGCCTTACGACGTCTTAATATGCCTAGATAGAATAAGATAGATAATACTATGTGGTTAATTATGTGAATAAATAAATTGTGAATCCCTTATTTTGAGATGAATAAAGGGATAATATGAGTATGTAATCCTGAAACTTTTCTAGTTCAGGAAAGTGAATGTTAATAGCGGTTATGCTATCTTTAACATGTTTTAAAACATTATGAATGAATAAAATATCAAGGTTTATTTGAAATGTTATGTGTTAAAGCTTTAATCTTGGAATGTTTAAGTTAAACTTTAAATACCCAAGAAGTTGAGTAATGAGCTAATAAGCGTATATTTTAAAAGAAAATGCCTCCTGGAAGAAGACAACCACGACAGTAAGCACCTCCTGAGGGGTCTACTAATAATAACAACGAGATCAATGCTAATCCGGTTCAGCAGGTGGTAGCTCTGTTGACGGGTGCACTTGCGAATCAACCGCAAGCTCAAGTCACGACTTTCAAGGAATTTAAAGCGGTTGGACCGTCAGAGTTTCAAGGGTCGATGAATCCAGTGGAAGCCCAAACTTGGATCATGTAAATGGAGAAGGTATTCGATGTAGCTAGAGTTAACAAAAACCATAAGACTGCATTCGCAATGTTTATGCTGAAGTCTAAAGCTAGCTATTGGTGGAAAATGAATAAGGTTCGTGGAGGACAGGGAGTGATAGCGTGGGATAGATTTAAGGAGATGTTCTTTGAAATGTACTTTCCAGCGAGTTGTCAGAATCAGCTGGAAGTGCAATTTCTAGAGCTGAAACAAGGAACTATGACGGTGCCGGAATATGCTGCGAAATTTAGCGAGTTGGCAAGGTTTGCCACTTATCAAGTCAATACCAACGAGCATAAAGCGAAGATTCGAACAAGGATTGAAACCCTGGCTTTACAACAAGGTTTTAATGTTCCAGCTAAACACATTTGCGTCTGTACTGGAGAAGGCAATTATCGCGGAAGGTGGAAGCGATGCTTTGACTAAGTACAACCAAGAACAGAAGAAGAGGAAGAATAAGAATGAAAATAAGGCTGGTGGTAGTAATGTTGGAAGTAATATTCAGAAAAGGAAGTGGAGCGAGAATTCAACGGCGGGAGGACAGCAAGGAAATCAACAGAAGAAAAAGTTTGAGGCTTGCGCAACTTGCGGGAAGAACCATACTGGGGTATGTTTGAAGGGAAAACGGGTGGGTTTCAACTGTGAGACCTCAGATTTTATGAATAAATATTTAATTTTCTCGAAATAATTTTTTTTATTATGGTGTGGATTTGATATAATGTTATAATTGTGGGTAGTATTTATAAATTTTGCAAAGTATGCAAGTGTTGTATAATATTTGTTTGGTCGGGGAATATTCTTTTTTGTAGTTTGAATATCCGCACGACCACACATCATTAGTGAACCCACAACCAAATAATTGTCGTCGTAGTTAGAAAATGACAAAAATATTTTTATGAAAATAACAAATGGGAGTTTTCTTTATTATCTTTGTTGAACTACTTTGTAGTAGTAAAGTACTGATATCTGGCGTGGTTGTATAGTAGCACACGATATTGATTATTGATGTTTACGTGATAAGTAACTCAGTTATACTCAATTATTGCTGCAGTAGTTGTTGCGTCATATCTCTCATATTATTGATTCGATTATTGTCACAGTATCATCTGCATAATATGATATATTATTAGATCAATAATTGAGACGACAAAGTTATTCATATTATTAAATTGCAATATTTACAATGTCTAGAAGTTCTGTCAAGGAGAGGTTTGGTCACCTAATTGCGCGCCAATAGGGATAAATCCTTATTAGAAAGCCCCCTCTTTCCTGGGAACGACCTGGTTGATAAATATTGTGAGTTATGATATTAATGATGAATGTTATTAAAATTGAAGTTGTGTTCAGAGTTGAATTTGGAGACGCGGATGTGATATTTGAGTCCGGAGCGATGAAATTAGTAAAAATAGTCTATAAACACAAAAATTTTCGATTTTTACTATTTGGTCAAAAAGTCAACAGTTGACTTTTTTGGGAAAAGTCAAACTCTGAAATTTCAAAATTTATATTTGTTGATAAAAAATAGTTTCATTGTGTTGGAATTATTTGTGTTAGTGAAAATCGACATTTATTTCGATAATAATTGATGTCTGGAGGTTATATTGTCCAATCGGGTATTTAACCAGATAAATGAGCAATTGATTGCTATTAATTCACATGATTATAACTATTTGTTCACATGTGTGTACTATTGATTCACATTCTTGTTACTATTAGAGGAATTGGTGCAAGATTGATAATACTTGCATGACTAAGTTAAAAATGGAGGTATAGATGGAGGTACTATACTGTAATTCGTATTTTCACGTGTCTAAAACTATTAATTCACATGATTTACTATTGAATCACATTATTTACTATTAGGGGAGGTGGTGCAAGTTTGATAATACTTGCAGGACTAAAATAAAAAGGAAGAAAAAGAGGAAGGTATTATACTGTAATATTTCGAGCCCCAAAACGTGCAATTATCGAAACTATATTTTTCTATAAATAGAAGCTCATTCTTCTTCATTTCTCACCAATTCACTAAAGCTATAGAGCAATCATTATAGAGAGAAATTGTAGAGAGAAAATCTAGAGAATAAGAGAAGTCTGCTACCTCACTACTCCAGTATCCAGTTTCTTTTTAAGGTAAGGGGTGTTATTCTTTCGTATTCATGAATAGAACTTCTGTTATTCCATTCTTTATTATTCTGTTAGAATAACCTGTCTATGTGGATTTTCACATGCATGGTGAATGATCCTTTGTATTCATTCTTATTAAATTGTGGAAATGATCTATGCAAGTAGATTCTGCGTACGTAGTGAAAATCCATTCTTGCGCTTCATATATTCTTTATTATACTTAGTTGGTTAAAGTTTTGACTTCTATACTCCATGAGATTGGTGGAATATCCTTGATATTTGCGTTTCATCCAGTATCTTTTCATGGAAACATTCTTCTGAGCATTCTTAAATTTTACTCTATAAAGAAGTATCATGTTGACAAATTGGATGTTATTAGTTCTTGGATAAATTAATTCTTGAACTTGTTTTATTGAATTATATGTCATTGTCATGATGAGTTATGTTGGTTATTATGTGAAAACATGAAAGTTTCTTAGAAATCACAAAGGGTTGAAAATTAGATTTTGGTAAAAATGGAACATAAAATTCAATTGACCATATCTCCTATTATATTTCGAATTTTTGGGTGTGGTCAAGTTCTAGAGTTAGATCTATGAGTAATGTAACTTATCCAAGTGGAATCACTGGAAAAGGTGTTGTAGATTTTCGTGTGGACTGATTTTAGCAAAGGAGTCCAAAGCTGTAAAAATCGAAAATGCTACTACCTGGAAACTTTAAGGGGCTGTTTCGGCAACTTAATTTGTGAGAAAAATTCTGGCCTTTTGGGACATGAAATTATATGGCATAAGGTACCTCCTGTCCAAAAATGAGCTCATTCCGACTTAAAATGAGCAAGTTATGACCATTTCAATATTTAGGTTTTTCCGACGAAAAATGCTATAACCGGAGTTCTATAACTACGATGACCATGAAATTTAAACTGGAAGCTCACGTTAACATGTTTAAGATTTTGTCAAGATTTGGGAATTTTTGGAGTTAACCTTGAGGTAGCTAATTTCTTAAGGAATTAATTAGAAATTGATTTTTGAAAAATAGTAAATGAATTTTAAAAATTCCGAGTAAAATATATGTTCATTATGGGACTATATTACGCTAAATCCTTTAAAAGAAATATTTTTGGGACCGATTTGGTATTTTTCATGAAAATAGTTTAATTACGAACATATGAGTTAAATATGTTATGTGAAGTAACAAAGTTGGAAAATAGGATTTTATGGCTTGGAAATCCTATATAAGGTATATGCAGATTTTTGATAAGGAATTTGATCATTGGTGATGAGATCTTATGAGTATGGTATTTTGAATGATTAAATGCATTATGTGGTAAAGTGTAAACAATTGAAATAAATTGTTTATAAGTTTGAGAAGCGATTAAAATATTGTTATAATATTAATAATATTAGATTATGAGTGATTGATAATATTTGAATAAATTTAAAGTCTTTAATATTTATCCTTGTTTTCGTTTGATTAATGCTTATATCATTGTTATCATCTTCATGCTTATATGGTGATGAAAGTTATCTTTGGCTTACGTGTAAAGTTAGACTTTTGATTATTGAATTGTATATCTTTGGCTTACGTGCAGAGATGGATTGTTGATTATTGGTTTTATTGTTGTATATCTTTGGCTTACGTGCATAGATGGATTTGGTATGATTATGACCAGGGATTATTCGGTATAGTCATGACTATTGATGATTTAATGAATATCATTGGCCTGTAGTGCAGGGAAGATTCGATTATGTGGTTTATTTATTAAGCCGAGTCTCAGCGATAAAAGTGATGAAAAATATTTTTAAATCATAGAAGATAGTAGGTTGTATTCTCTACTTGACACTTCTTGTGACGCCCCCAAAATAGGTATACATCACCTATTCTGAGTCGCCAAATACATGGTACAAAATACAAATACAATCTTTAAAATACAACAAGAGAGCTGTGAATTTTAATACAAATACTGTCTTCTAGACAATATCCACTCTTAGAATAAGTCCTCATTACATTTATTGTCACACTATTTAATAGAATAGTGAGGACTACTAATACACCAGCTAGGACCATCACTCCATTCCCCGACTCGTCCGAGCTACGTTCTCATTTCCTGAAGAGAACAGTGAAAGAAGGGTGAGCTCAACTAGCCCAGTAAGAAATATTATGACTAAGATAATGCAGAATAAATTTTCATTAGTCTTCAACAATGTTAAACTGATAATATACAATAAACATCAAGTTTAACTGTAGTGGAACAAACAATCCATTAAAAGAGTCAAGTAGAGAATAAATTCTACTATCTTTTATGATTTAAAAAGTTTTTCATCACTTTTATCATTTGAGACTCGACAATAATTAATCCACATCATCGAATCACCCCTCGCATTACTGACCAAGGATATTCTTTAAGTATCCGACCACAAATTTTCCATGCACTACGGGCCAAGGATATTCGTGTATTCATTAATGGTCATGATCACGCCAACAACTGTCCATCAATGCACTACGGTCTAATGAGGATTTTTACCACATCATTTGTAACATTACGGTCATGATTATACAGAATAATCCCTAGTTATAATCATACCAAGTCCATCTATGCACTACAAGCCACAGATGACTTTCAACATAATATAAACATGAGGATGATGACAATGATATAAGAATTCAATAAAACAAGTTCACGAATTAATTTATTCAGGAACTAATAACGTCCAAATTGTCAACATGATACTTCTTTGTTGAGTAAAATTCAAGAATGCTCGGAAGAATATTTCCATGAAAAGATCTTTGGATGAAGCGCCAAATATCAAGGATATTCCACTAATTTCATGGAATATAAAGTCAAAACTTTAACCAATTGAGTATAATAAAGAATGGAATAACAAAAGAAATCACCACGCATGCGGTACTTTGCATGTATGTGTTATTCCAATGTAATAATAATAACGGAACCAAGTCGGTGAAATTACACTGCCGACGGGATGTTCCAACAGATTAATAAAGATTTTAACCCGGTCCCAGTAAACGCATGCATGTGATATATTCCAATGTAATACTAAAGAATGGAATAATGTAAGAATTTCACCAAGTATAGGGTAGCAGCGTATACAAAAGTTATTCCAATGAATAATAAAGAATGGAATAATGAAGTTCTCTTCATGAATACAAAAGAAATAATACCCTTTACTGTACAACAAATAATATCCCTTACCGTAAAAGAAACTTGATATCGAAGTAGTGAAGTAGTAGAATACTTTTCTTCTTTCTCTATAATTTCTCTCTCTAGAGTTTTCGGTTGAATTAAATGAAAAATAATGAAGGAATGAGCTTCTATTTATAGAAAAATGGAATTTGCATAGTAATTAACTCATGAACTATCTCCAGTTGATTTACTTTAATCGATGGTCCATATTTAAAGCAAAATCTTTTAAATAAAATATAATATATTCTATTTATAATCTAATAAAATGAATAACTTTATAAAAGATTTTACTATGCAAACACTATGAAGGCACTATGCAAATACTATGGATAATAAAATATAATATATTTTAATTATTGTCTAATAAAATAGATAACTTTATAAAAGTATTTTGTTTTATATAAAAAGATTTTACTATTAGCTTAATAAAACGAATAAATTTATAAAAGTATTCCGTTTTATATAAAAGTTTTTCTGTTTTATTACGTTAATAATACTAATAAAACAAAACTGAGTGACTTATCACGTAAGCCTTAATAATCAATACTGTGTGCTACTATGCAACCACGCGTATTACTGTACTTTTACTACCGAGTAGTTCAACAAGATTAGCAGGTAAAACTTACGCCGTTATTTTCATAAAATATTTTTGTCGCTTTTCTCGATCGACAATAATTACATTGTGGGATCCACCAATGATTGTCTTGTAAATTTTGATATTCCCCGACAAAAGAATATTTCCCACCAATCGAATATAATATGAAAACTTGCATACTTTACAAAATTTATAAATATTACCCACAACTATAATATTATATAAAATTCATTCCATAATATTCAAAAATGATATTTATAGAAAAATCATCTTTATTCATAAAAACTGGGGTCTTACACTTCTAATGGATTGCTTATTCTGCTGCAGTTAAACTTGATGTCTATTGTATTTTATCAGTTTAACATTGTTGAAGACTATTGATAATTTATTCTGCATTATCTTAGTCATAATATTTCTTCTTGGGCTAGTTGAGCTCACCCTTTCCTTTCACCGTTCTCTTGAGGATACGAGAATATAAATTTGAGACGAGTCGGGAATGGAGTGATGGTCCGATATGATAGCATTAGTAGTCCTCACTATTACGATAAATAGTGTGACAATAAATGTAATAGGACTCCATTGGGTATGGATATTGTCTAGATGACAATATTTGTATTAAAACTCACACATATGTTTTTTGTCATTATTTTACATGGCAATTTGTATAATTAAGTTTTTATTTATATTTTGTACCATGTATTTGGCGACTCAAGATGGGTGATGAATACCTATTTTGGGGGCGTCACATCAATTGTGGTCAGGAGGGACACATTGCATCGAACTGTTTTATTCCGAAGAAAAAAGCATGCTTTACCTGCGGTTCGAAGGATCACATGGCTCCTGATTGCCCTAAGAAGCCAGCGGGAAGCGCAAGTGGTTGAAAAGGAAACAACAACGGTGGTGGTGCATTAACTATCATTTGGACCAAAGACACACAAGCCGAACTTCTTGCAAGGACTTTCAATATGACCGTGCAGGACGCTGTACAGTCTAAGGATGTGGTGTCAGGTATCCTTCCGATTAATGGTATTAATGCTTATGTACTATTTGATTCGGGTGCTACTTGTTCATTTATATCCGATGAATTTGCTCAGAACTTAGATTTGCCTCATGAAGAATTAGAATTTCCCTTAGGTATAGAGATTGCGAATAGTGAAGTGATTCCTATTAGATTTGTATATAGGAATTGTAGAGTGGTTATAAAGGGTCATGAGATGATGGTAGATTTGATACCAATTAGACTTGGTGAGTTTGATGTTATACTGGGAATGGATTGGTTATTCAATTACGAAACAATAATTGATTGCCAAAGGAAGTGTGTTAACCTTATGACTCCATCAAAGGTTATGTTCTTTGGTAGCAGCAAGTCACCTCGACAAGCAAGTTGTCTGACGGTGATGCAAGCCAAGAAGTTATTGAGACAAGGATGTGTAGGATATTTAGCCTACATCGTCGATACACAGAAGAAGAATGCAAAGTTGAAAGAGATACCAATTATAAGAGAATTTGCAGATGTATTTCCAGATGATTTGCCGGGTCTTCCACCAGATCGACAAATCGAGTTCATGATTGACTTACTACCAGGAACGGCCCCAATATCTAAGGCACCATACAGAATGGCCCCGGTAGAGATGAAGGAGTTGATGGTGCAGTTGCAAGAATTACTAGACATGAAGTATATTCAGCCGAGTGTTTCGCCATGGGGAGCATCGGTGTTGTTTGTTAAGAAGAAAGACGGATCGATGCGGCTCTGCATTGACTACCGAGAATTGAATAAGGTCACGATTAAAAATAAGTATCCCTTACCTAGAATCGATGATCTGTTCGATCAGTTGAAATGAGCAAGATATTTCTCTAAGATAGACTTGAAAAGTGGTTATTGTCAGTTGAAGGTGAGGCCGGAGGATGTACTAAAAACAACATTCAGGACTCGATATGGTCATTACGAGTTTATGGTTATGTCTTTTGGTTTAACTAACGCACCTGCAGCGTTCATGGATTTGATGAACAGGGTGTTTAAACTATTTTTGGACAAGTTTGTGGTGGTGTTTATTGATGATATACTGGTGTATTCCAAAACCAAAGAGGAATATGTAGAACACTTGAGAGTGACGTTAGAGACGTTGAGAAAAGAGAAGTTAAACGCTAAGTTCTCAAAATGTGAATTTTGGTTAGAACGTGTACAGTTTCTTGGGCACGTTATTGATAAGGACGGAATTTTGGTAGATCCATCAAAATTTGAAGCTGTAATAAACTGGGATCAGCCGAAGACACTGTCAGAAGTAAGGAGTTTCTTTGGACAGAGAAGTGTGAGGAAATTTTTCGAGAATTAAAGAAGAGGCTGAGCTCTGCACCTGTGTTGTCGTTGCTTGATGATACAGGAAATTTTGTGGTGTATAGTGACGCTTCACATAAAGGACTAGGCTGTGTGCTTATGTAAAATGGTAGAGTTATTGCGTATGTATCACGACAGTTGAAAGATTACGAGAAAGGGTATCCGACTCATTATTTGGAGTTGGCGGCATTGGTGTTTTCCCTGAAGATTTGGAGACATTATCTTTATGGAGAGAGGTGTGAGATATATACCGACCATAAAAGTCTGAAGTATATCTTTACACAAAAAGATTTGAACATGCGACAAAGAAGATGGTTGGATCTGATCAAAGATTATGATTGCGAGATTTTCTATCATCCTGGAAAGGCGAATGTTGTTGCTGATGCCCTAAGTAGGATGGGACGGGAGAAGTTCATGATGTTAACTGATCAAGGGAAGTTAGTGTCGGAAATTGCTAAGATGGAGTTGGAAATTAAATATCCGACAGAATCCAATGAAAAGTTATTCCAGATGGGAAATAGTTCAACGTTGGTAGATAAGGTAAAAAATGCGCAACTTCAGGATGAGGACTGCGAAAAGATGAGGAAAACAAATTCAAAATCGATTCAAAAGGGTTACTTCAGTTCGAAGGGAGAATTTGGGTTCTGCAAGTACTAGAAATTAAAGAAGAAATTCTAAGTGAAGCTCACAACTCATGATATTCGATTCACCCTGAGAGTACGAAGATGTACCAGGATCTTAGACGTCATTTTTGGTGGCCAAATATGAAGAGGGATGTGGCTGGATGCATTTTAAAATGTTTAACGTGTCAGAAAGTCAAAGCTGAACATCAAAGGCCAAGCGGATTGTTACAATCGATAGAGATACCAGAATGGAAATGGGAGCATATCACAATGGATTTTATGTTAGGTCTTCCAATGACCCAACAAGGTTACGAAGCCATTTGGGTGATTATTGATCAATTGACGAAATCAGCACACTTTTTGCCAATCAAGATTCGATTTACCCTAGATCGTTTAGCAAAACTGTACGTGAAGGAAATTTTTTCAAGGCACGGTGTACCTATGTCTATTGTATCAGAAAGAGATCCATGTTTCACATCCAATTTCTAGAAACGATTACAAGAGTGTTTGGGAACACAGCTGAGAATGAGCACAGCGTACCATCCTCAGACTGACAAACAAAGTGAAAGAACCATCCAAACACTAGAGGATATGCTCAGAGCGTGTATTATGGATTTCAAGGGAAATTGGGATGACCATCTATCATTGGTGGAATTTGCTTACAATAATAGTTATCACACGAGTATTAGCATGCCGCCTTATAAAGCGTTATACGGGAGGAAGTGCAGAACTCCGCTATGCTGGGATGAGGTAGGTGAACGTCAGCTATTGGGTCCAGAATTAGTACAACAGACTATCAAGATCATCTATGTGATTCAAGCAAGATTAATAGCCGCACAAGATAGACAGAAGAAATATGCCGATCAGCATCGACAAAATCGAGAATTCGATGTCGGTAGTTATGTTTTCCTGAAAGTGTCTCCCTAGAAGGGAAAAACTTGATTTGGCAAGAAGGGGAAATTAAGCCCTAGATTTATAGGACCTTTTGAAGTGCTTCGCCGAGTTGGTGAAGTGGCATACGAGATAGCTTTACCTCCGGAATTGGAGCATATTCATAATATTTTCCATGTATCAGTGTTGAGGCCATATAAGCCTGACTATAAACATGTTATAGAATATGAGCCCTTACAGTTTGAGAAAGATTTGTCATATGAAGAATTCCCTGTTCAAATTGTTGACAGAAAAGAGCAAGTACTGAGGAATAAGGTGATACCTTCTATTAAGGTAATCTGGAGAAACCACAATGTTGAGAAAGCTACGTGGAAACTTGAAAGTGTTATGATGAAGAATTATCCTCAGTTGTTTGCTTGATCTTGTATAACGATTCTGGGGACAGGATCTTGTTAAGGAGGGAAGAATGTAGCGAATAAATTTTTCGAGTTGTTATTCTGGGGACAGAGTCCTTTTAAGGAGGGAAGGATGTAACGATCGAGAAATTTGTAATTTAATTTAAATATTTATTGAATTAAATAAATATTTTAAATAATTTATTTATTGAGAAAAATAAATAATTGATGAATTGTGGTGAATTAATTTAGTAACTAAATTGATTGATGTTAATTAAATTGAATAATGATAATTTATCTGAAGGATTTAATTTACGAAAATAATTAAATTAAATTAATTGCTTAATATTTAAGAAGATAATTAAGTGAACTGCTTAATATTAAATGAATAAATAAAATAAAATAATTTTTCTAATTTATTAATTAAAATTTAGATATATATATATATATATATTTAAGCATAATTATAATAAGAATATAATTCTTATAATTATAAATTATAAGCTATTAAAGTGGTTACATGTGTGACAAGTGTAACTATATGATATAAATATTATTTAAATAATTTTGTTATGGGATTTATGTGTTAGCCAAACAAGGCCTTATGGCCCTTGGCTTATTCTAACTGACGTGAGCCTTTTTGGTTTTTTTTATCGGATGAACGTGGAAGCCAGTTATATGTTGCGCATTTCATTTCACGTATTATTTCTCTAAGGCTTACTAGATAGCAGAGAGTGAGAAAGAGAGAGCTTGGTGAGAATTGCAGAGAATTGAGAGTGGGATCAAGAAGGAGAAGGGTTGAGAGGGAGTTTGCTATCATTTTTGCTGTCACAAAATCAAAGGTTCAAGGTATAAACTATTCCAATTGTTATTTTTAGTTTTGGTAGTATATGTATATATCTTCTTGGTATGATTTGGAAATCACATGGATTGTGATGTATATATGTTCAAATAGATTTGCAAAACTCTGTTAATTATCATGTAAACTTGTTATTTGTTATCAAATTCGTAAAAATTGGGTGTAGGAAGAAAAAAGGAAAATCACAGTGTTAGTATTCTTATAATATGGCCTTAGAAAGTACCAAATTTTTTGTCCAATGTGTGATGTAATCTGTAATTTGTTGGTGGATTATGATAATATATTAAGAAACAAAAATAATGTAGTTCTAATCATGACAATTGATTAAGAAACGAGTTTGTAGCGATCAAATTCGTTAAAAGTATAAAAATGAAGAAATTTATGAAAAACTATGGTTTTGATTTCTCAAAATGATGTATATGTAATGTTTTGTATATAGAATGGTGTATAGCACGTGTAACTACAATATTACAAAGTAGTAGATGTTGAATTTGGGAGAAATTCTGTGGAATTGGGATTTTTGGCCTATAACAGAGAGTTAGTTCGCGTCCTGAGAAAAAGCTGAGTTCACAGTGCATCATGCTGGCCTTGGTTATCCAGATGTATTACTCACATGTGCTACAAAGTAGCCAAATGAGCATGTGAAGTCTGTTTAATTGCAGGTTATGCGTAACAGACTTGGGTTAGTTTAGCATGCATGATAAGGGTATTAAAACATAATATAAACTACAATAACAGATGATATGGTGTGGTAATTCAAAGTTTAAAAGATTCTTAAATGATTTTTAATTGAGTTATATAATGAAACTAAAAGTGATGTTTTCAAAAGTTAGAAATGAACGAGTAAGTTATATTGGCTTGAAATGTGATTTCAGATTCGTTGAGTATGTTAACCTAAATGGTTAGGTGCTAGGTTAGGGTTATGCCCTATATGATGGTTTAATACCCATAGTGTTAATATTCATACAACTAATTGTTGTTGCGATTGTAATGATATGTGTAAGGTAATTGGAGATTATTTTACACTTGTGTAGCTTATTATTGATCAAGGCAAGTTTTCTAACTCTACCTTGTTATTATTGAGCAAGTTCCTAAACTTTAACTCTTTACATTGACAAAGCTTTCTAACTTCATTCTTTTCATATTGAATGCATGTTCCCATTCCTAAATCGCTATTGTACAAGTTCCTAAAATTCTTGTAAGGTTAAACAAGCCTAGTTTATCTTGAGTATGTTTGTGCAAGCTCTTGTAATCTAATTCGTTACATCGAGCGAGCTTTACTTTCCTTATTATCATTCGAAGCATATATTGTTCTAATACATTGATTCATAGAAGATTGTTCTAAACTCCTTTGAATATAGCACTTTGCATGTAAATCATGTTATTCAGTTATATATATTGTTAATATTCGATCTTTGACTTTAATAGCCTTGTTCAGTTATACATTCTCGTATTAAACCTTTATTATTGGAAGTTGAATAGTGTTCTAAAATTCTAGAGACACTGATAAGCTAGTTCCAAATTAAACTTTCTTTAGTGCAAAAATTCTAAATTCAAACTAAGATAAACAACCCTAATATAGGGGATTTTTGTACGTGTAACATTTAGATGTTTGTGCACAACACATGGTACAAAGGGCTGATCCCCCTAAGTACGCTAAGAAGGGTCTGTACAGTCTAATGACTGTTAAGGTTAAGGTAATAATACCTATATACCGGAGACATAGTTCATGGTCTTAAGACCCTCAGACATTGATTTCGAACTTTTTTCTATTTGATTTGTAGAACAAGTTCCTTATTATTCAGCTTTCGTTGTTCACTCTCATGTTACTATCATTGCTACTTTCTATATCAGTGAGCATTTATTTGCTCACTCTTGCAATTAACACTGCAGCTAAAGTGGAGAAAGTTGATGAGCCGTCGACTAGCAAAGGCAAGGGCAAGATGTCCAAATGATGAAGACTTATGAGAATTTTATTTTAATGAATTATGTTAAAGACTTGTTTTAATATGTGATGTATTCTGTAAACTTATGTAATAATGATAAGGTTAGATTACCTGGGATTTATTTTGAGATTATGATGTAACCCTTTAATGGGAAAGATGATTGTTTAAGTTATTTAAATTATGTCTTTATCATTTGATTATGGGTAGTTAGATATAATGTTTTGGATAGTGAACTCCAAATCCTGTGGGAATGGAGTACCTGGATTTGGGGGGTGTCATACTTCTACTCCTAATTGGATTCGGGTGGACATGAAAGCTATAAATACAATAATAAACAAGGGTTTGGAGGAACACAATGACATATGACACAAATAAACAATTTGTACTCTCTATATTATTTTAGTGGATTTCTTATCTCTCTCCGTCATTTTTTCTTAATTGGGTTTCCACGTAAGTTCTTGTGTCCATATTTTATATCTCTTACAATGATGTGTGTATATTTATCTGTGTATTTCGTGAGTTTGATTTCACAATAATACAATCAACTACTTCATTAACTGTTAGCGCGATTTTGGCCTGCTGTTTTGGTGATTTCGTCAGACATACAAAATTTGGGGTTAACAATTTTGAAAATCTCCCTCTAGAATATTGTTTCAAAATGTTATTTTATTCATTCAAAAATTATTTTAAAAGTTTGTTCCATTCCATTTTGTACACTACACAATTTTATTTTTTTTACAAATGCTATCAATATATTTTAGAAATGTTACAAGATACGAGTTAGTGTATACCATAAAACTTATATAAGGTAATTACTAATTAAATAATAAATATAAATTTAGGTTGATCTCCTACATAGGACGAAGAATTTAGTCACGTGCTAAGTTAAGGGATATCATTTCTAGTCTCGTGTTACGGTAAGGGATATCATTTTCTTCATACTCTTAAATTTAAACTTATTGTGGTAAGAAATTATTATTCGTTTCTACTACACTTAACATTAAACGATAAAAATTTCTAAAATAACAATTTGTTAAAATTCCTTTAATAGTTTGCGCTTCATCTAATATCTTTTTACTTGAACCTTCTTGTTGAATTCAAATTATTGTATTTGAATTGTGAACTTTTGGACTGTGAACCTTTTAATTTGAACTCTCTATTAATTTGAGTTTTGAATATTTTAAACTGTTAAATATTTCTTGTACCATGAACCCTACCGTTGAACTTCTTATCTACGAATCTAGGACGATACCCTTAAACTTAAACTCCTTTCGATATTTGGACATTGTGCTGACAAATTGGAGATTATTTCACTATGGACAAATGAAAATATTTCTTAAACATAAATACATTGCAGATATCTGATATTCATTCATTGTTTTATTATTACTATTATTTCTTTATATTATTTGTTATTAGTACTAACCAATAGGATTCAAATTGTTGTGAATGTCTTTAGCATGGATGCAAAGACTATATGGTTGTTAGATGTTTTTAGCCTGTATGACAAAGACATGTGATAAAAGTTCTCTTTAAGATTCAATTTATTCCTTTCCCATTAGTCGAGCGTCTTTAAACCTCATTCTAGTTCTTTGATTCTTGTCTTGAAGAAGGTGCCTGTAGTGCTAGGAGTCGTGGATGTATTGACTTTGAGTCTTTCTTCTCTATCTTCTTCGAGAGTGTGGTCTTCGAGAATCAAAAGGAATCTACCTCTGGTATTAGCGGTTCAATTCCCTAGTGATCTAACTTCATCGGCTTTCAAATAATGATTGAGTAAGAGAGTGGATAAGAAAATTAAGGAAGTTGATTTCCTCATAGAGGTTGTTATTTAGCATGATCATAACCATTAGTATTACAATTGATGGAATCTTGATAATGAATTTTAAATTAAAGGAGATAGTAGACATTATTGTCTATTTGACTCTCCTGATGGATTGCTTATTTCGCTGCAAGTTATTCGTTCTTTATGATGTCTTGCATTTTCTAAATCTCTGATTTAATTACTATTGAAGGCTAAAAATAATTTTATATTTCGTTATCTTAGTCATGTTATCTTTTGATGGTATATTCAAGTTCATTTTTTTGTTTCCTAATTCCTTTTAAGAAATGTAGCCGGAGCTAGCGGAGAGAATAAAAGAATGGAGTGATGGTCCAAGTTAGTAGATGTAGTAATCCTCATCAAGTTATAGAATAATGTACCAATAATCATAGTGAAAACTTAATATGTGTGTTGTTGTACTATAAACAACATTGTAATAATTATAATTACAGAAAATTATGTATGGTGTTTTATATTTTGACGACTCAAATTGGGTTGTATATGCCTGAATTTGGGGGAGTCGCAATTTTAACCGAATTATTTTGGTTATTTGGGTATATTTGGTTATAATTTTTTTACATGTTGGCATTCGGTTTCGATTTTGGATATAAAAATTATACTATTTGGATAACTGATATGGTAAATATTGTTTGAAAACTCTAATATGAAATTTGAAATGAAATTTTTTGTTTAGTAAAAATTATATTTCGATTATATACTGAATAATCGAATATTATAATTTGGTTATTCGAGTTTCGATTATTCAATTATTATAAACGTCCTAATTTTCTTTTTAGGATGTTCCACAATAAATATCCTATTTATATATTTATAACTACTTTATCCTATTTTTTTCACTTATACCCTCATAACTCAACTTTTGTTGGAAATTAAAGAAATGTTTATGTGACGCCCCCAAAATAGGTATACATCACCCATCTTGGGTCGCCAAATACATGGTACTGAATAGAAATACAAACTTAATTATACAACATGAGCTGAGAGTTTTTACACGAATTTTGTCTTCTAGAAAATATCCAAACTCAAATGGAGTCCTCATTACATTTATTGTCACACTATTTTATAGAATAGTAAGGACTACTATAACACCATCTCGGACCATCACTCTGTTCCCCGAATAATTTCGGATACGTTCTCATTTCCTGAAGAGAACAATGGAAGTAAAAAGGGTGAGCTCAACTAGCCCAGTAAGAAATATTATGACTAAGATAATGCAGAATAAGTTATCATTAGCCTTCAACAATGTTAAACTGATAGAATATAATTGACAAAAAGTTTAACTGCAGCGGAACAAGCAATCCATTAGAAAAGTCAAGTAGAGCATGATGTCTACTATCTTCTATGATTTAAAAAGTTTATCATTAACTTTATCATTTGGGACTCGACTTAATAAATAAATCACATCATCGAATCATCCACACTTTTACGAATCAAGTATATTCATTAGTATCACGTCCACAAATTATTCTTGCACTACGGGCCAAGAATATTCGTGTAATCATCAATGGTCATGATCATACCAAATTATCCCTGGTCATAATCATACCAATCAACAGTCCATCTATGCACGTAAGCCAAAGATGACTTTCATCATAATATAAGCATGAGGATGATGACAATGATATAAGAATTCAATTAAAAGAAAGCAAATGATAAATTTTTAAAGATTTATAACTTAATTTATCCAGAATTCAATAAGGTCCAAATTGTCAACATGATACTACTTTGTGGAGTAAATTCATGAACAATATCAATGTATCAAAAATAATTTGGACAGAAAAGAAATAAATTTTTCGGTGAATAGTATCCCGTGAATAGTACCCTGTGAATAGCACTTTGGGAATAGTACCCCGTGAATAGTACCCCGACATGAAAACTGCCCCGAATATTCGAGTGAACAATATTTGAGTGAATAGTAACCGGATAAATAGTAACTCATGAATAGTACCCCGGCATGAAAAGTGCCCCGAATACCCGAGTGAATAATATTCTAGTGAATAGTAACTGAGTGAATAGTATCCCGGGTGAAAATATTGATATTTAATAAGAGAGTTCAGATCAATATTCCAATGAAATGATACTGGATGAAGCGTAAAACTCAAGAATATTCCACTAATTTCAAAGATTATAGAAGCAATACTTACCATAGTAAGTTTTTATTTAAGAATATGAAAAGGAATAACATACGAAACTGCAAATGGATTTTCACCTGTCATACGGTACGTAATCCGCGTAGACAGGTTATTCCAACGTATTAAAGGATGAATACGAAAAATAGTATTCCTTATGAATACGAAAAAAATAATACCCCTTACCTTAGTAGAAGGCTGGATACTTCAATAGTGAAGTAGTAGAATACTCCTCTTCTTGCTCTATATAGTTTCTCTCCCTATAGTGTCTATTGTGAATCTCAGTAAATTGGTGAGAATGAAAGAAGAATATTTAAGCTTCTATTTATAGGAGAGCGGACTAAATAGTAACTGATTCATGAACGGTCCAGATTGATTTACTATTAAACCACCATCAATGGTCCAAATTGATTTACTATTAAAACCACCATCAATGGTCTAGATTGATTTACTATTACAACCACCATCAATGGTCCAGATTGATTAACTATTAAAACCACCATCAATGGTCCAGATTGGTTATCTATTAAAACCACCATTGACGGTCCATAAAATTAGTAAATCTTCCCATGGAATACTAAGTCAAACTTACAACAAATGCCTCATAACAATCCCTATATTTATATCAAAAATTGAATAAATATTTACCACAAATTATTTATCTTTAATAAAAATATTTTTAATCTATTAACAATTATTCATCATTAATATTATAACTCACAATATTTAACAACTAGATCATTCCCAGGAAAGAGGGGGCTTTCCGATAAGGATTTCTCCCTATTGGCGCACAATTAGGTGACTAAACCTCTCCTCGACAAAACTTTTTAGACATCGTCAATATTGTAAATAATAATATGAATAACTTTGTCGTCTCAATTATTGATTTAATAATATAAAATATTAATACTGTGACAATAATTGAATCAAATAACATGAGATACTATACAGCAATTACTGTAGCAATTATTGAGTATAACTAAGTGACTTCTCACGTAAGCATCAATAATCAATACTGGTGTATTACTTATGCAACCAATGCGTGCGTTTTCTTGTACTTTTACCAACGGGTAGTTCAATAGTTTAACGGTAAAACTTTCATAGTTATTTTTATAAAAGATAATTACATCATTTTCTAACTACGACAATACTTGGTTCCGCTAGGGGTCCACCAATGATTGTGTCATTGAACGAATATTACCTGACAAAAATAATATTCCCCGACCAAACGAATATTTCTCGACACAACGAATATTTTATATCAAATTGTTTACTTTGCAAAATTTTTAAATATTACCCACAACTATAACATTATATTATATCCACACCATAATATTCAAAAATATATTTCGAGAAAAATTATTCTTTATTCAAAAAGTTGGGGTCTTACAACCTACCCTTCTTATAAAATTTCATCCTCGAAATTAGGGTACGTACCTGATACGTCGAAGAGGCGAGGATTGTTAGGTTTGTAATATTCATGAACGCAATCAAATTGTATAAAATAAGCGGAAACGTGGAAAATCAAAGTTTTAAAATTTTACAAACCATATACCCGGATCACCCTTTATGCACAATTATTAATTAAACGAAAAAGAAAGAACAAGAATCATACCCTTGAAGGTTCGAACTTCCTCAGGTACAAGTTCACCTCCAATCCTTTTCGCGTTCAATTTGAATCCACCGGGTTTAGTTCCTTTCTTTGATCAACGTTAGCCACTCAAGTGTTTGGCCTCTAGAGGTGATCCACCAAGGAAGAAGAATGATTCAAGAAGATGGGTATTTGGCAAAACCCCAGATTTTCTATCTCTCATAAAAAAGAGTGTACGCTCCCAACTATTAGAATTGTGTATTCTATGAAAACGTCAACAACAACCCCTCCACCCATAATAAGACTCCTCTTATTTATAGATGTGGGCAACCCTCCTTAAAAAATTAAGGAATTGAATTTTATTTTAATTAATTTCCTATAATTAATTATGCTCTCAATCTTATTAGGAATAATTAATTAAAATCTTTTAATTAATTAGCCTCCTAATCTTATTAGGATATATGAGAGTACTTTTATTAATTAATTTCCAAACTCCTTTAGGAATTAAATAATAATAATAGTAATAATAATAATAATAATAAGACTCCTCTTATTAATTTATATTTAATATTTCCAAAATATTAAATAATAAATATTAAGCTATTTAATTTATTCTATCATCATAGATTAAATTAAATATACTTAACTTATTATTACGATTATGCCACTTGCTTCTTAAATAATTATTCTTCCTTTTATGGTGTGACCCTTTAGGTTCTCCATATTAAACCTATTTGTGAATAAATCAATTAGAATAATTTTAATCTTATTTAAATAAATAAATTAAATAATTTATTTATTTAAATAAATAATATTTATTCTACAATAGGGATAAGCCTCCTGCTATCGATCGGCGACTTTCCGGATAATATAGATTTCAACATTAATCATAAAAGAACCTTTGAGTAAATAGTTCTGATGATTCAATCCTTCCACCATACAATGTCCCAATTAAATATAAGACATTAAATTACTGTCAAGTCTTATTTTATTTAATTATATGTATTTCGACTCTTAAATGCACAACTCCAAATAATACAAATTAGAAACTTCTTTCTAATTTCATTCTGCCTTGGCTAAGAACTACTGGATTGTCATTTATCGAATCACATAGGACATTTCTCTTCTTTTACTAGAAGCGGTAGATTCTTTATTGATCATACATTATCTCTATGTACAACTTATTATACCCAAGCATACCCTTTGATATACCCTAAGGGTCTTAAGGAATAAGTCAAAGTATAACTCATCAGACACAAGATACTATGATGATCTCAAGTCCAAAGATCACTTGTACTACTATCACTACAAGAATTCCTATTGACAGACAAGTAAAACTCCATTAGGTATTGGCAAAAAGCACTTTTACCCCACTATGGTTGTAGTGTTTTAAACAATTAGTCACTGTGCTTTTAAAATATTCAATTGACCCATTGTGCTTTTTTAAAAATGTACAATCAAGCCATTTCGTCCAATTTGAGTAACAGACGTTAACAATTTGCTTACGTGGCTTTTTGAAAAAAAAAATTACGTGTCTTTGCTGACTGGCTTTTTTCGGTCAAATTTACAGAAAGTCGGTCAATGCTTGTTTAATGGATTTTCTTTATAATTTTTTCTTCTCAAACAAAAAAATAAAATAATAAAATCATTATGTGGTAAAGAAATAATTAAAATAAATATTTTAATTCATTTTCTATATAATTTTTCTTTTCCTTTTCTCTTTCCTTTCTTTTTTAATAATTATTTTTATATTAAAAATTAATTCCAAATAATACAAATAATATATTTTTATTTTATGTTAATTATGTACTTATCTTTTTATATAATTAATATATATATTAATATTAATATTTAAAATAAAAATAATTATTAAAAAATAAAAAGAGATAAGAAAAAAAATACAAATAAAGAAAATGAATTAAACATGTGAATAATATATAACTTTTGTCAAAAATTATATCTGAAACTCAAAGTTTTTAAAATATCTAACTAACAAAGAGACAAACCCAATTTCCCAACCCCACTCCCGCTTTTAGCCTCCCCCCCCTCCCCCTCCCCTCCCCTCCCCCTCCCCCTCTTCTACATGGATTCTTTTTCCTTTTTCTTAGGTAGTGTGCAAGATCTTCCTTTTTTTTTTCCTTTTCTTGGCCGATACTTGGAAGACTTGTTGCGATAGCGGTGGTGCGAGATCTGAAAAATCTTCAGTCTCTTTTTTTTTTTCCACCATTACTTGGGAGATGTGTTGTGATGTCGGTGGTGTGAAAAAGTGTTGTGGTGGTGGTGGGAACTCAGCATGGATCTAGTTGAGTACTAATTGTGGAGGTCAACGTAGATCTGCTTCTCTTCTTTTTATTTTCTGCACTTTTCTTGTGAGAAAAATTGATGATGGTGGCGACCTCTAGCTTGAAGATGATGAGCATTGAAGGTGGCAGGTTTAATGAAGAAGATGAAAATATGATAAATTTGGGGACAAAAGAAGAATTTTTTAATATTAAAAATGTTATTTTTGTTCAGAAAAATGTAATTTTGGATCGGCAAAAAAAGAGAAAAATATTATTTTATTTTAAAATTAATTTTTTTATTTTTATTTTTAAAATTAATTATTTTATTTTAAAATTAATTATTTTTAAAATTAATATTTTATTTTAAATTTAAAATTAATTATTTATAGCTAATTTTCTATTTTATGATAATTTTTATTATTTGGAAAAAAAGATAAAAGAAAAAGAAAAAAGCCAACCAAGCTTTCTCCCGCCCAGTCAGCAAAGACACGTAATTTTTTTTTCAAAAAGCCACGTAAGCAAATTGTTAACGTTTGTTACACAAATTGGATGGAATAGCTTGATTATAAATTTTTAAAAAGCAGAGTGGGTCAATTGAATATTTAAAAGCACAGTGGCTAATTGCTTAAAACACTACAACCACAGTGGGGCAAAAGTGCTTTTTACCATTAGGTATTTCTTAGCGAGCCACGTTCAGTGAACTTATTCTCTAAAAAGCACCTACATACTTGCTTTAGTGTCTCTACAGAAATGATCATGAGATCAATCATCCTCATCCAATGAGCAAGCAACGTATGTACCCAAGCATACCCTTTGATATACCCTAAGGGTCTTAAGGAATAAGTCAAAGTATAACTCGTCATACACAAGATACTATGATGATCTCAAGTCCAAGGATCACTTGTATTACTATCACTACAGGAATTCCTATTGACAGGCAAGTAAAACTCCATTAGGTATTCTTTAGTGAGCCACGTTCAGTGAACTTATTCTCTAATAAACACCTACATACTTGTTTTAGTGTCTCCATACAAATTATCATGAGATCAATCATCCTCATTTAATGAGCAAGCAACGTATGTACCAATCTATCCGGATTCACTAATCCCAAATTTAGTAATCCAACGATTGGGAACTATTTTAGTTTTAAGCTTTCTAAGAATTTAGATCTCATTAGAATGATCATCATCATTATTCTAAAAGCATTGCTTAAAACTATGGGTTTTTCACATATTATAAAACAGCATCATATAGATAATTAAAAGCCTATAATAAATTAATACTTTTTTATTAATAAATGAATAAGATTGTTACAAAGTATATGCTTTATCATCAAACATGATTGGCTTGTGTGCATACTACTTTCAAGGATACCTTGATTTTATTTCAGATTCTAACTCTCAGGTCATTTCCTCCACATCGTGGTTTCTCCATAAAACTTTAACTTGAGGTATAACCTTGGAGCGTTGAATATGATCCTTCTTATCCAAGATTTTAATAGGTACCTTTTTATACGTTAAATCTTCCGCTATCTCGTCTGGTTCTAATTCAATAATGTGATTCGGGTCTTTCACATATTTATGTAACATAGATATGTGAAAAACGTTATGAACACGAGACATACTTCGCGGTAAGGCGAGTTTATAGGCCACAGTTCCTACTCGATTGCGGATTACAAATGGGCCAATGAATCAAGGATTGAGCTTTCCTCTCTTTCAAAATCTTGTAACTCCTTTCCATGGAGCAACACGTAATAACACATGATCTCCAATATTGAATTTCACATCCTTTCAATGAAAATCATCATAACTCTTTTGTCGATCTTTTGAGGTTTTTATACTTTATCAGATCGTTTGAATCTTTTTCGTAGTCATGCCTACCAACTCCGATCCCAACAACGTTCCTTCACCCACCTCATCCTAGTATACTGGAGAACGACACTTTCTTCCATACAACGCCTCAAATGGAGCCATACCAATACTTGCTTGATAACTGTTGTTATAGGAAAACTCCACCAATGGTAAGAACTTGTCCCAACTTCCTTTGAATTTAAGGACACAAAATCTTAATAGATCCTCAAGAGTTTGAATAGTCCTCTCCGACTGCCCGTCGTTTGAGGATGATATGCCAAACTGAATCGTAAATCTGTGCCCATAGCTTTTTGCAAACTAACCCAAAATCTTGAAGTGAATCTTGGGTCTCGATCAGAAACTATGGATACTGGCATACCATGCAATCTTACAATCTCATTTATGTACATACGAGCAAGATGTTCAAGTGTATAAGTTTCTCGTATCGGTAAGAAATGAGCAGACTTTGTCAATCTATCAACAATGACCCAAATCGTGTCTATGCCTTAAGAAACCTTGGGAAGACCAGTAACGAAATTCATGATAATGTGCTCCCACTTCAATTATGGAATTTCAAGTGGTTTCAATGGACCTTTTGGCACTTGATGCTCCTCCTTGACTCGTTGAGAAGTTAGACAGCATGAGATAAACCCCGTTATCTCTCTCTTCATATTGCTCCACCAAAATATATGTCGAAGATCATGATACACATTTTGGTACTCTCAGGATGGATTGCAAACGGTGTGTTGTGCGCCTCCGTCATGATTTCATACTTCAAGTTAGAATCGTTAGGAACATAAAGTCTGAAGTTGACTCGAAGTATTCCTTCTTCATCGATTCTTGCTTCTGGAATAGCACCTTCTTGTACTTTCTTCCTCATACGCAACAGCTTCAGGTCTGTAGCTTGAGCAGCTTTAACTTTATCGATTAAAGTCGGTTCTACTCGTATATTCGCCATCATTACATGGGTCCTTGCAATCGTTAACTTTATCTCCATCCTTTGTAAGTCATACAAAATGGGCCTTTGCGTTGACAATATCGCACTCGTACCCGCATATGATCTTCTACTCAATGCGTCAGCTACTATGTTTGCTCTTCCACGATGATATTGAATGGTATGGTCGTAATCTTCAACAGCTCGAGCAAACGTATTCAGCGCATGTTATGTTCATTTTAGGAGAAGAAATATTTGAGGGTTTTGTATCCTATTCAAGGTCAATACAAAATTTGATTTCACGCTCTAGGGGTAGGCTAAGAAGTTCTTCGGGATATACGTCAGGAAATTTATTAATAACAGAAATATCATTCAAATCTGACGTATTTTTATTTAAATCCGTGACATGGGCTAAGAAAGCTTGACATCCATTTTTTAATAAATGAATAGCTTTATGGCTTGAGATGACAGTGATTGACTTTAATGGTTTGGTTGCTTGAATTCACATAATAGGTTGGTTAGCAATATGAAAGCTAACAACCTTACGAAAAAAATCAATTTTAGCATGATGAGTATTCAACCAATCAATTCCTAAAATCACATCGAATGCAAGTATTTTTAAAGAGATAAGATCGACAGGTAACGTGCGGTTACCAATTTGAATCAAATAAGACTTATAAACAGTGGATGTAATGAAGGTTTCTCTCAACGAAGTTTCAACAGATAAATCAAAGTCTAATTTCTCCAAAGTTAAATTTAAACGTTGAGCGCAAGTAGGAGAAATAAAAGAATGGGTAGAACCGGTATCAAATAAGGTATAGACTTTGCTAGAGTTTATGATTAGCTTACCCGTGATCACCTCATTCAGATTCCTCGCTTTTTGGGAGGTTACGACAAATGCTCTCTCTTGAACTACCAATTTTGTGACGCCCCCAAAATAGGTATACATCACCCATCTTGAGTCGCCAGATACATGGCACATAAATTCAAATACAACTTAATTATATAACAGTCGTGTAAAATATGACAAAATATAGCTGAGAGTTTAAACAAGAATATTGTCATCTAGACAATATCCACACTTAATGGTGTCCTCATTACAATTATTATCACATTATTCCGTAGAATAGTGAGGACTACTAAAGCCATTTATCCTGGACCATCACTCCATTCCCCGACTTGTCCCAGCTATATTCTCATTTCTTGAAGAGAACAATGAAAGAAAGGGTGAGCTCAACTAGCCTAGTAAGAAATATTATGGCTAAGATAATGCAGAATAAATTATCTTTAGCCTTTAACAGTATAACAACTGATAGAATACAATAGACAACAAGTGTTAGATCAACAACTGCAGCGGAAATAAGCAATCCATTAGAAGAGTCAAGTAGAACATAAAATCTACTATCTTCTATGATTTAAAAAGTTTTTCATCAACTTTATCGCTGAGACTCAACTTAATAAATAAAATCAAATCATCCTCGCACTACTTACGAAGGATATTCATGTAATCATTAATGGTCATGATTATACCGAATAATCCCTGGTCATAATCATACCAACAACTGTTCATCAATGAACTACAGGCCAATTAGGACTTTCACCATATCATTCGTCACATTACGGTCATGATTATACTGAATAATCCCTAGTCATAATCATACCAAGTCCATCTATGCACGTAAGCCAAAGATGACTTTAATCACAATATAAGCATGAGGATGATGACAATGACATAATAATTCAATAAAACAAGTTCAAGGATAAATTTTAAAGATTTATAATTTAATTTATCCAGAAATCAATAACGTCCAAATTGTCAACATGATACTTCTTTGTAGAGTAAAATTCAAGAATAATATTTACGTACCAAAAATAATTTGGACAGAAAAGAAATATATTTTTCGGGTGAATAGTACCCCATGAATAGTACTTCGGGAATAGTACCCCGTGAATAGTACTTCAACATAAAAAGTGTTTCGAATACCCGAGTGAATGATACTAGAGTGAATAGTAATCAGGTGAATAGTAACCCGTGAATAGTAACTCGTGAATAGTACTCCGGCACGAAAAGTGCCCTAAATACCCGAGTGAATAATACTAGAGTGAATAGTAACTAAGTGAATAGTAACCCATGAATAGTAACTCATAAAAAAATACCAAAGAAAATGATATTCTCATACGAGTATGATAGAATATGCGAAACTGCAAATGGATTTAAACCCGCCATGCGGACAGATCATTTCCACAATTTAATAAAGAATGAATACGAAGGATCATTCACCATGCATCAGAATCCACATAGGCAAAGTTATTCTAACGAATAATAAAGAATGGAATAACGAAAGAATTCACCGAGCATGCGATAGAATGCATGATGAAAGTTATTCCAATGAATAATAAATGGAATGGAACCGTCGGCGCGTAATACGCATGCATCGAGGGATATTTCAACGAATAATAAAGAATAGAACCGGTAATGCGTAATCACGCACGCATGGGATATTCCAACGAATAATAAAGAATGGAATAACAAAAGAATTTCACCACGTATGCGGCGATGCTTGGCGTGAGACAAAAGTTATTCCAACATAATAATAAAGAATGGAATAACGTAAGAATCTCACCACGATGATGCGGTTTCTTTGCGTAGGCAGTTATTCCAACATAATAATAAAGAATGGAATAATGAAAGAATTTCACCATGTATGCGGTACTTGGCATGACAGAGTTATTCCAACATAATAATAAAGAATAGAATAACGAAGCTCTCTTCATGAATACGAAAGAAATAATACCCTTACCTCGAAAAGAAAGACCGGATCTTTGGAATAGTGAGGTAGCAGACTTTTCTTCTTCTTTCTCTCTATAATTTTTCTCTATAATAATTGCTCTATAGCTTTAGTGAATTGGTGAAAAATAATGAACGAATGAGCTTCTATTTACAAGAAAATATAGTTTCGATAATTTCACGTTTTGGGACTCAAAATATTACAATATAATACCTTCCTCTTTTCCTTCATTTTTAATTTAGTCCTGCAAGTATTATCAAACTTGCACCACCTCCCCTAATAGTAAATCATGTGAATCAATATTAAATCATGTGAATCAATAGTTCTAGACATGTGAAATATGAATTACAGTATAATACCTCCATCTATACCTCTATTTTTAACTTAGTTATGCAAGTATTATCAATCTTGCACCAACTCCCCTAATAGTAAGTCATGTGAATCAATAGTACACACATGTGAACAAATAGTTATAAGCATGTGAATTAATTGTAATTAATTACTCATTTATCCGGTTAATTACCCGATTGGTCAATATAACCTCCAGACATCAATTATTATCGAAATAAATGTCGATTTCCACTAACACCAATAATTCCCACACAATGAAATTATCAATTTCATCTTTAATCAACACGAACTTATTCATCATTAATATTATAACTCACAATATTTAACAACCAGGTCGTTCCCAAGAAAGAGGGGGCTTTCCGATAAGGATTTCTCCTTATTGGCGCGTAATTAGGTGACCAAACCTCTCTTTGACAGAACTTTTAGACATTGTCAATATTACAAATAATAATATGAATAACTTTGTCGTCTCAATTATTGATTTAATAATATAACATATTATACAGATTATACTATGAAAATAATTGAATCAATAATATGAGAGATATGATGCAGCAATTACTGTAGCAATAATTGAGTATAACTGAGTGACTTTTCACGTAAGCATCAAAAATCAATCTGTATTGCTACTATGCAACCACGGCGTATTCTTTATACTTTTACTACTTAGGGTAGTTCAGCGGTTTTAACGGTAACACTTTTGCCGTTATTTTTATAAAATGATAATTACGTGCGTTTTCTAACTACGACAATACTTCCTTTGTGGGGTCCACCAATGATTGTGCCATCGTACGGATATTCCCAAAAAAAGAATATTCCCCGATCAAACGAATATTTTATAACAACTTGCTTACTTTGCAAAATTTATAAATATTACCAACAACTATAACATTATATCAAATCAACACCATAATATTCAAAAAAATATTTCGAGAAATTTAAATCTTTATTCATAAAATTTGGGGTCTCACAATCTCCCTCCTTATGAAATTTACGCCTCGAAATTTACGTCTCGTACTCAGTATCTCAAGAGAGGTGAGGATACCTCGTTTAGATTCTAACTCTTGAGATATAACCTTTGAGTATTGAATACGATCCTTCTTATCCAAGATTTTAACACGTATCTCCTCATCGTTAAATCTTCTCGCTATCTCGTCTAGTTCTAATTTACTAATGTGGTTCGGGAATCGTCCACATATTTACGTAATAAATGATACGTGAAAAACGCGTTATGAACACGCCGACATACTTAGCGGTAAAAGCGAGTCTATAGGCCACGCCCTACTCAATCGAGGATTTAAATGGGCCAATAAAATCGAGGGTTGAGATATCCTCTCTTCATCGATTCTTGCTTCTAGAATAACGCCTTCTTGAACCTTCTTCTTCACATTCATCAGCTCCGGGTCTGTAGCTTGGGCAGCCTTTAACTTTATCAATTAAAGTCGATTCTACTAGTATATTCGTTATCTTCACGTGGGTCCCTTGTAAAATCCCAAATTTTACGAATAAAGATTTAATTTTCTCTATTTTTTTTTAAATTATGGTGTGGATTTGAGATAATATTATAGTTGTGGGTAATATTTATAAATTTTGAAAAGTATGCAAGTTGTTTTATAATATTTGATTTGTCGGGGAATATTCTTTTTGTCGGAGAATATCAGTAATATGGTACAATCATTGGTGGACCCCACAACAGAATTATTGTCGGATTGAGAAAACGACAAAAATATTTTTATGAAAATAACTGCGAAAGTTTTACCGTTAAAATTGTTGAACTACTACCTTGTAAAAAAGGTACGAATAAGCGTGGTTGCATAAGTGAGTACACCAGATTGATTATCGATGCTTATATGAGAAGTCACTCGCTTTTTATTCAATTATTGCTTTAACGATAATTGTTATATAAGATCTCACGTTATTTGATTCAATTATTGTCGATATTTTATATATTATTAAATCAATAATTGAGACGACGAAGTTATTAGTATTATTATTTTCAATATTAACGATGTCTAGAAAGTCTACCGATGAGAGGTTTGGTCACCTAATCAACGCTATGATAGGAGAAATCCTTATTGAAAGCCCCTCTTCCGGAAACGACTTGTCGATTAATAATGTGAATTATAATAATGATGATGAGTTTTGTTTTATTAGTATTATTAATGTAATAAAACAAAAAAGCTTTTTATATAAAAATGAATACTTTTATACGGTTATTCGTTTTATTAGACTATAAATAGAATATATAATATTCATTATGCATAGTGTTTTGTATAGTAAAATCTTTTATATAAAAATGAGAATACTTTTATAAATTTATTTATTTTATTAGACAATAATTAGAATATATTATATTTTATTATGCATAGTGTTGCATAGTGCCTACATAATATTTTGCATAGTAAAATCTTTTTATATAAAAATGTAATACTTTTATTAAGTTATTTATTTTATTAGATTTTAAATAAAATATATAAATATATATATATATATATATTTAGAATATATTATATTTTATTGCATAGTGCGATATAGTATCCTTTCTATTTTCCTATAAATAGGATGCTTAGTTAAAATTGAAAACCACACCGTAAGTTCGGAGAATTTATTCTATAATCTTGGCGTATTTCTTTAGAGTTTTAAGAAGCTTTGAGCGTAGTGCTGAGTTTTCTTCAAGATTACCTCTACTTCCTACCAAATGAATACTCTTCTTTTACTAGTAAGGGATATTATTTGTTGTACTCGTAAGGGGTATTATTTCTTTTGTATTAATGAAGAGAACTTCATTATTCTATTTTTATTATTACATTGGAATAACTTGTATACGCTGATACTACTATACTTGGTGAAATTCTTACATTATTCCATTCCTTATTATTATGTTGGAATAACTTTCTATGCCATGATACCGCATACATGGTGAAATTCTTCTATTATTCCATTCCTTATTATTATATTAGAATAACTTTTATCTATCACAAGTACTACATACATGGTGAAATTCTTCTATTACTCCATTCTTTACTATTTTGTTTTAATATCATGCGTGCATTTTACGCATGACCGGTTCCATTATTTATTATTACATTGGAATATCTCGTCAATGCGTGCGTTCGCATGACCGGTTCCGTTATTTATTATTCATTGGAATATCTTCGTCTGCGTGCGTTCTTACGCATGGCACGGTTCCGTTATTTATTATTCTATTGGAATAACTTTGCCTCATGCGGTCTATCGCATGCACGGTGATTTTTTTTTGTTATTCCATTCTTTATTATACTCGGTTGGTTAAAGTATTGACTTATATACTCCATGAAATTAGTGGAATATCCTTGATATTTGCGCTTCATCCAAAGATCTTTTAATGGAAATATTCTTACGAGCATTATTGAATTTTACTTCATGAAAGAAGTATCATGTTGACAATTTGGACATTATTAGTTCCTAGATAAATTAATTCTTAAACTTGTTTTATTGAATTATTATGTCATTGTCATCATCCTCATGTTTATATTATGTTGAAAGTCATCTGTGGCCTGTAGTTCATAGATGGACTTGGTATGATTATGACCAGGGATTATTCGGTATAATCATGACCGTAATGTTACAAATGATGTGGAAAAAGTCCTCATTGGCCCGTAGTGCATTGATGGACAATTTTTGGTATGATTATGGCTATGGATTCCCTTTAGCCAAGGGTGCAAAGATGAATTGTTTTATGGCATGATCAGGACCGTTGATGAAAACATGATTATCTTTAGCCCGTAGTGCATGGATAATTCGTGGTCGTGATACTAAAGAATATCATTGGCCTGTAGTGCAGGGATGATTTGATGATGTGGATTATTTATTAAGCCGAGTTTCAGCAATAAAAGTGATGAAAAACCTTTTAAATCATAGAAGTTAGTAGATTTTATTCTTGACTCTTCTAATGGATTGCTTGTTCCACTGCCGTTAAACTTGATGTTTGTTATATTGTATCAGTTTAACACAGTTGAAGGCTAACGATAATTTATTCTACATTATCTTAGTCATAATATTTCTTACTGGGCTAGTTGAGCTCACTCTTTTACTTTCATTGTTCTCTTCAGGAAATGAGAACGTAGCAGGGACTAGTCGGGGAACGGAGTGACGGTCCAGATGATAGCATTAGTAGTCCTCAATATTCTATAAAATAGTGTGTTAATAAATGTATTGAGGACTTATTTTGAGTTTGAAAATTGTCTAGAAGATAATATTTGTATTAAAACTCACAGCTCATGTTGTATATTTAAGATTGTATTTGTATTCTGTACCATGTATTTGGCGACTCAGAATAGGTGATGTATACCTATTTTGGCGGCGTTAAAGTTGGTATCAAAGCTTAGGGATATGATCCCTGGCTGAGATGTGAGACAAGAACTAGGAGGGGAGAGACGGGAAATTCCTTCGCTAGTATGACCTACCTAAGTTTATTTGGTATTTAATTGGTCGGTCGGAGTATAGGGATAATATGTGATATGTTAATTAACCCTTGTTTTGTGGCAGTATTTGAAAATGACATTCGAGAATGTTGAGAATAGCAATGGAGAACAGGAGACCGTTGAGTCTCCACATATCAATAATCAGGATATTATGCATCAGGAAGGTGACAATCCTCAGGCAAACAACAACACTGACCAAATGAAGAACGATGGAATGTTCAGAGTCTTTATGCAATTCATGCAACAACAGGTAAGAGAGACTCCTGTTCAAAATATAGGTGGAAATAATGGCAACCCACGGTCGGTCACCGCTAAGCAATTCAAGGAGCTGGGACCACTGGAGTTTTTGGGAAAGACAGAACCACTTAAGGCAGAGATGTGGTTAAAGTAGATCACCAAGATATTTGATGTCTTGGGATGCTCCGAGGAGTAAAAGGTTCCTTTTGCCACCTTTATATTGCGTGAATAAGCAGATTACTGGTGGGAATCTGTAAAGCATACTCAACCTGCCGTACTGAAGATGACTTGGGAGAAGTTCCAAGAACTGTTCAACGACAAGTACTTTCCCGAAAGTATTCGTCACATGAAAGAGGTAGAGTTCATTAAACTAGAGCAAAACAACATGACCGTATCGCAGTACGAAGCCAAGTTTGTCGAGTTGTCCCGGTTTGCATCCCATTTAGTTAATAATGAGGAGCGAATGACGCAAATGTTTCTAAGAGGTTTGAAACCCGATATATGTCAATACCTCATTTCTCATAAACTTTGTTTATATTCAAATGTTGTGAATAGGGCTCAGTTATTGGAGCGCGATAATAAGTCAGCACAACCAAAAGGTAACGACCAACAACACGATAATAATCGTACCAGTGGCAACGGCCATCAGAACAACGATAACCATCGTGGAGGAAATTATCATACCAGAAATGGTAACCACTTCGGTGGTAATCATGGCCAAGATAATAGAAGTGGAAATTTTAAGAAGAGAAGGTTCAACAATGATGGAAAAACATCAGCACCAACACCTGTTTCAAAGGAAGAAGAACGACCACCGGTCGTATGTTTCAAATACGGACAGGAGGGACACATCCGTCCAAACTGTACGCAGCAATCCAAAGCGTGTTTCAATTGCGGAAGAGAAGGTCACCTAGCTCGATTTTGTCGTGTAGTGAAGTTAAGTCCAGCTGGGATAGTGATGCCAAAGGATGTCTCAGACAAGTCAAAGTCGGTAGTTTAAGTGAGAGCGTTTGTCGAGGAACTCGAATGAAGTTAGCACGGGTTAGTTAATTATAAATTCTTGCAAAGTCTATACCTTATTAGATACCGGTTCTACCCATTCTTTTATCTCTCTTGCTTGCGCTCAATGTTTAAATTTGACTTCGGAGAAATTAGACTTTGACTTATTAGTTAAAACTTCGATAGTAGAAACCTTCGTTACCTCCACTGTTTATAAATATTGTTGATTCAAATCGACACTTTCACGTTACTCGTCGATCTTATCTCTTTGAAAATACTTGCCTTTGATGTGATTGTAGGAATTGATTGGTTAACTACTCATCAAGCTTTTCGTAAGGTTGTTAGCTTTCATATTCCTAACCAACCTGTTATGCGAATTCAAGCAACCAAACCACTAAAGTCAATCATTGTCATATCAAGCCATAAGTAAAGAGCCACGGTCCTTTCGTTGTTGACTTCCTTGTGTGGAATGCACCGAAGCCAGACTTTCCGTAGGGGACGTTGTGAATGACGATGGCAAGTTGATAGGTATCAATGTGACGTGTTATCCAAGTCTTAGATCAGAGTCACAGTTTTGAATGTTATTTTTATTGTTATTAAATTTCCTGACGTATTCTTGAAGACTTCTTAGCCTACCCCTAGAGCATGAAATTGAATTTTGTATTGACCCCAGTACAAAACCCATTTCTTCAACCCTTAAATATTTCTTCAACCAAATGAACGATATATATGCGCCAAAGACGTTGGCTCGAGTTTGTTGAAGATTACGATCATACCATTCAATATCATTGTGGAAGAGAGAAAAGGTAGTTAGACGATTGAGTAGAAGATCGTATGCGTTTACGAGTGCGATGTTGTTAACACAAAAACCCATTTCGTATAACTTACAAATGATGAAGATAGAGTTAAAGACTCTAGGGACCTACATGAAGATAACAAATATATGATTAGAACTGACTTTAGTCGATAATGTTAAGGCTGCTAAATCTACAGACCTGGAGCTGATGAATACGAAGAATAAGGTTCAAGAAGGCGTTATTCTAGAAGCAAGAATCGACGAAGAAAGGAAATCTCAACCCTCGATTTAATTGGCCCATTTGAAATCCTCGATCGAGTAGGAACTGTGGCTTATAGACTCGTTTTATCGCCAAGTATGTCGCGTGTTCATAACATTTTTAACGTATCGATGTTACATAAATATGTGGATGACCCGAACCACATTATTAATTTAAAACCGGACAAGATAGCGGAAGATTTAACATATGAAGATGTACCTGTTAAAATCTTGAAATATATTTTACGCTCAAAGGTTATACCTCAAGAGTTAGAATCTGACGAAGTGTCCTCATTTGTTCGGTATACTAGGTACGTACGTAAATTTCGAGGGCAAAATTTCATAAGGAGGGGAGATTGTAAAATCCCAAATTTTACGAATAAAGATTTAATTTTCTCGATTTTTTTTTTAAAATTATGGTGTGGATTTGAGATAATATTATAGTTGTGGGTAATATTTATAAATTTTGAAAAGTATGCAAGTTGTTTTATAATATTTGATTTGTCGGGGAATATTCTTTTTGTTGGGGAATATCAGTAATATGGTACAATCATTGGTAGACCCCACAACAGAATTATTGTCGGATTGAGAAAACAACAAAATTATTTTTATAAAAATAACGGCGGAAGTTTTACCGTTAAAACTATTGAACTACTCGGTAGTAAAGAAATGCGATGTCTGCGTGGTTGCATAGTAGTAGCACCTGTATTGATTATTGATGCTTACGTGAGAAGTCACTTAGTTTTGTTCAATTATTCTTTGCGATAATTGTTGCATAGTATCTCACGTTATTTGATTCAATTATTGTCGATATTTTATATATTATTAAATCAATAATTGAGATGACGAAGTTATTAATATTATTATATGTAATATTAACGATGTCTAGAAGTTCTGCCAATGAGAGGTTTGGTCACCTAATTGCGCGTCAATAAGGAGAAATCCTTATTAAAAAGCCCCCTCTTTCCTGGGAACGACCTAGTCGATTAATAGTGTGAATTATAATAATGATGATGAGTTTTGTTTTATTAGTATTATTAATGTAATAAAACAGAAAAACTTTTTATATAAAACATAATACTTTTATAAAGTTATTCGTTTTATTATACTATAAATAGAATATATAATATTCTATTATGCATAGTGTTTTGCATAGTAAAATCTTTTTATATAAAAAATGAATACTTTTATAAAGTTATTTATTTTATTAGACAATAATTAGAATATATTATATTTTATTATGCATAGTGTTGCATAGTGCCTACATAATATTTTGTATAGTAAAATCTTTTATATAAAACATAATACTTTTATAAAGTTATTTATTTTATTAGATTTTAAATAAAATATATAAATATATATGTGACGACCCCAAAATAGGTCCATTCCATCCAACCCATTCTCGAGTCGCCAAATACATGGTATGTAAACAACTACAACTTTATTATCACAACAATAAAATCATGAGTTTAAATACAAATATTATCTTCTGATAATATTTATACTCAAATAAATCCTCATCACATTTATTGATACATTATTTTACAATAATGGTGAGGACTACTAAACAACTCTCTCTAGAACCTTCATTCCATACCCCACTAGTACTTTCGCTACATTCTCGCCTCCCGAGAAGAAAAATGGAACAACAAGGAAAAGGGTGAGCTCAACTAGCCCAAGAAAGAATGTTATGACTAAGATAATATACAACAAATTATCGTTAGTCTCCAATGAGGAAAAATCGATAGAATACAATGTATAATAAGTTTCGGATCAATATTCGCAGCTGAAATAATAATTCATAGAAGAGTTACGTAGAGAATGAAATCTACTATAATCTATGAATTTAACGATCCATCATCAATATTTTATCCTCAGTAACATCAATCAATATTCATCTCAAATCAAATATTCATCTTTGCACTTTCTGTGCCAAAGATATTCATCAATCGGTCATGTTCATCTCAACACTGCTCATCTTTGCACTAAAGGCCAAAGATATTCATCGATCGGTCATGTTCATTTAAACACCGCTCATCTTTGCACTACATGGGCCAAAGATATTCTTCAAAATCATTCATCTTTACGCTTCTGGTGCCAAAGATATTCAATAATATCATCATTTAAGACCGAGGATGATGAAAAATATTTTTAAAGAACGAATCCAAAGTGAAACAAAATGTCAAGGATTAAGGATTCATACTTGGTTTTATCCACGTCCAAAATACCTCAAAAATAATCATAGTGGTGTAAAATTCAAGAATGATCAAAACATGGATACAATCAAAGCTAGTATCCGAATAGATATTTTAGACGAAAAGAAAAATTTTCATTTTTCTTGAATAAAGGTCTTAGTATTCGTGAATAGTGCAGATATCGTGAATAGTCTTAGTATCGTGAATAAGTAACTCTCGACACCAAAAGATAGAAATTCCACAAAAAAAACATCTTCACGCTTCATGAATAGTACTTTCGTGAATAAGAACTTCGTGAATAGTAACTCATGAATAGTAACTCGTGAATAGTAACTCATGAATAGTAACCCCAACATGAAAAAGTTCCAAATTTGATAAAAGTAACAACCAATATTTCAAAGATAATGATATTGAAGAATTAATATCATTTGAGAAGAAAATAACATCCACTTACCTCGAAAGAATCGATTTCCGGAAGGAAAGATCGGAAGTGATCTTTGAATGAAACTTGTCTTGAATAGCAACTCTCAAAGTATCTAAATACTCACAAAATACGCTCAATAATATAGAGAGAGAGAGAGAAACTTTGTTTCGGTGTGATTTTCAATTCTAACTTAGCCCTCTATTTATAGGAAAATGTTAGCCGTACCAAGGCGAGACTTGACCTCGCTACACGATGGCTTTACTCTTACTATTGCCACCCACCACATTTTAAATAAAATTCAGCACATTTCTTCACCAACCACAAGTGGGGCCCACTCAATTCTAGAATTTTCTACCAAAATCAATTATAACCCTACTTTCCGAATCCGACACCTCTTAAAATTCATAACAAATCATTCGTGCATTTTTAACGGTTCAAAATTTGTGGACATATACTCAACTTATGTATGTATAACATACCCAAAAATTACCACAATCAACGGTTTGGATTAAAAATTATAACCCATGAATATATCTCAAACCCCGATTTAATTTTTAATACCTCCAATCCAGATAAAATACCGATAAAACACCTCAACAAAATTTCTTCATTTATAACCACATAAATAAATCCATCATTTATATCCACATAAAATAAATATTTCTTTATCATATGAATCAATAATTAATTATTCACAAATAATATTACGTAATCACAATTATGATGACCAGGTAGCTCCTGAAAGAGGGCTTTCGAATAAGGATCTCTCTCATCTTGGTGCAATTAGGTGACCAAACCTCTCCTTAGATGTAACTTTTCTAGACATTGCCAATAATGTTATCTAATAATATTATTCAAATAATATGAATTATTGATCCGATAATGGAAATATTTGCGCAAAGACAATTATTGAACAACAATAATATAAAATATCAACGCAAAGAATTATTGAATCAATAAAATAAAATATTGAGCAAGAATTCTTCGTGAAAATTATTGAGTAGTGCCATCTTACGTAAGGATCAATAATTCAACAATCTCATGCAATACCGTGCCTCTTGTGCAACCACGCCAGATTCTCAGATTTTAACCAATCGGGTATTCAGAAGACCCAGCTTTTATAAATAAAGATGAATTTTCTATAAATATTATTTTTGAATATTATGGAATAATTTGATATAATGTTATAGTTTTGGGTAATATTTATAAATTTTGCAAAAGTATACAAGTGGTTATATTATATTCGATTGGTGGGGAATATTCGGTTTAGCGGGGAATATTCGTCTGGCTACTCAATCATTGGTGGACCCCACAAATGTAATTATTGTCGGATTGAGAAAAGACAAAATATTTTATTGAAATAACGGCGGAAGTTTTACTGGTTGATCTTGTTGAACTACTCTAGTAGTAAAAAGTACAAGATACGTGTGGTTGCATAAGAAGCATTACCAGATTGATTATTGATGCTTATGTGAGAAGTCACTTAGTTTGATTCCATTATTGTCGATTAATAATATGAATTATTATAGCGATAATGACGCTTTTGTTTTATTCAGTATTATTAACGTAATAAAATGTAAACATCTTTTATATAAAATGTAATACTTTATTAAAGTTATTTTATAAATAAAATATATTATATTTTATTATGCATAGTGTTTTTTGCATAGTGTTTTTGCATAGTGTTTGCATAGTAAAATATTTTTATATAAATAGAATATATTATATTTTATTTAAAAGATTTTTCTTTAAAACATGGACCGTCGATTAAAGTAAATCAATCTGACCGCTCATGGATTAGTTCTTATGCGCATTCCATTTTCCTATAAATAGAAGCTCATTCCTTCATTATTTTCTTACTTAATTCATTGAAACTCTAGAGAGAAAATTATAGAGAGAATTTAGAGAGAAAGTTATAGAAAGAAGAAGAGTATTCTTTTACTTCATTACTTCTATATTCAGTTCTTTTACGGTAGGGGTGTTATTCTTTCTTCTTGAAGAGAACTTCATTATTCCATTCACTATTATTCTGTTGGAATAACTCGTAAAAGTGGCATACCCTATACATAACTTTGTACGCTGCAGATACCCTATACTTGGTGAAATCCTTATGTTATTCCATTGCTTATTTATTACATTGGAATAACTCAGATATATGCCGGTTTACCCTATACTTGGTGACATTCTTTTATTATTCTCATTGGAACATCCTGTGCATGTGTTTTACACCGGACTGGTTCCGCTTTTATTATACTCGTTGGAACATCCTCGTGCTGTGTTTTACACGGACTGGTTCCGCTCTTTATCATTCTCATTGAATATCCTATCCGTGTGTTTTACACCGGATCCGGTTCCATCTTTATTATTCTCGTTGGAACATCCTGCTTGGTGTGAATTTCACCCGACACGGTTCCGTTATTATTATTCTGTTGAATAACTCTGCCTATCGCAATCTCGCATGCACGGTGATTTCTTTTGTTATTCCATTCTTTATTATACCCAAATTGGTTAAAACTTTGACTTCTATACTCCATGAAATTAGTAGAATATCCTTGATATTTGCGTTTCATCCAAAGATCTTTTCACTAAATATTCTTCTTGATCATTCTTGAATTTTACTCTACAAAGCAAGATCATGTTGACAATTTGACGTTAATAATTCTGGATAAAATAATTCTTGAACTTGTTTTATTGAATTCTTATATCATTGTCATCATCCTCATGTTTATATTTTTTTTTAAAGTCATCTCGTGGCTCCTAGAGTACGTGGATGGACTTGGTATGATTATGACCGAGGATTATTCTGTAATGTCATGGACCGTAATGTTACAAATGATGTGATTAAAAATCCTCGATTAGTAGTAGTGCGATGATGGATGATTGTTGGCATGATCATGACCATTAATGAATACACAACTATTCTTGGCCCGTGATGCGGGAATAATTGTGATCGTGATACTTAAGAATATCCTCGGCAGTAGTGCGGGGGTGATTCGATGATGTGGATTATTTATTAAAGTCAATCTCAAATTATAACAATGATGAAAAACCTTTTAAAATCATAAAAGATAGTAGATTTTATTTTCTACTTGACTCTTTTAATGGATTGCATATTCCATTGCAGATTAAACCGGGTTGTCTATTGTATTTTATCGGTTTAACATTGTTGAAGACTATTGATAATTTATTTTGCATTATCTTAGTCATAATACTTCTTCTTTGGGCTAGTTGAGCTCACCCTTTCTTTCACCGTTCTCTTGAAATGAGAATATAGCCGGGACGAGTCGGGAAACGAGTGATGGTCCTGAAGATAGCATTAGTAGTCCTCACAATTCTCGTGAAATAGTGTGATAATAATTGTAATGAGGACTTTTTGTTTGAGTTTGTATAATATCTAGTAGGCGATATTTGTATTTAAACTCACGATTTATGTCGATTGTACACGGCGCTTATGTTAATAAGTTGTATTTAAATTACAGATCATGTAAGTGGCGACCCAAGATGGGTGATGTATACCTAATTTTGGGGGCGTCACATATTCCAACAGTCTTAACGGTAACAACTACGCCGTTATTTATAACCACCCAAACTTTGTCGTTTTCCTCATCCAATCGCTTTTTAGTTATGGGCCCACACATGGTCAGTCATGTGCATTTAATATTCTGAAAAAGATTTAATATTCCACGACCAAACGAATATTCCCAAACAAAAATGAATATTTTATAACCACTTGCTTATTTTGAAATATTTATGCATTTTACCCATAACTAACCACATTAATCAAATCCATCCTTACTATTTCAAAATAATAAATAAAGGAAATTCCTTTTATTTAAAAAATTTCGGTCTTACAACCACCCTCCTTATGAAATTTCGTCCTCGAAATCGACGTACGTACTGGTGTTTGAAAAAAGGTGAGACTACCTCGCTTTCATTTCCGCTTTCCAATTCCTGTGTCATTTCTCTATAAAGATGATTCCTCCACAAAACTTTAACTTGTGGTATGACCTTTCTTGGCGTGACATGCTCCTTCCTATCCAAAATCTTGATGGTACCTCCTCATACGTTAAGTCTTGACTATCTCGTCCGGTTCTAACTCAATGACGTGTTTGAATCGTCCACATATTTACGTAACATCGATACGTGAAAAACGTTATGAACACGCGTCATACTTGGTGGTAAAAAAGCGAATTCTATAGGCCACGAGCTCCTATTCGATCGAGAATTTCAAATGGATTAATAAATCGAAGGTTTGAGCTTTCCTCACCTCACCGATTCTCGCTTTTAAAATAACAACTTCTTACACCTCCTTCTTCAAATTCATCATTTCCGGTATGTAGCTTGAATGGCTTTTAACTTTATCGATTAAAGTCGATTATACTCAGATATCATCACGTATCAGATATCATCACGCACTCAGTACTTGTATACGATCTTCTACTCAACACGCCGCCTACCACGTTCGCTTTTCCAGGATGGCATGGTCGTAATATGTGCTTGAAATGAGTCTCCTCTTGAGTTCTTCAAGCTCTTCCCACATTCCTTGCTCCATTCGAATTTTGTATCTCTACGAAGTCATTTACGTTAATGGAATAGCGATTCGAGAATATCCTTCAACGTATCTCGATAATAACCAACTAAGCCTAGAAAACTACGATTTCAATTACCGACTTAGGTTGTTCTCAATCGTGACTCATATCCCAACCTTGGATAAGACGTCACAATGACACCTATCGCTTTACTTGCTCGCATCGAATATGACGTCCCTACAGAGAGTTCTGGCTTGGGTGAATTCCACAAAGGAAGTCACAAGATAAAGGCTCATGTACCAAATTCTATAGTTGAATTTTTAACTCACGAAGTTCAATAGGAGCCATTCGATATGAGATTTTAGAAATGAGTTTTGTCTCGGGTTCAAAGTCGATACAAAATTTAATATCGATCTTTGGGAGTAAGCCAATAAATTCTTCAGAAATACGTCCAGAAAAATCAATAACAACAAGAATATTATTCAAATCGACGTGTCTTTATTCAAATCCATAACATGGACTAAGAAAACTTGACATCCGTAATAAACGAATGACTTCATGGCTTGATATGAAAATTTTTGACTACAATGGTTTGATTTGCTTGAGTTCGAATAACAAAGTTGCTTAGGAATATGAAAACTAACAACCTTACAAAAGCAATCAATTTTGGCATGATGAGTAGTTAACCTTAAAATCACATCAAAACAAATATCTCTATAGAAATAAGGTTAACGGTAATGTGATAGTGCCAACTGAATCAATCAAGATTTCTAAACAACAGATGTAATGAAAGTTTCTCCTAACGGAGTCTCCATAAATAGGTCAAAGTCTAATTTCTCCGTAGTCAAGTTCAAACGTTGAGCGCAAGCAAGAGAGAGATAAAAAGAATGGGTAGAACCCCATCTAGTAAAGGTATAAACATCGCAAGAATTTATAATTAACTAACCTGCGTATAACTTCGTTCGGGTTCCTCGTATTTTGACCTGGCAATCACGACAAACGCTTCTTCCCGGAATCGTTGACTTTGACTTTTTCGGGACATCCTTTTGAGTCACCATTCCACCGGACTAGGTTTCGATATCGTATAATCTCGAAAGCGATATGTCCTTCTTTTCCACAATTATAGCATACCTTAAACTGCTGTGGGCGGGTTTGGGTGATATGTCCTCTTTTTCAGATTTGTAACATACGACCGATGGTCTTTCTCCTCCTCGGAACCAATTGCACCGGCGCCGACGCGTCTTCACATGGTCGTTGTTGAATCTCCTTTTTAAAATCTCCTCCCAACTCGCTTCTTCTATTTTCATGGCCACGATTACCACCAGAGTAGTTACCGCCTTTGTCCGTATTCTTCTTTCTCCACCGTTATCGTTTATTACGATGACTACTATCTTTGGTATGATCCTCAGTTATGGTCCCTCGGTTGAACGTACTCGTTATCTCGCTTCTAACAATCGAGCCCTGCTTACAACATCCGAATAGAGAAAAAATTTATGAGAAATGAGATCTTGACGTATCTTAGGTTTCAAACCTCTCGTAAACATCCGCGTCATACGCTCCTCATTCTCCACCAAATGAGGTGCAAACCTGGATAACTCCGCAAACTTCGCCTCGTACTAAGACACCGTCATGTTATTCTGCTCCAATCTAATAAACTCCACTTCCTTCATATGACGAATACTTTCAGGGAAGTACTTGTCATTGAACTGTTTCTGAAACGTCTCCCATGACATCTTTGAGTGCGGTGAATGGAGTACGCTTCACGATTCCCACCAAGTCTCGCCTCGCCATTTTAACATAAAAGTAGCGAATGGAACTTTCGTTCCTTCGTGCATCCCAAGACATCGAATATCTTGGTAATTTGCTTGACCCATGTTTCCGCCATGATCGGATCTGGCTTTCCCAAGAATTCTGGTGGTCCCAACTCTTTGAACTGCTTGGCTGTGACCACCCGTGAATTGCTATCATCTCCTCCTCAGTATTTTGAACACGAGTCTCCTCGCGATTTTGCATGAACTGCAAAAGCTTTTAAACATCCCCTCGTTCATCATCTCGCTTTCGGTGGTGTTATTCACAAGAGGTACATTGCCACCACTGTTGCGCTTCTCCTCGTTGTTAAGTACAGCATCTCCACGGTCTCATTTACACCACTATTAATATTCTCAATGACATTCTCAATTCACCATCATAAAACAAGGGTTAATTAAGGAAATCAATCACATAATATCCCTATATATACGACCAACTAACAAATAAGCTTAGGTAGGACACACTAGCAAAGGATTTACTCGCCTCTCCCCTCCTAGTTCTATTCCCCATCTCCGCCAGAGATCATATCCCTAAGCTCGATACCAACCGTGACGACCCCAAAATAGGTCCATTCCATCCAACCCATTCTCGAGTCGCCAAATACATGGTACGAAAACAACTACAACTTTATTATCACAACAATAAAATCTGTGAGTTTAAATACAAATATTATCTTCTGACAATATTTATACTCAAATAAATCCTCATCACATTTATTGATACATTATTTTACAATAATGGTGAGGACTACTAAACAACTCTCTCTAGAACCTTCATTCCATACCCCACTAGTACTTTCGCTACATTCTCGCCTCCCCGAGAAGAAAAATGGAACAACAAGGAAAAGGGTGAGCTCAACTAGCCCAAGAAAGAATGTTATGACTAAGATAATATACAACAAATTATCGTTAGTCTCCAACAGGAAAAAATCGATAGAATACAATAGACAACAAGTTTCGGATCAATATTCGCAGCGTGAAATAATAATTTATAGAAGAGTTACGTAGAGAATGAAATCTACTATAATCTATGAATTTAACGGTCCATCATCAATATTTTATCCTCAGAACATCAATCAATATTCATCTCAAATCAAATATTCATCTTTGCACTACAGCCAAAGATATTCATCAATCGGTCCATATTCATCTCAACACTGCTCATCTTTGCACTAAAGGCCAAAGATATTCATCGATCATGTCGTATTCATTTAAACACCGCTTCATCTTTGCACTACAGTGCCAAAGATATTCTTCAAAATCATTCATCTTTGCACTACAAAGCCAAAGATATTCAATAATATCATCATTTAAGACCGAGGATGATGAAAATATTTTTAAAGAACGAATCCAAAGAAACAAAATGTCAAGGATTAAGGATTCATACTTGGTTTTATCCACGTCCAAAATACCTCAAAAAATAATCATAGTGGTGTAAAATTCAAGAATGATCAAAACATGGATACAATCAAAGCTAGTATCCGTAATAGATATTTTAGACGAAAAGAAAAATTTTCATTTTTCTTGAATAGTCTTGATTCGTGAATAATGGTCAGATATCGTGAATAATGGTCGATATCGTGAATAAGAAACTCAGACACCAAAAGATAGAAATTCCACAAAAAAAACATCTTCACGCTTCATGAATAGTACTCGTGAATAGTAACTCGTGAATAAGAACTCATGAATAAGAACCCCAACATGAAAAAGTTCCAAATTTGATAAAAAGTAACAACCAATATTTCAGAGCATAATGATATTGAAGAATTAATATCATTTGAGAAGAAAATAACATCCCTTACCTCAAAGAATCAAGATTTCTTAAGGAAAGATCTAAGTGATCTTTGAATGAAACTTGTCTTGAATAAAGAACTCTCAAAGTATCTAAATACTCACAAAATACGCTCAATAATATAGAGAGAGAAAGAGAGAAAACTTTGTTTCTGGTGTGATTTTCAATTCTAACTTAGCCCTCTATTTATAGGAAAATGTTAGCCCACAACAAGCGGACTTGACCAAGCTACCGATGATGGCTTTTACTCGCTACTATTGCCACCCACCACATTTTAAATAAAATTCAGCACATTTCTTCACCAACCACAAGTGGGGCCCACTCAATTCTAGAATTTTCTACCAAAATCAATTATAACCCTACTTTCCTAATCCGACACCTCTTAAAATTCATAACAAATCATTCGTGCATTTTAATTGGTTCAAAATTTGTGGACATATACTCAACTTATGTATGTATAACATACCCAAAATTACCATTAATCCAACGGTTTGATTAAAAATTATAACCCCAAGAATATATCTCAAAACCCCGATTTAATTTTTAATACCTCCAATCCGATAAAATACTTGATAAAACACCTCAACAAAATTTCTTCATTTATAACCACATAAATAAATCCATCATTTATATCCACATAAAATAAATATTTCTTTATCATATGAATCAATAATTAATTATTCACAAATAATATTACGTAATCACAATTATGACAACCAGTAGTTCCCAGAAAGAGGGGCTTTCCAATAAGGATCTCTCCTTCTTGCGCCGCAATTAGGTGACCAAACCTCTCCTTAGATGTAACTTTCTAGACATTGCCAATAATGTTATCTAATAATATTATTCAAATAATATGAATTATTGATCCGATAATGGGAAATCTCGTGCGGTGACAATTATTGAACAACAATAATATAAAATATCAACGCAATGAATTATTGAATCAATAAAATAAAATATTGAATAAGAACTCATCGTGAAAATTATTGAGTAAAGTGCCATCTTACGTAAGGATCAATAATTCAACAATACTGCGTACCGGTGTGTATCTTTATGCAACCACGCCAGACATCAGATTTTAACCACCGGGGTATTCCAATCTTACTTAATTCAGAATAACTACGCCAGTTATTTATAACCACCCAAACTTTGTCGCTTTCCTCATCCAATCGCTTTTCGTTATGGGCCCACACATGGTCACTGCTTCGCGTCAATGCGAATATTCCCAAGCGAGATTTAATATTCCACGACCAAACGAATATTCCCCACAAAATGAATATTTTATAACCACTTCATGCTTATTTTGAAATATTTATGCATTTTACCCATAACTAACCACATTAATCAAATCCATCCTTACTATTTCAAAATAATAAATAAAGGAAATTCCTTTTTATTTAAAAAATTTCTGGTCTTACAACCACCCTCCTTATGAAATTTCGTCCTCGAAATTGACATACGCATACTCAGTGTTTCAAAAGGTGAGACTACCTCGCTTTCATTTCCGCTTCCAATTCCTGTGTCATTTCCTCTATAGCATGATTCCTCCACAAAACTTTAACTTGTGGTATGACCTTTGCGCGTAGGACATGCTCCTTCCTATCCAAAATCTTGACAGGTACCTCCTCATACGTTAAGTCTTCGGCTATCTCGTCCGGTTCTAACTCAATGACGTGTTTCGGGTCGTCCACATATTTACGTAACATCGATACGTGAAAAACGTTATGAACACGCGTCATACTTGGTGGTAAAACGAGTCTATAGGCCACAGTTCCTATTCGATCGAGAATTTCAAATGGATTAATAAATCGAAGGTTTGAGCTTTCCTCACCTCACCGATTCTCGCTTTTAAAATAACAACTTCTTGCACCTCCTTCTTCAAATTCATCACCCGGTATGTAGCTTGAATGGCTTTTAACTTTATCGATTAAAGTCGATTATACTCAGATATCATCACGCATCAGATATCATCACGTATCAGTACTTGTATACGATCTTCTACTCAACACGCCGCCTACCACGTTCGCTTTTCCAGGATGGCATGGTCAGAACATGTGTTGAAATGAGTCTCCTTCTTGAGTTCTTCAAGCTCTTCCCACATTCCTTGCTCCATTCGAATTTTGTATCTCTACGAGTCAGCTACATTAATGGAATAGCGATTCGAGAATATCCTTCAACGTATCTCCGATAATAACCAACTAAGCCTAGAAAACTACGATTTCGATTATCGACTTAGGTTGTTCTCAATCGTGACTCATATCCCAACCTTGGATAAAGACGTCACAATGACACCTATCGATTTCTTATCGCATCGAATATGACGTCCCCTACAGAGAGTTCTCGCTTAGTGAATTCCACAAAGGAAGTCACAAGATAAAGGCTCATGTACCAAATTTATAGTTGAATTTTTAACTCCTCGAAGTTCAATAGAGCCATTCGATATGAGATTTTAGAAATGAGTTTTGTACCGGTTCAAAGTCGATACAAAATTTAATATCGACTTTGGAGTAAAGCCAATAAATTCTTCAGGAAATACGTCAGGAAAATCAATAACAACAAGAATATTATTCAAATCTGACGTGTCTTTATTCAAATCCATAACATGGACTAAGAAAACTTGACATCCGTAATAAACGAATGACTTCATGGCTTGATATGAAAATGTTTGACTACAATGGTTTGACTGCTTGAGTTCGAATAACAGGTTGCTTAGGAATATGAAAACTAACAACCTTACAAAAGCAATCAATTTTGGCATGATGAGTAGTTAACCTTAAAATCACATCAAAAACAAATATCTCTATAGAAATAAGGTTAACAGGTAATGTGATAGTGCCAACCTGAATCAAACAAGATTTCTAAACAACGGATGCAATGAAAATTTCTCCTAACGGAGTCTCCATAAATAGGTCAAAGTCTAATTTCTCCGTAGTCAAGTTCAAACGCTGAGGCGCAAAGCAAGAGAGATAAAAGAATGGGTAGAACCGGATTCTAGTAAGGTATAAACATCGCAAGAATTTATAATTAACTAACCTGCTAACTTCGTTCGGGTTCCTCGTATTTTGACCGGCCACGACACAAACGCTCTTCCGTGAATCGCCGACTTTGACTTTTTCTCGGGACATCCTTTTGAGTCACCATTCCTACCGGACTAGGTTTCGATATCGTATAATCTCGGCGATATGTCCTTCTTTTCCACAATTATAGCATACCTTAAACTGCTGTGGGCGCTTTGGGTGATATGTCCCTTTTTTTCGCATTTGTAACATACGACCGATGGTCTTTCTCCTCCCCTCGAACCGATTTGCCCTTTGCGCGGCCGACGTCTTCACATGGTCGTTGTTGAATCTCCTCTTTTAAAATCTCCTCCCAACTCGCTTCTTCTATTTTCATGGCCACGATTACCACCAGAGTGGTTACCGCCTTTGTCCGTATTCTTCTTTCTCCACCGGTTATCGTTATTCGATGACTACTATCTTTGGTATGATCCTCAAGGTTATGGTCCCTCGGTTGAACGTATTTTCGTTATCTCGCTTCTAACAATCGAGCCTGCTTACAACATCCGAATAGAGAGAAAATTTATGAGAAATGAGATCTTCGACGTATCGCCGTTTCAAACCTCTCGAAACATCCGCGTCATACGTTCCTCATTCTCCACCAAATGAGGTGCAAACCGGATAACTCCGCAAACTTCGCCTCATCGGGACACCGCCATGTTATTCTCGCTCCAATCTAATAAACTCCACTTCCTTCATACGACGAATACTTTCAAGGAAGTACTTGTCATTGAACTGCTTCAAACGTCTCCCCGACATCCGAGTGCAATTGAATGGAGTACGCTTCACGATTCCCACCAAGATGTCTGCCTTTCCACACGGAACATAAAAGTAGCGAATGGAACTTTCATTCCTTCGCATCCCAAGACATCGAATATCTTGGTAATTTGCTTGACCCATGTTTCCGCCATGATCGGATCCGCTTTCCCTGCACTCGGTGGTCCCAACTCTTTGATCGCTTGGCTTGTGACCACCCGTGAATTGCTATCATCTCCTCCTCAGTATTTTGAACACGAGTCTCCTCCCTCGATTTTTGCATGAACTGCAAAAAGCTTTTAAACATCCCTCGTTCAGATCTCTTTCGGTGGTGTTATTCACAAGAGGTACATTGTCACTGTTGCACGTTCTCCTCGTTGTTAAGTACGAGGCATCTCCACGGTCTCATTTACACCACTATTAATATTCTCAATGACATTCTCAATTCATTATCATAAAACAAGGGTTAATTAAGGAAATCAATCACATAATATCCCTATATCTTGACCAACTAACAAATAAGCTTAGGTAGGACACACTAGCAAAGGATTTACTCGTCTCTCCTCCTAGTTCTATTCCCCGATCTCCGCCAGAGATCATATCCCTAAGCTCGATATTAACCGTGACGACCCCCAAATAGGTCCATTCCATCCAACCCATTCTCGAGTCGCCAAATACATGGTACGTAAACAACTACAACTTTATTATCACAACAATAAAATCGTGAGTTTAAATACAAATATTATCTTCTAGACAATATTTATACTCAAATAAATCCTCATCACATTTATTGATACATTATTTTACAATAATGGTGAGGACTACTAAACAACTCTCTAGAACCTTCATTCCATACCCCGACTAGTACTCGCTACATTCTCGCCTCCCGAGAAGAAAAATGGAACAACAAGGAAAAGGGTGAGCTCAACTAGCCCAAGAAGAATGTTATGACTAAGATAATATACAACAAATTATCGTTAGTCTCCAACAGAGGAAAAATCTGATAGAATACAATAGACAACAAGTTTCAGATCAATATTCAAGAAATGAAATAATAATTCATAGAAGAGTTACGTAGAGAATGAAATCTACTATAATCTATGAATTTAATAAATCCATCATCAATATTTTATCCTCAGTAACATCAATCAATATTCATCTCAAATCAAATATTCATCTTTGCACTACAGAGCCAAAGATATTCATCAATCGGTCATGTTCATCTCAACACTGCTCATCTTTGCACTAAAGGCCAAAGATATTCATCGATCGGTCATGTTCATTTAAACACCGCTCATCTTTGCACTACAGTGCCAAAGATATTCTTCAAAATCATTCATCTTTGCACTACAGGCAAAGATATTCAATAATATCATCATTTAAGACCGAGGATGATGAAAATATTTTAAAAGAACGAATCCAAAGAAACAAAATGTCAAGGATTAAGGATTCATACTTGGTTTTATCCACGTCCAAAAATACCTCAAAAATAGTCATAGTGTGTAAAAATTCAAGAATGATCAAAACATGGATACAATCAAAGCTAGTATCCGTAATAGATATTTTAGGCGAAAAGAAAAATTTTCATTTTTCTATGAATAGTCCGTATTCGTGAATAGTCAGATATCGTGAATAGTCTTAGTATACGTGAATAGTAACTCTTCACACCAAAAGATAGAAATTCCACAAAAAAAAACATCTTCACGCTTCATGAATAGTACTTTCGTGAATAAGAACTCGTGAATAAGACTCATGAATAAGAACTCGTGAATAGTAACTCATGAATAGTAACCCCAACATGAAAAAGTTCCAAATTTGATAAAAAGTAACAACCAATATTTCAAAGATAATGATATTGAAGAATTAATATCATTTGAGAAGAAAATAACATCCTTACCTCAAAGAATCAAGATTTCCCGGAAGGAAAGATCTAAGTGATGTCTTTGAATGAAACTTGTACTTGAATAGCAACTCTCAAAGTATCTAAATACTCACAAAATACGCGCTCAATAATATAGAGAGAAAGAGAAAAACTTTGTTTCTAGTGTGATTTTCAATTCTAACTTAAATCTATTTATAGGAAAATGTTAGCCGTACCAAGGCGGACTTGACCAAGCACTACACGATGGCTTTACTCGCTACTATTGCCACCCACCACATTTGAAATAAAATTCAGCACATTTCTTCACCAACCACAAGTGGGGCCCACTCAATTCTAGAATTTTCTACCAAAATCAATTATAACCCTACTTTCCGAATCCGACACCTCTTAAAATTCATAACAAATCATTCGTGCATTTTTAACGGTTCAAAATTTGTGGACATATACTCAACTTATGTATGTATAACATACCCAAAAATTACCACAATCCAACTATTTGGATTAAAAATTATAACCCCCATAATATATCTCAAAACCCCTGATTTAATTTTTAATACCTCCAATCCGATAAAATACTGATAAAACACCTCAACAAAATTTCTTCATTTATAACCACATAAATAAATCCATCATTTATATCCACATAAAATAAATATTTCTTTATCATATGAATCAATAATTAATTATTCACAAATAATATTACGTAATCACAATTATGATAACCAGTAGTTCCTGTGAAAGAGGGGCTTTCCAATAAGGATCTCTCACTTCTTGGCGCCGCAATTAGGTGACCAAACCTCTCCTTAGATGTAACTTTCTAGACATTGCCAATAATGTTATCTAATAATATTATTCAAATAATATGAATTATTGATCCGATAATGGGAAATATCGTGCGGTGACAATTATTGAACAACAATAATATAAAATATCAACGCAAAGAATTATTGAATCAATAAAATAAAATATTGAATAAGAACTCATGTGAAAATTATTGAGTAGTGCCATCTTACGTAAGGATCAATAATTCAACAATATCGCAATAATACCGTGCCATCTTGTGCAACCACGCCAGACATCGTATTTTAACCACCGGGTATTCCAACAGATCTTAATTGGTAACAACTACGCCAAGTTTTATAACCACCCAAACTTTGTCGTTTTCCTCATCCAATCGCTTTCCGTTATGGGCCCACATTATCGGTCACACTTGTGAGTATTTAATATTCCCAGACAAGCATTTAATATTCCACGACCAAACGAATATTCCCGACAAAAATGAATATTTTATAACCACTTGCTTATTTTGAAATATTTATGATTTTACCCATAACTAACCACATTAATCAAATCCATCCTTACTATTTCAAAATAATAAATAAAGGAAATTCTTTTATTTAAAAAATTTGAGGTCTTACAATATATATATATATATTTAGAATATATTATATTTTATTGATATAGTGCGAAGATAGTATCCTTTCTATTTTCCTATAAATAGGATGCTTAGTTAGAATTGAAAACCACACCGTAAGTTCAGAGAATTATTCTATAATCTTGGCGTATTTCTTTAGAGTTTTAAGAAGCTTTGAACAGTAGTCAAGTTTTCTTCAAGATTACCTCGCCTCTACCAAATGGAATACTCTTCTTTACGGTAGGGGATATTATTTGTTGTACTCGTAAGGGGTATTATTTCTTTTGTATTAATGAAGAGAACTTCATTATTCTATTTTTATTATTACATTGGAATAACTTGTATACTGTGCTACCCTATACTTGGTGAAATTCTTCATTATTCCATTCCTTATTATTATGTTGAATAACTCACCTCATGCTGATACCGCATACATGGTGAAATTCTTCTATTATTCCATTCCTTATTATTATATTAGAATAACCTGTCTATGCGAAGTACTACATACATGGTGAAATTCTTCTATTACTCCATTCTTTACTATTTTGTCGGAATATCCTGTCTGTGCATTTTACGCATGACCTGGTTCCATTATTTATTATTCTGTTGGAATATCCTGTCTGTGCGTTTACGCATGACCTGGTTCCGTTATTTATTATTCTGTTGGAATATCTTGTCTGTGCGTTTACGCATGGCCTGGTTCCGTTATTTATTATTCTATTGGAATAACCTGTCTGTGCGGTCTATCGCATGCTCGGTGATTTTTTTGTTATTCCATTCTTTATTATACTCAGTTGGTTAAAGTATTGACTTCTATACTCCATGAAATTAGTGGAATATCCTTGATATTTGCGCTTCATCCAGTATCTTTTAATGGAAATATTCTTCTGAGCATTATTGAATTTTACTCTACAAAGAAGTATCATGTTGACAATTTGGACATTATTAGTTCCTAGATAAATTAATTCTTAAACTTGTTTTATTGAATTATTATGTCATTGTCATCATCCTCATGTTTATATTATGTTGAAAGTCATCTGTGGCCTGTAGTTCATAGATGGACTTGGTATGATTATGACCAGGGATTATTCGGTATAATCATGACCGTAATGTTACAAATGATGTGGAAAAAGTCCTCATTGGCCCGTAGTGCATTGATGGACAATTTTTGGTATGATTATGGCTATGGATTCCCTTTAGCCAAGGGTGCAAAGATGAATTGTTTTATGGCATGATCAGGACCGTTGATGAAAACATGATTAACTTTAGCCCGTAGAGCATGGATAATTCGTGGTCGTGATACTAAAGAATATCCTTGGCCTGTAGTGCAGGGTTGATTTGATGATGTGGATTATTTATTAAGCGGAGTTTCCGCGATAGAAGTGATGAAAAACCTTTTAAATCATTGAAGATAGTAGATTTTATTCTTGACTCTTCTAATGGATTACTTGTTCCGCTGCCGTTAAACTTGATGTTTGTTATATTGTATCAGTTTAACACTGTTGAAGGCTAACGATAATTTATTCTGCATTATCTTAGTCATAATATTTCTTACTGGGCTAGTTGAGCTCACCCTTTTACTTTCATTATTCTCTTCAGGAAATGAGAACGTAGCAGGGACTAGTCGGGGAACGGAGTGACGGTCCAAATGATAACATTAGTAGTCCTCACTCTTCTATGAAATAGTGTGTTAATAAATGTATTGAGGACTTATTTTGAGTTTGAATACTGTCTAGAAGACAATATTTGTATTAAAACTCACAGCTCATGTTATATATTTAAGATTGTATTTGTATTCTGTACCATGTATTTGGCGACTCAAAATAAGTGATGTATACCTATTTTGGGGGCGTCACATCCCTAGAGTCTTTAACTCTATCTTCATCATTTGTAAGTTATACGAAATGGGTTTTTGTGTTAACAACGTCACACTCGTAAACGCATACGATCTTCTACTCAACACGTCAGCTACCACGTTCGCTTTCCCACGATGGTATTGAATGGTACGATCATAATCTTCAACAGCTCAAGCCAACGTCTTTGGCGCATGTTACGTTCATTTTAGTTGAAGAAATATTTGAGGGTTTAAGAAATGGGTTTTATACTGGGTTCAATAAAAAATTTGATTTCACGCTCTAGGGTAGGCTAGGAAGTCTTCAAGAATACGTCAGGAAATTTATTAACAATAGAAATATCATTCAAAACTGTGACTCTCATACAAGACTTAGATAGCACATCACATTGATACCTATTAACTTGCCACCGTTTATTCACGGCGTCGCCTGCAGAAAGTCAGGCTTCGGTGCATTCCACACAAGGAAGTCACCAGATAAAGGCTCGGGGCTCTTTACTTATGGCTTGATATGACAATGATTGACTTTAGTGGTTTGGTTGCTTGAATTCGCATAAAAGGTTGGTTAGGAATATGAAAGCTAACAACCTTACGAAAAGCATGATGAGTAGTTAACCAATCGATTCCTAAAATCACATCAAAGGCAAGTATTTTCAAAGAGGTAAGATCGACAGGTAACGTGAAAGTGTTGATTTGAATCAAACAAGATTTATAAATAGTGGAGGTAACAAAGGTTTCTCCCAACGGAGTTTCAACAGATAAATCAAAGTCTAATTTCTCCGGAGTCAAATTTAAATATTGAGCGCAAGTAGGAGAAATAAAAAAATGGGTAGAACTGGTATCGAATAAGGTATAGACTTCGCAAGAGTTTATAATTAACTTACCTGTAATAACTTCGTTCGGGTTTCTCGACAAACGCTCTCACTTAAACTATTGGATTTTACTTTGCTATAGAGTACATTCCACCCGTAATTGCTTCGTCACATTCCTGATGCATGATTCGAATCATTACTCTCCGATCCATATCGAATTGGGGTTGACCGCTCTGCATATGGTAATTCCGAATTCGATGTTGGATTCTCCCAATTATTGCCCAAAAAGCAAAATCCATTTCATCTATTTTGGCCTTATTGGATCAGACGTCTTTTTCTACAATATCTACGCGTCGTGCGGCTTTTACCCATGCATCATCTATCCTCATTCATTCAGTTGCTTCTTCTTTCATTAGAACTTTGATCATAGCATTCTCAGATTCCAGCTCTAATATCTTATACTCTGCCAAAGAGTGCTTCTGTTCAAGCATCGCACATCGGTTAACACAATTTTGAATTGTTACATCTCTTGGCTCCACGACTGCCTGCCGTTCTTCAGCCTACTCTTCTAACTCATGAATAAGATTTTGTAATTCTAAATTTCGATCATAAAATTCTTCTAATAAATTCTCCTCAGGTTCCCCTTCTTCTTCTTCTTCCTCACTCTCAGCTGCTACCTCTGCAACTAGCTCGGGTGCAACTATTAGTTCTTCACTCACCACGTAGATATCTCTAATTTCTTCTTCGTCTGACATCACATTAACCTGATTAGTGATCAATGGTGTCTCAATGGTCTCATTCACTCCATTGTTAACATTTTCAACTGCCATTTTTAAACACTGCCACAAAACAAGGGTTAATTAACATGTCACATATTATCCCTATACTTTGACCGACCAATTAAATACCAAATAAACTTAGGTAGGTCATACTAGCGAAGGAATTCCCCGTCTCTCCCCTCATAGTTCTTGTCTCACATCTCAGCCAGGGATCATATCCCTAAGCTTTGATACCAACTGTGATGCCCCCAAAACAGGTATACATCACCCATCTTGAGTCGCCAGATACATTGTACATAAATTCAAATACAACTTAATTATACAACAATGTAAAAATAATACGACAAAAACATAGTGAGAGTTTAAACAAGAATATTGTCATCTAGATAATATCCACACTCAATGGTGTCCTCATTACAATTATTATCACATTATTTCGTAGAATAGTGAGAACTACTAAAGTCATTTATCCTGGACCATCACTCCATTCCCCGACTCGTCCCAGCTATATTCTCATTTCCTGAAGAAAACAATGAAAGAAAAGGTGAGCTCAACTAGCCCAATAAGAAATATTATGACTAAGATAATGCAGAATAAATTATCCTTAGCCTTCAAAAGTATAACAACAGATAGAATACAATAGACAACAAGTTTTAGATCAACAACCGCAGCGAAAATAAGCAATCCATTAGAAGAGTCAAGTAGAGCATAAAATCTACTATCATCTATGATTTAAAAAGTTTTTCATCAACTTTATCATTTGAGACTCAACAAATAAATAAAATCAAATCATCCTCGCACTACTGGCCAAGGATATTCATGTAATCATCAATGGTCATGATTATACCGAATAATCCCTGGTCATAATCATACCAACAACTGTCCATCAATGAACTACAGGCCAATGAGGACTTTCACCACATCATTCGTCACATTACGGTCATGATTATACCGAATAATCCCTAGTCATAATCATACCAAGTCCATCTATGCACGTAAGCCAAAGATAACTTTAATCACAATATAAGCATGAGGATGATGACAATGACATAATAATTCAATAAAACAAGTTCAAGGATAAATTTTTAAAGATTTATAATTTAATTTATCAAGAAATCAATAACGTATAAATTGTCAACATGATACTGCTTTGTAGAGTAAAATTCAAGAATAACATTTACGTACCAAAAATAATTTGGACAGAAAAGAAATATATTTTTTGGGTGAATAGTACCCCGTGAATAGTACTTTGAGAATAGTACCCCGTGAATAGTATTCCGACACGAAAAGTTCCCCGAATACCCGAGTGAATGATACTATAGTGAATAATAATTGGGTGAATAGTAACCCGTGAATAGTAACTCGTGAATAGTAATCGACACAAAAAAGTGCCCCGAATACCCGAAGTGAATAATACTAAAGTGAATAATGTAACTTGAGTGAATAAGAACTCGTGTGAATAAGAATCGTAAAAAAATACAAAAGAAAATGATATTCCATGATGAGTACAAAAGAAATGATATCTCATACGAGTATAATAGAATATACAAAACTAAAATGGATTTTCACCGCCATACGGAATCCACGTAGATGCATCATTTCCATAATTTAATAAAGAATGAATACGAAGGATTATTCACCATTCATGCAAGAATCCACATGTATACAAAGTTATTCAAAAAGAATAATAAAGAATGGAATAATGTAAGAATTCACCAGCATACGATAGATCGCATGCAGACGGTTATTCCAAATGTAATAATAAATAATGGAACCAGTCATGCGTAATACACACAGATAGGATATTCCAATAGAATAATAAAGAATGGAACCGTGTCATACGTAATCCGCAATTACAGCATGGATATTCCAAATGTAATAATAAAGAATGGAATAATGAAGAATTTCACCATGTATGCGGTGCTTGATTAAGATGTATAAAAGTTATTCCAACATAATAATAAAGATTGGAATAACAGAAGAATTTTACCATGTATGCGGTACAGAATACAAATACAATCTTAAATATACAACATAAGCTGTGAGTTTTAATACAAACATTGTCTTCTAGATAATATTAAAACTCAAAATAAGTCCTCAATACATTTATTAACACACTATTTCACAGAATAGTGAGGACTACTAATGCTATCCTCTGGACCATCACTTTGTTCCCCGACTCATCCCAGCTATATTCTCATTTCCTGAAGAGAACAGTGAAAGAAAGGGTGAGCTCAACTAGCCCAATAAGAAATATTATGACTAAGATAAGGCAGAATAAATTATCATTAGTCTTCAATAATGTTAAACTGATAAAATATAATAGACATCAAGTTTAACTGCAGCGGAACAAGCAATCCATTAAAAGAGTCAAGTAGAGAATAAAATCTACTATCTTTTACGATTTAAAAGGTTTTTTTTATCACTTTTATCGTTGGGACTCAGCTTAACAAATAATCCACATCATCCCTGCACTACGGCCAAGGATATTCATTAGTATCACGACCATAAATTATCCATGCACTACGGGGCAAGGATATTCGTGTATTCATCAATGGTCATGATCGTGCCAACAACTGTCCATCAATGCACTACGGGCCAATGAGGACTTTTACCACATCATTTGTGATATTACGGTCATGATTACACCGAATAATCCCTGGTCATAATCATACCAAGTCCATTTATGCACTACAGGCCACAAATGACTTTTAAAATATATATAAAAAAATGAGGATGATTACAATGATCTAAGAATTCAATAAAACAAGTTCAAGAATTAATTTATTCAAGAACTAATAACGTCCAAATTGTCAACTTGATACTTCTTTGTAGAGTAAAATTCAAGAATGCTCAGAATTATATTTCCATGAAAAGATACTAGATGAAGCGTAAATATCAAGGATATTCCACTAATTTCATGGGGTATAGAAGTCAAAACTTTAACCAACTGAGTATAATAAAGAATGGAATAACAAAAGAAATCACCATGCATACGGTACTTTGCATGACGCGAGTTATTCCAATGTAATAATAAATAACGGAACCGTGTCGGTAGAAATTAAATGCTATTGTGATGTTCCAATGTAATAATAAAGATTTTAACCAGTGCAGCGTAAATGCATGCATACAAGATATTCCAATGTAATAATAAAGATTTTAATTCAAGTCAAAGCGAAACGCATGCATGTGATACTCCAACAGTAATAATAAAGATTTTAACTGTGTCCCATTAAACGTAAACGCATGCATGTGATATTCCAATGTAATAATAAAGAATGGAATAACAGAAGTTCTCTTCATGAATACAAAAGAAATAATGCCCCTTACCGTAAAAGAAAAGTATTCCGATTGGTAGGGCGAGGATATTCTTTAAGAAAACTTGCACTACGCTCAAAGCTTCTTAAAACTCTAAAGAAATACGCTCAAGATTATAGAAGAGAATTCTCTGAAATTTCTAGTGTGTTTTCAATTCTAACTAAGCATCGTATTTATAGGAGAATTGAAGGGGTACTGTTTAGAAAATATTACGGACGCAATAATTTTATAAATCACGGATGTCCTTTGCAATAATCGGTGCTTGAATTTCAAAGCCATTATTAAGTAAAACAAAAGTTTAATATATATATATATATATAACACATGGTTTTAACAAAACCACCCATAATTCATCCACCTATCACTATCATCAAAACACTTTCCCACCACTACCACTAATTCAACTTACACACACTCCTATACACACGGTACCCACACACACACATTTTCAAATTCTACTTCCACAAGTCCCTTTCATACACACATATATATATATATATATATACTCTACCGATTATTTTGAAAAATGGGTAAATGGGGGTCCAAATAATAAGTAAAAGTTTACAACAAATACTTCATAAAAATTCCTTCAATATTTTTAACAACATTTATCATCATTATTATAATTCACAATATTAATCGACCAGGTCATTCCCAGGAAAGAGGGGGCTTTCCAATAAGGATTTCTCCCTATTGGCACGCAATTAGGTGACCAAACCTCTCCTTGGCAAAACTTCTAGACATCGTTAATATTGCAAATAATAATATTAATAACTTTGTCGTCTCAATTATTGATTTAATAATATATAAAATATTGAAAATAATTGAATCAAAGAACGTGAGATACTATGCAGCAATTACTGTAGAAATAATTGAACAAAACTAAGTGACTTCTCACGTAAGTATCAATAATCAATACTGTGTGCTACTATGCAACCACGCATATTACTGTATTTTTACTACCGAGTAGTTCAACAGTTTTAACTATAAAACTTCCGCCATTATTTTCATAAAATACTTTTGTCGCTTTCTCAATCCGATAATAATTCCATTGTGGGGTCCACTAATAATTGTCTTGGTTATTGCATTAATATTCCCCGTTAAAACGAATATTCCCCACCAATCAAATATTATATAACAACTTACAGTGCTTTGCAAAATTTATAAATATTACCCACAACTATAACATTATATCAAATTCATTCCATAATATTTAAAAATGATATTTATAGAAAAATCATCTTTATTAAAAAGTTGGGGTCTTACAACCTCCCCTTCTTATGAAATTTCGCCCTCGAAATTAGGGTACGTACCTGGTATGTCGAAGAGGTAAGGATATCTTGATTTTATTTTAGATTCTAACTCCCAGGTCATTTCTTCAACATCATGGTTTCTCCACAAAACTTTGACTTGAGGTATAACCTTGGAGCGTAGAATATGTTCCTTCTTATCCAAGATTTGAACAGGAACCTCTTCATACATCAAATCTTCAGCTATTTCGATTCTAACTCGATAATGTGGTTCGGGTCTTCCACATATTTACGTAACATGGATATGTGAACACGTTATGAACACAAGACATACTTGGCGGTAAAGCGAGTCTATAGGCCACAGTTCCTACTCAATCGAGGATTAAAAATGGGCCAATGAATCGAGGATTGAGCTTTCCTCTCTTTCCAAATCTCGTAACTCCTTTCCACAGAGCAACACGTAACAACACATGATCTCCAATATCGAATTCCACGTCCTTTCGATGAAGATCAGCATAACTCTTTTGTCGATCTTGTGAGGTTTTTATATGTTGTCGAATCGTTTGAATCTTTTCTGTAGTCATACGTACCAACTCTGGTCCCAATAACTTTGCTTCACCCACCTCATCCCAGCATACTGGAGAACAACACTTTCTTCCATACAACGCCTCGAATGGAGCCATGCCAATACTTGCTTGATAACTGTTGTTGTAGAAAAACTCCACCAATGGTAAGAACTTATCCCAACTTCCCTTGAAGTCAAGGACACAGAGTCTTAATAAATCTTCAAGAGTTTGAATAGTTCTCTCTGATTGTCCATCCGTCCGAGGATGATATACCGAACTAAACCATAAATCCGTGCCCATAGCTTTTTACAAACTAACCCAAAATCTTGAAGTGAATCTTGGGTCTCGATCAGAAACTATGGATACTGGCATACCATGCAGTCTTACAATCTCGTTTATGTACATACGAGCAAGACGTTCAAGTGTATAAGTTTCTCGTATTGGTAAGAAGTGAGCAGACTTGGTCAATCTATCAACAATGACCCAAATTGCATCTATGCCTTGAGAAACCTTGGGAAGACCAAAGAATAAAATCCATGGTAATGTGCTCCTACTTCCATTCGAATTTCAAGTGGTTGTAATGGACCTTTTGGTACTTGATGTCCGCCGACTCGCTGACACGTTAGACACCTTGAGATAAACAAATATTTATCTCTCTCTTCATATTGCCCCACCAAAATGTATATCAAGATCATGATACATTTTAGTACTTCCAGGATGGATTGCAAATGGTGTGTTGTGCGCCTCCATCGTGATTTTATACTTTAAATCAGGGTCCTTAGGAACACAAAGTCTGGAGTTGACTCGAAGTATTCTTTCTTCATCGATTCTTGCCTTCTAAGATAAGCACCTTCTTGCACTTTCTTCCTCATACACATCAGCCTCCAGATTCAGAATCTCGAAAGCAACTTTAACTTTATCAATTAAAGTCGGTTCTACTCGTATATTCGCCATCATCACATGGGTCCCTGGAGTCTTTAACTCTATCTCCATCCTTTGCAAGTCACATAAAATGGGCCTTTGCATTATCAATATTGCACTCGTACCCGCATATGATCTTCTACTCAATGCGTCAACTACCATGTTCGCTTTTCCATGATGGTATTGGATGGTATGCTCATAATCTTTCAACAGTTCAAGCCAACGTCGTTGTCGCATTTTGAGTTCCTTTTGAGTGAAGAAATATTTGAGGCTTTTATGATCCATAAAGATCTCCACTTTTGCCCCATACAAGTAATGCCTCCAAATCTTTAGTTCAAAAATGACTGCTGCCAACTCTAGATCATGAGTAGGATAATTCCTCTCATATTCTTTGAGTTGTCGTGAGTCATAGGCTATGACATTCCCATGTTGCATGAGAACACATCCCAACCCTTTGCCCGAAGCAACACTATAGATGACAAATCCCTCCGAGCCGATGGTATTGTTAAAACAGTCTTTGAATGAGTCTCTCTCGAGTTCTTGAAAACTCTTCTCACATTCTTCGCTCCAACCAATTTTGTATCTTTTTGAGTCACCGAGTTAATGGAGTAGCGATTCGAGAAAACCCTTCTACGAATCTCCGATAATAACCAAATAAGCCGAGAAAGCTACGATTTCTATTGATCATCGATTTAGGTTGCTCTCTACTTTGAATAGCTTCAATCTTTCATTGGATCAACAGATATTCCATGACATGATACCACGTGCCCAAGGAATGTTATTTCCTCAAGCCAGAACTCGCATTTCTTCAACTTGACATAAAGCTTATATTTACGAAGCTTTTGGAATATTAGCCTCAAGTGTTGCTCATGATCTTCACGGCTTTTGGAATAAATAAGGATGTCATCAATAAAGACGACCACAAAGTGATCTAAATATTCCTTGAATACTCGCCATCATATCCATGAAGGCGGCGGGAGAATTAGTCAATCCAAAAGACATGACTAGAATTCATAATTCCGCATCGAGTTCCGAAAGCCGCCTTTGGAATGTCATCTGCTTACTAATCTTCAATCGGTGATATCAAGAACGAAGATCAATCTTTGAAAAGAATTTGGCGCCTTGTAATCGTCAAACACGCCATCAATACGTGGCAATGGGTACCTATTTTTGATGGTGACATGATTCAACTCTCGATAATCAATACAAAGTCGCATACTCCCATCTTTCTTCTTCACGAATAGAACAGGAGCACCCCAAGGAGAAGTATTAGGATGAATAAAGCCAATGTCTAACAATTCCTCGTAGTTGGGTCTTTAACTCCCAAGTTCAATAGGAGCCATTCGATATGGGGCTTTGGAAATGGGTTTTGTCTTTGGGATTCAAGGTCGATACAAAATTCAATTTCACGCCTGGGGTAGGCCAGAAGTTCTTCGTGGGAATACGTCAGAAATTCATTAACAATAGAAATATCATTCAAAACCGATTTATTTTTGTTTAGATCCGTGACATGAGCTAAGAAATCTTGACATCCGTTTTTTAATAAACGAATAGCTTTATGGCTTGAGATAACAGTGATTGATTTTAATGGTTTGGTTGCTTGAATTCGCATAATAGGTTTGTTAGGAATATGAAAGCTAACAACCTTACGAAAATAATCAATTTTTGCATGATGAGTAGTTAACCAATCAATCCCTAGAATCACATCAATGCAAGTATTTTCAAAGAAATAAGATCGACATGTAACAAGTGGGTGCCGATTTGAAATGACTTATAAACAGTGGATGTAATAAAGGTTTCTCCCAACGGAGTTTCAACAGATAAGTCAAAGTCTAATTTCTCTGGAGTCAAATTTAAACATTGAGCGCAAGTAGGAGAAATAAAAGAATGGGTAGAACTGTGGGAGCCGCCGTTTCACTCCTAAATTAACCTCACTTTCACTTTACAAATTCAAACAATTAAAGCACAAGAGTAAGCAAGGATCGATCCTACGTAGTGAGTGATTTGTTTTTTATATTTATTCTATTATTTTGATAGAAAATAAAGATCGGGGTTTTGAAAATTGTTTTGAAACTAAGAAAATAAGAATTAATGATGAAGTTAACCAAAATGTAAAACTTCATTTCATAGCTTCAGTTTCACCAAGTATAACAATCAATTAATCAAGTTATTATTATTTTCCTTCAATGAAACTATTAGCCCTAGATAACAATAAGCTCGCTATCCCAAATTCTCCTTAGATTATCACTTTGTGAAACAAGCTTCCACCGATTCTAACTAGCATACAACCTAGAATAAGCTCTCTAGATTTAATATGATGAAGCATTAAGAAATAGAGAATTAGGCTAATCCAAGCAACAAACACATAAGCTCGATTTGTTTAACTTGTTTTCTGATAATCTTAGCAATAAACAAAAGCTTTTCCACAATTATTATTCCCAAGTTACTACTTGAGATGAAGAAAGATAGAGCTCTACAATAAAATTCAAGTCCCAAGCCAAAACATGCATCCAACTTAATGCTAAAAACCCTGCAATTTTCCATTTTTCCTCATTTAAGCTCCAATTCTTCCTGAAATCATTAAACACCTTAATAAGCTCATATACACATGAAACATGCAATAAAACTAAATATAATGGAATCAAAATAAATGAATAATATGCACTCATCAAATTCCCCCACACTTAGCCTTTTACACGTCCTCGTGTAAACCAAAAGTTTGATTTCCAAAAAATTCTATTCAACCATAGTGTCAAAAGATTTCAAGATACAAATAATGACTATCAACACTAAATTTGCAGAAATCTAATCAACGCCTTATCAATCAACTCACAATTATCAACTTTATCATTTCACCAATGAATTTCATTTTTAATTTTTTTTATAGAACCTTCTTTTTAGCACAGATGAATGTATTTTCATGCTTCTTCTTTTTTTCGTATTTTTTTTTCTTGACATGTGCAATGTCTCCTTTTCTTTGGCTTTTCAGAGTTACCCATTAGCAAACTTTCCACCAACGACTCCCAAACCAGATGATCTTAGGGCGCTAGGTGTAGAGACACCCCTAAGGGCTTACTTATTCTAGTAACAAAGGCCACAAAAGTCGACTAGTCAAGCTGCTTTTATCCATCGCACTTTTCAGCGTGAATACCGATGCTTCCCGAGGCTTAGATACCCAGATATTTTGCACAATGGACATTGAAGCAGATTTTTTATTTTCATTTTTTTCCTTCTTTTTTTTCATTCATCATTTTTTTCACATGGTTCTGTAACAACATAAGCAAGTTAAACAGTTCTAAGTCGTGAAATCAGTGCACATAGACAACTCCACAAATAACTTAGCCAAATAAACATGCTTCTTATATTCAAGTACTCATGTATCACAAATTCAATTCAAATCAATTACTATGGATCGTGGCTTAGTTGTCATCATTCATTAACAAAATAAGCATCAAACAGATTCTGAATTTTAGCATCAATTTTCAATCTTTGACTTTAATCTTCGAACACATAGGCAAATAGAACCATGGAACCAAAAATTTTTAAAGCATTAATTTTTTTTTCAAGTTCCCCACCAAAATCGGATCAATGTTCATCAATTCCGTGAGGTGGACAGCTGGAACACAACTTCTTGAACCTTTCCCAATACTCGTAGAGAGTTTCTCCATTGAACTGCATGATTCCACATATCTCCTTCCTTGTATCGGAAACTCTTGATGCAGGGAAATACCTCTCTAAGAATAACCTTTGCATATCAGTCCATGATCGTATTGATTCAGAAGGAAGATAGTATAATCAGTCTTTAGCCAAATCTGCTAATGAAAACGGAAAAAGTCTAAGCTTGATCTGCTCCTTTGTCACTCCTTGTTCTTTCATCGTGGAACACACCACATGTGTGACGCCCCCAAAATAGGTATACATCACCTATTCTGAGTTGTCAATACATGGTACAGAAACAACTACAACTTTATTATTACAACAGTAAAACTGTGAGTTTGAATACAAATATTATCTTCTAGACAATATCTATACTCAAATAAATCCTCATCACATTTATTGATACATTATTTTACAAAATGGTGAGGACTACTAAACAATTCTTTCTAAAACCTTCATTCCATACCCCCGACTTCGTACTCGCTTATATTCTCGCCTCCTCCGAGAAGAAAAAAATGGAACAAAAAGGAAAAGGGTGAGCTCAACTAGCCCAAGAAAGAATATATATGACTAAGATAATATACAACAAATTACCGTTAGTCTTCAACAGGGGAAAATCTAATAGAATACAATAGACAACAAATTTTAAATCAATATTCGTGAGCGGAAATAATAATTCATTAGAAGAGTTAAGTAGAGAATGCAACTACTATCTTCTATGTATGAATTTAAAAGTTCATCGCTCATCTTTTATCCTCAGTAACATCAATCAATATACATCTGAATCAAATATTCATCTTTGCACTACAGCCAAAGATATTCATCACTTAATCATGTTCATCTAAACACTGCTCATCTTTGTACTATGGCCAAAGATATTCTTCAAAATCATTCATCTTTGCACTACAGCCAAAGATATTCAATAATATCATCATTTAAGACCGAGGATGATGAAAAATATTTTTAAAGAAACGAATCCAGTGAAACAAAATGACAAGGATTAAGGATTAAGGATTCGTACTTTATTTTATCCATGTTCAAAAATACCTCAAAATAATCATAGTGGTGTAATGATCAAAACATGGATACAATCAAAGCTAGTATCCGAATAGATATTTTGGACAAAAGAAGAAATTTTATTTTTCTATGAATAATAGTGTCAGATACGTGAATAAAGGCCGTATACGTGAATAAGAATCTCGACACCAAAAGATAGAAATTTCCCAAAAAACATCTTCACGCTTCATGAATAGTACTCGTGAATAAGAATTCATGAATAGTAACTCATGAATAGTAACTCATGAATAGTAATGTTTTCTAATTTTAAATATTTTAAACTTCCAAAAATCAATTATTTTTGAGCTTCTAACTTCAATAATTCATAATAAATAGCCCTTTCATCGTAAAAATTCGAATCGTATGAGTTTTTATTGGAAATTCAATTCTCTACAACTTTGCGTAAGAACGTTTTCCAAATTCCAAATAGAAATGACCGAAATCCACAAATCCAAGCGATTTTACGATCTATAATCAAATTTCATCGATAAATGGGGTCCAATTTATGTTTTAACATGTTTTAAACATTTATTGCAACAAAAATACTCTTCCTCCTCGTATACTCATATATCCCACATTCGTTATAAAAATATCACCATTATTATATTATTAAAATATAATAATATATTTAAATGAATTATTTTATCGAGAAAAGATAAAATTTCAATATTATTCACAAATAATATTACGAATCACAATATTGACAACCGTGCGCCTCCCGAGAAAGAGGGGCTTTCAATAAGAATTTCTTCATCATCGCGCCGCAATTAGGTGACCAAACCTCTCCTTGTATGTAACTTTCTAGACATTGCTAATAATGTTATCTAATAATATTATTCAGATAATATGAATTATTGCTTCGATAATGAAAAATACCGTGTAATGACAATTATTGAAACAACAAAGAATATAAAATATCAACGCAAAGAATTATTAACTCAATAAAATACTCGAATAAAGAATTACATCAGAACCATTATTGAGTAAAGGCCTTCACGTAAGAATCAATAATTGGTGCATACGCGTGCTACATCGTGTTTTTTAACCACCGGGTATTTTAACAAAGATTAATCTGTGAATAACTACGCCAAGTTATTTTTAAACCACTTATATTTGTCGCTTTCTTCATCCAATCGCTTTCAAGCATGGGGCCCACATTATGGGTCAAGTACCGTCAATGCATTTAATATTCCCCGACAAAGATTTAATATTCCACGACCAAACGAATATTCCCCGAAACAACAATGAATATTTTATAACCACTTGCTTATTTTGAAGTATTTGCGTATTTTACCCCTAACTATCCACATTAATCAAATCAACCCTTACTATTTTAAAATAATAAATAGTGAAAATTAAATTTCATTAATAATAAGTTGGGGTCTTACAACCTCCCTCCTTATGAAATTTCGTCCCCGAAATTGACGTACGCACTGTGTTTCAAAAGGTGAGGATACCTCGCTTTCATTTCGCTTTCCAATTCCTGTGTCATTTCCTCTATAAAGCATGATTCCTCCACAAAACTTTAACTTGTGGTATGACCTTTCATGCCGTAGGACATGCTCATTCCTATCCAAAATCTTGACAGTACCTCCTCATACGTTAAGTCTTCTGCTATCTCGTCCTGGTTCTAACTCTATAACGTGGTTCGGTCTTTCACATATTTACTTAAGCACGATATGTGAAACACATTATAAACACGAGACATACTTTTGAGGTAACGCGAGTCTATAAAGCTACATTTCCTACTCGGTCAAGAATTTGAAATGGACCAATAAATCGTGGATCGAGCTTTCCTCTCTTCCCAAATCTTGTAACTCCCTTCCACGGAAAGCAACTCGCAATAATACATGATCCCCTACACTAAATTCCACGTCCTTTCGATGAAGATCCGCGATAACTCTTTTGTCGATCTTGTGCCGCTTTGTATACGCTTGTTGAATCATTTGGATCTTTTCCGTAGTCATACGTATGTACCAACTCGGGTCCCAAAAGTGTTGCTTCACCCACCTCATCCCAACATACCGAGAGCGACACTTTCGTCCCATATAATGCTTCAAATGGAGCTACACCTATACTTGCTCGATAATCTTGTTGTTGTAGAAAAATTCCACCAATGGTAAATACTTATCCCAACCGCCTTTGAGTCTAGGACACGTAGTCTTAATAAATCTTCAAGAGTTTGAATAGTCCTTTCTCGATTGTCCGTCTCTGCTTGAGGATGGTATGCTCAATCAATCGTAAATCTGCGCTCATAGCTTTTTGCAAGTTAACCCAAAATCTTGAAGTGAATCTTGGGTCACGATCCAAAACTATGGATACAGTATGCCATGCAACCTCACAATCTCATTCACATACATACTAGAAGACGCTCAAGTGAATAAGTCTCCGTGACGGCAAGAAATGAGCGTACTTTTGGTTAATCTATCAACAATAACCCAAATAGCATTGATGCCTTGAGAAACCGTAGGAAGACCCGTAATGAAATCCATGGTAATGTGTTCCCACTTCCATTTCGGAATCTCAAGTGGTTGCAACGGACCCTTAGGTACTAGATGCTCCGCCTTTACACATTGACAAGTTAAACACATTGAGATAAACTTTGCAATCTCACTCTTCATATTGTTCCACCAAAATGTATGTCAAGATCACAATACATTTTGGTACTTCCAGATGGATTGCAAATGGTGTATTGTGTGCCTCCATCATAATCTTGTACTTCAAATCGTAGTCGTTAGAACACAAAGTCTAGAGTGGACTCAAGTATTCCTTCTTCATCAATTCTCGCTTAGGAATAGCTCCTTCTTGTACTTTCTTCTTCATACGCATCATCTCCCTGCCTGGGGCTTGAGCAACCTTAACTTTTTCTATTAAAGTTGGCTCTACGCGTATACTTGACATCATCGCACTCGCTCCGCAAGATATGATCTTCTACTCAACGCCATCGCCACCACGCTCGCTTTTCCGTGATGGTATTGAATAGTGTGGTCGTAGTCTTTCAATAGCTCGAGCCAACGTCACGCCAAGATGTTGAGTTCTTTTTGAGTGAAGAAATATTTAAGGCTTTTATGGTCCGAATATATCTCCACTTTCTCCCCATATAGATAGTGCCTCCATATTTTTAAGCTAAAAACGATCACCGCTAACTCTAGATCATGAGTAGGATAATTCCTCTCATACTCTTTAAGTTGTCATGAGGCATAAAGCTATGACTTTCCCACGCTGCATGAGAACACAACCTAACCTTTGCACTCAAGCATCATCAGAGATAACAAATCCATCCGAACAAGATGGTATTGTTAGAACAGTGCTTAGAAATAAGTCTCCTCTAAGCTCTTGGAAACTCTTCTCGCAATTCTTCGCTCCAAACGAATTTTGTATCCTTCCGAGTTAGCCGAAGAATGGAGTAGCGATTCGAGAAAACCTTCCACGAATCTCCGATAATAACCAAATAAGCCCAAAAAGCTACGTGATTTCAACACCGACTTCGGTTGCTCCTAACTTTGTATTGCTTCAATCTTCACGGATCAACAGATACTCCATGTTTCGACACCACGCGCCCAAGGAATGCTACTTCCTCGCCGTAACTCGCATTTCTTCAATTTGGCATATAGTTTGTTTTCACGGCCTTTGAGTACCAAATTTCAAATGGTGCTCATGATCTTCACGACTTTTGAAATATATAAGGATGTCATCAAGAAAGACAACAACAAACCGATCCAAATATTCCTTGAATACTCGGTTCATCATATCCATGAAAGTCAGCGAGAGCATTAGTCATCCGAAAGACATGACTAAGAATTCATAATGCCCGTATCGAGTTCTAAAGGCGCTTTGGAATATCCTCGCCTCTAATCTTAAGTCGATGATATCCGTAATCTAAGATCGATTTTGAAAAGAATTGTGCCCTTGCAATCGGGTCAAACAAGTCATCAATACGAGGTAGAGGATACCTATTCTTGATGGTGACATGGTTCAATTCCCGATAGTCAATACAAAGTCGCATACTCCCGCCTTTTCTTCTTTACGAATAAAACAGAGCACCCCAAGGAGATGTACTAGGATGAATGAAACCGATGTCCAACAATTCCTCGTAGTTGGACCTTTAACTCCCAAGTTCAATAGAGCCATTCGATATGGGGTTTTAGAAATGGGCTTTGTACCGTGTTCAAGATCAATAAAGAATTCAACTTCACGCTCGGGGTAGACCGGAAAGTTCTTCTGAAATACGTCAGAAAGTCAATAACAATAGAACATTATTCAAATTTGACGTGTCTTTATTCAAATCCATAACATGGGCTAAGAAAGCTTGACATCCGCTTTTCAATAAACGAATAGCTTTATGATTAGATATGACAAGGTGATTGATTTTAATGGTTTAGTTGCTTGAATTCGCATAACAGTTGGTTAGGAATATGAAAACTAACAACCTTACGAAAACAATCAATTTTGGCATGATGAGTAGTTAACCAATCAATCCCTAAAATCACATCAAAAGCAAGTATCTTTAAAGAGATAAGGTCAACAGTAAGGTGATGGTGCCAACTTGAATCAAACAAGATTTATAAACAATGGATGTGATGAAAGTTTCTCCTAACGGAGTTTCCACAGATAGTCAAAGTCTAATTTCTCCTGAGTCAAGTTTAAACGCTTGAGCACACATGCAGAGAGATAAATGAATGGGTAGCACCGGATCAAGTAAGGTATAAACTTTGCAAGAATTTATAAATAGCTTACCCGTGATCACCTCGTTTGGGTTCCTCGATTATGACCAAATCACAACAAACGCCTTCCCTAATCGTTGACTTTGACTTTTCTCGGGATGTTTTTTTGAGTCACCGTCCCACGCATAACTAGGTTTCGCTCTCGCATAATCTCAAGCAATATATCCTTCCTTTCCACAATTATAGCATACCTTGAATCTGTTGTAGGCGCTTTGATCGATATGTCCCTCTTTCCGTGATTTGTAACATATACGACCGGTGGTCGTTTCTCTCCCTTAGAACCGGGCTTGTCACAGCACCGCTGCCTTCACACGGTCATTGTTAAATCTCCTTTTTAAAATCTCCTCCCCGACTCGCTTCTTCTATTTTCATGGCCATGATTACCACCAGTAGTGGTTACCATTTTGTCCGTCTCTGCTTTTCTCCGCCGGGTTATCATTATTCTGCTTGATCGTTATCTCTCGGTACGATCCTCGGTTGTGGTCCTCAACACCATACTAAGTATCTCGCTTCTAATAATTGAGCCCTATTTACAACATCCGAATAGAGAGAAAATTTATGAGAAATGAGATACTTGACGTACGCCGGGTTTCAAACCTCTAAGAAACATCCGCCATATCGCTCCTCATTCTCCACCACCAAATGAGGTGCAAACTCGATAACTCTGCAAAACTTTGCCTCGTCATTTCAAGACACCGCCATGTTGTTCTCGCTCCGCCTAATAAACTCCACTTCCTTCATACGACGAACATTTTCGTGAAAGTATTTGTCATTAAATAGTTTCAAACGCCTCCCAAGACATGCCGAAAAGGGCCGGATGGGTACGCTTTACGACTCCCACCAAGAGTCCGCCGCCACTTTTACATAAAGGTGGCGAATGGAACCTTCGTTTTTCCGCATCCCAAGACATCGAATATCTTGTAATTTGCTTGACCCATGTTTCCGCCATGATCGGATCTCGCTTTCCCTTAAATTCGGTGGTCCCAACTCTTTGAATCGCTTGGTCGTGACAACCCGTGAATTGCTATCATTTCTCCTCAGATTTTGAACACGAGTCTCCTCGTCTCGATTTTGCATGAATCGCAAAAAAGCTACTAAACATCCCTCGCTCATCATCTCGCTTTCAATGGTGTTGTTCACAGGAGGAACATTGCCACTGTTGCACGCTCTCCTCGTTGGTGAGTACAAAGCGTCTCCACTGTCTCATTTCCATTGTTAATATTCTCAATCGACATTCTCAAATACCGCTATAAAACAAGGGTTAATTAAGAAAATCAATATATCACATAATATCCTTATATACTCGACCAACTAAAAAATAAGCTTAGTAGGACACACTAGCGAAGGATTTACTCGCCTCTCCCTCCTAGTTCTATTCCCCGATCTCCGCCAGAGATCATATCCCTAAGCTCGATACCAACTCGTGACGCCCCCAAAATAGGTATACATCACCTATTCGAGTTGTCAATACATGGTACGTAAACAACTACAACTTTATTATTACAACAAGAAACTGTGAGTTTGAATACAAATATTATCTTCTGTACAATATCTATACTCAAATAAATCCTCATCACATTTATTGATACATTATTTTACAAAATGGTGAGGACTACTAAACAATTCTTTCTAAAACCTTCATTCCATACCCCACTGCGTACTCGCTATATTCTCGCCTCCCGAGAAGAAAAATGGAACAAAAAGGAAAAGGGTGAGCTCAACTAGCCCAAGAAAGAATATTATGACTAAGATAATATACAACAAATTACCGTTAGTCTTCAACAGGAAAAATCTAATAGAATACAATAGACAACAAATTTTAAATCAATATTCGCAATGAAATAATAATTCATTAGAAGAGTTAAGTAGAGAATGCAACTACTATCTTCTATGTATGAATTTAAAAGTTCATCGCTCATCTTTTATCCTCGTAACATCAATCAATATACATCCGAATCAAATATTCATCTTTGCACTACAGGCGCCAAAGATATTCATCATTAATCATGTTCATCTAAACACATATTCATCTTTGTACTACTACCAAAGATATTCTTCAGAATCATTCATCTTTGCACTACAAAGCCAAAGATATTCAATAATATCATCATTTAAGACCGAGGATGATGAAAATATTTTTAAAAAACGAATCCAAAGGAAACAAAATGACAAGGATTAAGGATTAATGATTCGTACTTTGTTTTATCCATGTTCAAAAATACCTCAAAAATAATCATAGTGGTGTAATGATCAAAAAAACATGGATACAATCAAAGCTAGTATCCGTAATAGATATTTTGGACAAAAAAGAAGAAATTTTATTTTTCTATGAATAGTGCCAGATACGTGAATAATAACTCCGACACCAAAAGATAGAAATTTCCCAAAAAACATCTTCACGCTTTCATGAATAGTACTTTTGAATAAGAACTCGTGAATAAGAACTCATGAATAAGAACTCGTGAATAATAACTCATGAATAAGAACTCATGAATAGTAACCTCGACATGGAAAAGTTCCAAATTTGATAAAAAGTTTCAACCAATATTTCAAAGATAATGATATTGAAGAAATAATATTATTTGAGAAGAAAATAACATCCTTACCTCGAAAGATTAAGACTTCTAAATTGAATAATGTATATAGTCTTTGAAGGAACTTTGCAGACCGCCTAACAATACTCAAAGTATACTCAAAATACTCACAAGAATACTACGATAATATAGAGAGAAAACTTCAGCTTACGGTGTGATTTTCAATTCTAACCCAAGCACCCTATTTATAGAAAAATGCTTAGAACACCAAAGCAGTAAAATTTAATATAATATTATTATTTATAATAAAATTTCCTACGCCAACCTTCCAAGAACTGAATTCAGCTCATTCAACCCACATGTGTAACACTTCATAATGAAAAAAAACGTTTTTCTAATTTTAAATATTTTAAACTTCCAAAATCAATTATTTTGAGCTTCTAACTTCAATAATTCATAATAAATAGCCCTTTCATCAGAAAATTCAAATCTCATGAGTTTTTATAGGAAATTCAATTCTTTACAACTTTACGTAAGAAAGTTTTTCCAATTTCCAAATAGAAATTGACCGAATCCACAAACGGACAATTTTATGATACTATAATCAAATTTCACCAATAAATGGGGTCCACCGACATGTTTAACATGTTTTAAACATTTATTGCAACAAAAATACTCTTCCTCCTCAGATACTCATATATCCCACATTCGTTGTAAAAATATCACCATTATTATATTATTAAAATATAATAATATATTTAAATGAATTATTTTATCGTAAAAGATAAAATTTCAATTTTCAACAATTGTCACATTAAAATTTTTCTCCATCTATATCCACATAAAATCAATATTTTCTCATCATATGAATCAATAATTAATTATTCACAAATAATATTACGTAATCACAATATCGACAACCGTGCGGGTTCAGAAAAGAGTGGGCTTTCCAATAAGAATTTCTTCATCTTGCCGCAATTAATTAGTGACCAAACCACTCCTTAGATGTAACTTTCTAGACATTGCCAATAATGTTATCTAATAATATTATTCAGATAATATGAATTATTGCTTCGATAATGAAAAATACTTGTGTAATGACAATTATCAAACAACAAAGAATATAAAATATCAACGCAAAGAATTATTAACTCAATAAAATATCGAATAAGAATTACTGTAACCATTATTGAGTAGTGCCTTCACGTAAGAATCAATAATTGGTGCAATACTGCAAAGCTATCGTGTTTTAACCACCGGTATTTTAACAAAGATTAATCTGTAAATAACTACGCCTGCTATTTTTTAAACCACTTATATTTGTCGCTTTCTTCATCCAATCGCTTTCTCGTTATGGGGCCCACACATGGTCATTGGCCGTAAATTTAATATTCCCGACAGCATTTAATATTCCACGACCAAACGAATATTCCCCGACAACAATGAATATTTTATAACCACTTGCTTATTTTGAAGTATTTGCGTATTTTACCCCTAACTATCCACATTAATCAAATCAACCCTTACTATTTTAAAATAATAAATAGAGAAAATTAAATTTCATTAATAATAAGTTGGGGTCTTACAACATGGAACTCCTTTAGATGCTTATATGGATTTTCACCTGTAAGACCACGAAAAGTAGGCAAAAGACGAATTAGTCTAGAGTTAAGTTCAAAAGCAACATCTAAAGTAGGATACTCAATACAAAATGATGATTGATCAAGATCGAGAGTAGCTAGTTCTTTTAAAGTCCTATTTTTGTTTGGCACCGCCATCTTTTCCTCTTCAAGTGATGGAACAAGAGCTTCTTCTATATCTGCAGTTATCTCTATCTCTTAATCAAAATTTAAGTCAATAAAGTTAGAGGATTGAGTCATAAAACAAAAACAAAAAGCAAATAATAAAAATAAACGAAAATAAAGAATAAACGAAAACAAATAACACTCCCTAATAACTCCACGCCAAAATTTGAAGTCATTGCTTTACACTCCTAAATTAACCTCACTTTCACTTTACAAATTCAAACAATTAAAGACAAGTAGAGTAAGCAAGGATCGATCCCATAGAGAGTGATTTGTTTTATATTTATTCTATTATTTTGATAGAAAATAAAGATTGCGGGTTTTTGAAAATTGTTTTGAAACTAAGAAAATAAGAATTAATGATGAAGTTAACCAAAAATATAAAAACTTCAGTTCTGCAGTTCAGTTTCACCAAGTACAACAATCAATTAATCAAGTTATTATTATTTTCCCTTCAATGAAACTATTAGCCCTAGATAACAATAAGCTCTGCTATCCGAAATTCTCCTTAGATTATCACTGTGTGAAACAAGCTCTCCACCAGATTCTAACTAGCATACAACCTAGAATAAGCTCTCTAGATTTAATATGATAGAAGTATTAAGAAATAGAGAATTAGGCTAATCCAAGCAACAAACACATAAGCTCGATTTGTTTAACTTGTTTTCTGATAATCTTAGCAATAAACAAAAGCTTGTCCACAATTATTATTACCAAGTTACTACTTGTGATGAAGAAAGATATCAATTACACGTAATACCAATCTTAATCTAGCAGATGATAATGATCAAACTAATTCAATTGGCCATATTAAATTAATTAGATCAATTAGCATGCAATCAATGAAAACAGATTATCAGATGAAATTTCACACAAGAAGGAATAAATAATAATACTCAATTAATCAATTACTTGTAACAAGGATTCACCTCCCTTTAGAACTGAATAAAAAGAACTTAGCTCATGTCTTCAATCCTCTAATGTTGTAGATGAGGGAATGTAATAGATGATTGAATGAATAAAACCCTGACTATCATCCTCTATTTATAGTGCTAGACAAAGTCCTAAATCCTATAGGACGTAGAAATCCAAATCCTAAAAGGAATTACAAATCATAACTAGTTTCCATAAAGAAATAAAATTCAATTTAGAAATAAATCTTAGTCTAAAGGAAATCCAAAAGCTAATAGAAATATCAATCCAATTCCATGTAGAAATCTGCCAAAATCAGAAACTTGGTACTAGGATGACTTATGCATCACAAAGGGTAAAAGAGGTGAGCACTTGTAATATTGAGCAACAAATTTCTGAATTAAATGTTATAGTTCGACAAATGGTTGCAAGGAATACGCAATGTTTTCAACAAGCTCAACCTCAGTACCACACAGAGAACCAAGAAGTACCTGTCAATTCTGGGACATCTATGGAGGATATGTTTAAGGCATTCATGAGTCAAACACAACAATTCCAGCAGGAGACAAGAACTTCTGTTCAAGATCTAAGGGACCAAGTTGATCAGCTTGCAACCACAGTAGGAAGGTCACTTTCTCAAACTATTGAAAATGTAAGTGCCATAACATTGAGATGTGATGCAGAGGATCAACAGCAAGGAAAGTCAATACAAAGCAAGTCCGACAATAGTGAAACAAGCAGCAGTGATGTACTCAAGTACAAATTTCCACCTCTTTCAGCTTATGAACCGAAACTACCTTTTCCCCAAGTTCTAACAAGGAATTGGAAAGTTGGAAAGAATTCAACGGGGTATACAGAGTCTAATGAAAAATTCCTGGAAGAAATTGCGAATAGGGAACAAAAACTTAAAGATGATGATGAGTTCACTAGTGGAAACCAGTTGGAAGTGCTTGAGGCTACTACTGAATTTGAAGAAGAAATCAGGTATTCAAAGTCTGAAAAGGATGAACAAGAGGAAGAGGAAAACAATTGGATAAGTTTTACAGATCTTTACAAAGAGGATATAGGTGATACAACGTTGCAAACAACAAAAACACTACATGACACATATCATAAGACCTTAACTGTGGAATTGGATGAGGCACATGTCCAGTTCAGCACATATGAGACTAAAAGGTATCATGGTATTGTTGATTTTGTTTTTTCTACTGATGTTGTTGACTCTATAGTGCAAAAATATTTTGATCAAATACAATTATATGAGAAAGATTTGAGGGGTGGAATGGAGCAAAATCATGATCTAAAAGATGCTCTTAATGAAGAATTAAAGTTGTTACCAGTCCACTTAAAGTTCACAAGTCCAATTACATAGAATGAGAAGGATGATGTCAAGCCAATGACAATAAACAAGGGCAGTTGCTTGGGAGGCAACCCAAGATCTCAGATTTGATTTTTCTATCCCTTTACTTTTTAATTTTATTTTTTTATTGCATGTTAGCTAGTAGTATTTTCTTCTTTGCATGATTTTCTTACATTGGGGACAATGTACGGTTTGAGTGTGGGGGGGAATATTTATTAGGGGATATTGATCTGATTTTGGTGGGGAACTTGAAAAAAAAAGTAATGCTTTAAAAAATTTTGGTTCCATGGTTCTATTTGCCTATGTGTTCGAAGGTTAAAGTCAAAGATTGAAAATTGATGCTAAAATTAAGAATCTGTTTGATGCTTATTTTGTTAATGAATGATGACAACTAAGCTACGATCCATAGTAATTGATTTGAATTGAATTTGTGATACATGAGTACTTGAATATAAGAAGCATGTTTATTTGGCTAAGTTATTTGTGGAGTTGTCTATGTGCACTGATTTCACGACTTAGAACTATTTAACTTGCTTATGTTGTTACAGAACCATGTGAAAAAAAATGATGAATGAAAAAAAAAAAGGAAAAAAATGAAAATTAAAAATCTATTTCAATGTCCATTGTGCAAAATAACTGGGTATCTAAGCCTCGGGAAGCATCGGTATTCACGCTGAAAAGTGCGATGGATAAAAGCAGCTTGACTAGTCGACTTTTGTGGCCTTTGTTACTTGAATAAGTAAGCCCTTAGGGGTGTCTCTACACCTAGCGCCCTAAGATCATCTGGTTTGGGAGTCGTTGGTGGAAAGTTCGCTAATGGGTAACTCTGAAAAGCCTAAGAAAAGGAGACATTGCACATGTCAAGAAAAAAAAATACAAAAAATACGAAAAATCCAATTCCATGTAGAAATCTGCTTTTAGAAACTTCCCAAAAATCTAAGATTTCCAAGATTTTCCATATTTCCCGCAGAAATTCGCCCCTATTTTCTATTGCGAGGTCCTTTAGTAAAACGAGCATAACTTTTGATCTGGGAAGATTTGCGGGGCCTGCTACCTATCAAAACGAAGATATCGACGAGATCTACAACTTTCATTATGTGAGAATTGACAGATTCAGAATGAATCAAGGTCGAAATCGGGCTCCAAGTGACTGCTGTGTAAATTGCAACTTCCAAACTTTGAGGTTCAACGTCCGTTTAGTAAAAATATCATAACTTTTTCATATGAACTCCGATTGGGACGATTCAAGATGTTCCGGAAAGATAAAGAAGAGATCTACAATAAAATTCAAGTCCCAAGCCAAAACATGCATCCAACTTAATGCTAAAAACCCTGCAATTTTCTATTTTTCCTCATTTCAGCTCCAATTCTTCCTGAAATCATTAAACACCTTAATAAGCTCATATACACATGAAACATGCAATAAAACTAAATATAATGGAATCAAAATAAATGAATAATATGCACTCATAAAACCGGTATCAAATAAGGTATAAACTTCGCTAGAGTTTATGATAAGCTTTACCTGTTGACCTCGTCGTTCCTTGCTTTACGGGAGGTCACGACAAACGCCTCCTCAGACCATCTGGCTTTGACTTTTCCGGGGCGCCTTTGGTGCCTCCATCCTAGCTGAACTTGTCTTCTGGTGAACGACAAAATCAAAGCTAGGTGACCTTCTTCCACAATTATAACATGCTTTGGGACGGCATCGCTAGCTTGGATGATGTGTCCTCCCTCCGCATTTGAAGCATATGATAGGTGGTCGTTCTCCTTCCTTAACAACGGGTGCTGGTGCTGACGTCTTTCCATCATTGTTGAATCTCCTTTTCTTAAAATGTCCAATCTTATTGTTTTGACCATGATTACCACCGAAGTGGTTACCATTTCTGGCATGTTGATTCCCTCCACACTTATTTTCACCGCTTCGATGACTGCTATCACTAGTATTATCATTTTTTCGGCTGCTCTCTTTTGGTTGGGTTGACTCATTATCGAGCTCCAATAACTGAGCCCTATTAACAATATCTGAATACAAGCACAGATTATGAGAGATAAGATATTGACGTATCTCAGGTTTCAAACCTCTTAGAAACATTCGCGTCATTCTCTCCTCATTATCAACCAAATGGGACGAAAACCGGACAACTCGACAAACACGGCTTCGTCTTTGCGACACTGGCCATGTTGTTTTGCTCCACTTGATGAATTCTACCTCTTTCATGTGACGAATACTTTCGGAAAGTACTTGTCGTTGAATAATTCTTGGAACTTCTCCCTGTTAGGTTTGTAATATTCATAACGCAATCAAAATTGCAAAATTAAGCGGAAGCGTGTAAAATCAGAGTTTAAAATTTACAAACCATATACCCGGATCACCCTTTATGCACAATTATTAATTAAACGAAAAGATAAAGAATAAAATCATACCCTTGAAGATCGAGCTTCCTCGAATACAAGTTCACCTCCAAATCCTTTCGCTCAACTTGAATCCACCGGGGTTTTGTTTCTTCCTTTGATCAACGTTAGCCTCCCAAGCGTTTGGCCTCTAGAGGTGATCCACCAAGGAAAAATAAAGAATTCAAGAAGATGGGTGATTGGCTAAACCCTAGTTTTTCTATCTCTATAGAAAGGTGTACTCTCCCAACAATTGAATTATGTCAGATGTTGAAAAAGTCAACAACCCCTTTACCCATAATAAGACTCCTCTTATTTATAGATGTGGGCAAACCCACCTTAACAATTAAGGAATTGGGTTTTAATTAATTAAATTCTTTTAATTAATTAAGCTCCCTAATCTTATTAGGGATAATTAATTAAACTCCTTTAACTAATTTTCATTCCTAATCCAATTAGGAATAAATGAGAGTATTTTATATTAAATTAATTTCTAAACTCTTTTAGAAATTAAAATAATAATAATTGTAATAATATTAATAAGACTCTCTTTATTAATTTATATTTAATATTTCTAAAATATTAAATAATAAATATTAAACTGCTTAATTTATTCTATCACCATAGATTAAATTAAATATACTTAACATATTATTACGATTATGCCATTAACTTCTTAAATAATTATTCTTCCTTTTATGGTGTGACCCTTTAGGTTCTCCATATTAAACCTATTGTGAATAAATCAATTAGAACAATTTTAATCTTATTTAAATAAATAAATTAAACAATTAATTAATTTAAATAAATAATATTTATTCTACATAGGGATAAGCCTCCTAGCTGATCAACGACTTTCCGGATAATATAGATTTCAACATTAATCATAAAAGAACCTTTGAGTAAATAGTTACCGTGACAATTCAATCCTTCCACCATACAATGTCCCAATTAAATATAAGACAAGGAATTATCGTCAAGTCTTATTTTATTTAATTATATGTATTTCGATCCTTAAATGCACAACTCAAAATAATGCAAATTAGAAACTCCTTTCTAATTTCATTCTCGCCAAACCCCAAGGACTACTTGGGTTGTCATTTATCGAATCACATAGACATTTCTCTTTTTTATTAGAAGTGGTAGATTCTTTATCGATCATACATTATCTCCATGTACAACTTATTATACCCAAGCATACCCTTTGATATACCCTAAGGGTCTTAAGGAATAAGTCAAAGTATAACTCATCATACACAAGATACTATGATGATCTCAAGTCCAAGGATTACTTGACTACTATCACTACAGAATTCCTATTGACAGCAAATAAAACTCCATTAGGTATTCCTTAGCGAGCCAATGCTCAAAGGAACTTATTCTCTAATAAGCACCTACATACTTGCTTTAGTGTCTCCACACAAATGATCACGAGATCAATCATCCTCATCCAACGAAAGCAAGCAACGATGTACCAATCTATCCGAATTCACTAATCCCCAATTTAGTAATCCAATGATTGGGAACTATTTTAGTTTTAAGCTTTCTAAGAATTTAGATCTCATTAGAATGATCATCATCATTATTCTAAAAGCATTGCTTAAAACTATGGGTTTATCACATATTATAAAACAAAGATCATGCAGATAATTAAAAGCCTTTAATAAATTAATACTTTTTATTAATAAATGAATAAGATTGTTACAAAGTATATGCTTTATCATCAAACATGATTGGCTTGTGTGCATACTACTTTCAATCTCCCACTTGCACTAAAGCCAATCGTCATGGTAACTCATACTCTTCTTCTATAAGTGACGATTATCCTGCTGTTGGATAAGCTTTAATTAATGGATATGTAATGTTGTTCATGAGATTCCACTATCTCTATAGTGATTTCCCATCTTTCAATGATTTTAATAATCAAATGAAAGTGCCACAACACATGTTTAGATCCAAGATGAGACTTGGGAACTGCTCCTAATTCTCAGAATGAACTTTTAATCCAAACAATCAACTCAAGGCTTCATTTATAGCTATTTACTTTGTCTTTATCACTAAACCAGCAACTCTTTGCTGTTTGGAACCTTTCCAATTCACTGCACCACTGTTCAAGGTAACCCTTTACCTTAAAGTGGATTTTTCTGTCGTCTTGATCTGTTTGAAAAACTTGAGTCTTTTAAGCCCTCTAGTTTTAATTCAGACCCACCATGTATGCTCACATCCTTAGTGTCGGTTAAGAACTTTAAGATGTTTTTCACTATCTTACAGTGATCTTCTCCAGAATATGACCGATCAACATTAGATCTTGTATATTTCATTGCATACATGATAGTCACTCATGCGATCTCTCTTTTCAGGAGTCTGTGGGGACTATAAAGAGAGAAACACTCCATAACTCATCAACATGAAACATCTCTTGGAGTTTGCCATGCTAAACGACTTTAGCATCAAATGAATATACGTTCCTTGGGTTAAGTTGAGCATCCTTTTAAATCTATCTATATAGATTTGCATCCCCAATAATGATACTCTTCCCAAATCATTCATGGAGGATTGTTTAGACAACTTTATCTTTACTGATTGTAGCATTGGTATGTCATTCCTTATCCATAGTATATCAACATATAATACTAAAAATTTCACGACGCTCCCAATCGACCCTTTTGTATACACTAGAACTCTTACCTCATCAGATGTAACTCGGATCATCATCTTCTATGATCGTACCTCATCATCATCATCCATGATGAATCCATACCTCCTAGGTATCTTCTAGACTATTCCGCATTTTATGATTATTTGTGGTATAATAGGTCTATCTACGTGTTCCTCTTATTTGACTTATAGTATTTTGTGGTTCTTGAACTCTTCAAGATCTATTATCCTCCCACTAGCCCCTTTAATGATAAACACCTTTATCTTAAAAGGCGCGTGTTTTTGTAACAAACACCTTTTGCTAAGTAGAATTATAGAACATATACCCTAAACTTACTTTAGGATGTCCCACAAATCAACATGTCAAATCTTGTCCCAAGCTTATCCTTTTGAAACCTTTTCACATAAGTTGACAACCCTTTATCTTAACATACTTAAGATTAGAATCCTCCCCATCCATAACTTTTATGGAGTCTTGGGGCCGGATTTTGAGGTTACCTTTTCGTGAATGCGACCATTTCTAGGACATAACCCTGAAGGATACTTTGGAATGTCGGTAAAATCATTATGGATGACACCATGTCCAACAAGGTACGATTTTTCATTCAGATACATCAATCAATTATTGCATATCGGGATGTGTCCATTATGAGAAAACTATTTGAGATGATCTAGAAACTTATTGCACAAGTATTTATCCTCGATCTAATCAAAGAATCTTAATACTTTGCCAATTTGTTTCACTTCCAATTCTTTGAACCTTTCAAATAATTCACACTTGTATTTTAGCAAATACACACATTCAACTCTTTGAATGATCATCTCCTTTTCTTATACTAATTTGTTCAATATGCAAAATTATTTTCATGTAAGTCAAGTATACAAAATTTATTAAGTAATATTCCATTCTATACAAAACATTATTATTATAAATAGAACAACAATTGTTCTTAATTATAATACCAAAATTTTATCATCCAACAATAAAATGGAAATAATATTTCTAACAAGAATTGGAATACAATAACAACTTATCGACTTAATAGATTTGCCTCGCAAAGCGATCTAAACTATAAGTTTCTATAGCTAATGCAAAGAACCTTTGCTTCATTTTCCACACATAGGATTACTTATCTTTGTTTAGCTTTCTACTTCGCTTAGTCCCTTCATAAATCTATATTTATGATAACCAAAGTCAGGTATCCAATACCCAAGCGTAACCTTGACTTAAAGAAAATTTATTTTAAATCATGAACAAATTTGTATTTGTAATCAAACTTAACTAAGCTTCTTTGGTTAGCCTCTGCAAGATGCTTCTCGCAGCTTTCTTTCCAAAGTCCAGTGCTTATTGCAAGGAAGCAAGCTCCTTTGCTATCCGAATCAGCTTTTGTTCTTATTATCCTATGTTTACGCCTTTTCATTTACCTTCTTGAATCGCTCTTCTTTCGTAAGATCATTTGGCCCCTACCAAGAAGACTTGGTTTTTCTTGGTTGAAAAGTGACTCTCAACATTTTTCAATATGTTAAGCAAATCAATGAGGTCGATATCTAGCTTGTTCATATGAAAATTCACAACAATTGTGAAAGGAGTTCGGAGTGAGTGCAAGATCAAATCTTGGCAACTCTCTCCATCCATGACAAAACTCGTTGTCCTAATTGATCAATCAAATTGATAATGTTAAGGACTTTTATCCGCATCTTTGTAGTGTCATCGGTCATTCTAGATCGGAAGAGCTCCTTAGATATCTCGATATCTATCACCCCTACTTTCCTCACCATCAACTATTTAATGTGCGGAATATAGTAGAGCATCCATAGTTTCATCTTGACGTCAAGCTCGTTACTCATGGATGCGAGCATGATGCATCGAGCCAATCAGGCATCATCTCTTGCCACTTTCTAAAAGTAGCAATGTCTTCCTCAGAGGCATTGTCTGCAACTATTGCAGGGATAGACGTATTAAGGACATAAGATAGCTTTTCAGCTATGAGAACTATTCTCAAATTCCTTAACCAATCCGTTTAATTCGGTCTGATTAATTTAGCATCTAATATGCTTCGCAGTGATAGTAATTTTAGACATTGTAAAATTCTGTAAATGAATTTGTAATTAACAACATTTTAACATACATTCTATTATTAATTACCAAAATAAATTAGGTCTTGCTTTAAATTGGTATCTCCCACTATTTTCTTCAAACTATATTACCCTCACTTATATAGTTCGGCAAAATCTAATTAAAGATTTGCTAGTGAAAATAAGGATCTCATTTCAAATGTATATAGCCTTGTGGTGACACAACAAACTATATATAAATAAATAGGTAGACAACTTTTGTCAATTACATCAACTATGCAACTCCTTGTATTTTGCCTCTTAGATTATTTTGATCAAGTGGTGTCACATCCGAATCAAAATTATCCAAGTTAAGTCCAACCTAGCACTCCATATATTCAAAAAAGAAAATATCATCCTTGTGGTGACACAACAAAACAATATTGTTCAATTTTCTTTATAAGCATCAAATGTGATAAATTAACATCTTAAATACTTAATACTTGCCTTGTGGTGACACAACAAACTCATATTAAATATTTAATACTCTATTAATTTTATCATGCTAGAAGGCGACGCTCGATATTCCAAATATCTTTGAACGCTTAGGACTTAATATAAAAAATTGAGGGTTTTGTTATTAATTTGTCTCATCTTATTTAGCGCACATTTACATATATATATATAAAATACGCGTTATATTAATGAACATGCTAAGCATGTTTGCATAATATATAATATATATAGTATAAGCATGCACATATAGAATACTATATTCTACCCTTGGATTGATTATGGACTTTTATTCTAGTTTGGTTCACTAGAGCCACCAAGTGAACCAAAAGGTCAAACCCTAGGGGTGCAAGAAATAATATTTAAATATAACTATTACATTTAAACCCTGCTCTATTACAAAACTGGTCTTCAAGCGCTTCTTGTCCTTTGATCTCTAATTCTTCAAAATTAATTCTAAATATTCCTATTACAAAACTATTTTAAAATAAATAGAAACCTTGATCGCTGAAATGAGGGAAGTACATAGGAGGGAGATAGAATTTACATTCGTAAAAATTAGAGAAGACGAGTACTGCAGACCCCATTTAATAAAACCCATACATTCACGCATCCAACAAAATAAAATCCAATCACATCGTCAATAGTTCATAATCAATCTCATTTATTATCATACACATCATCATATGCATCAATAAATAACATTCATCCTATGAATAATAAACATTTAATATATATATTGATATCATTTAATGGGCAAATTTAGTTAAGATAAAATCTATTTTTGAATCAAAATAAACTCCTTTATTTTAATCCAAATTTAAATCAAAATAAAACTATTTTATTTTAATTTATCCAATTTTGAATAAAATAAACTATTTTATTTTAATCAAAATCTTTAATCAAAATAAACTCTTTTATTTTAATTAATTATGGAATCAAATTCCATGTAAAAAAATATTAAAGGAAACACGGATTATCTTTCCTATTCACAAATAAACTCCTTTATTTTGAATAATATGAAATCTTATTTCATATTTAAATAAACTCCTTTATTTAAGAAATTAGGATTCTTTTTCCTATTCACAAATAAACCTTTTTATTTTGAATAATATGAAATCTAATTTCATATTAAAATAAACTCCTTTATTTAAGGAAAAATAGAATCCAATTTCAACTCCAATTAGTTATCATGGAATCTAATTCCAACTATAATTAGTTAGCATGAGATTCTAATTTTAAAATTAAAATAAACCTTTTATTTTAAAATTAAAATAAACTTTTATTTAAGATTAAAATAAAATTTTATTTTAATAATAAAATTATTAAGAATATATATATATATAACCATAATATATATATATATATATATATATATATATCCGCTCCTTAACTTTTCAACAAAAAAACCGTGACTTACTTTTTTTGTTTTCATGTGCACAATCATGTGTTAATTCTAAAGACACATGATTCCCTTTTTTTTTTTTTTTTTTTTCATTACCAAGTACTCGACATTGTTAGCCACCGCACCACAGTCATGTGAAATAAAAATAAAAAAAGCAAGTAGTGGCTTTTTTAAAATTTACCAAGTCATTCGGCCATATAAAATTATCCTGAGACATATCACGTTGGTTAACATGTACAGGAGTATTTTAATAATATAATAATATATAATGATTAGCCATCCACTTGGAAAGATAAAAAAAAAAAAAAAAATTGGAGTGGCGTACCAGCACAAAAAAAAAAATATCGCGATTTTTTTTTTATTATTATTTTATTTAAATTTTATACAATTAAATTATGCCCAATTAAATTGTTCTAAACACATATCAATATAGATATTAAATTAAAATAATTAATAATTTACATAAAGGTTTGGCTCTGATGCCACTGTTAGGTTTGTAATATTCATAACGCAATCAAAATTGCAAAATTAAGCGGAAGCGTGTAAAATCAGAGTTTAAAATTTACAAACCATATACCCGGATCACCCTTTATGCACAATTATTAATTAAACGAAAAGATAAAGAATAAAATCATACCCTTGAAGATCGAGCTTCCTCAGGTACAAGTTCACCTCCAAATCCTTTCGCGTTCAACTTGAATCCACCGGGGTTTTGTTTCTTCCTTTGATCAACGTTAGCCACCCAAGCGTTTGGCCTCTAGAGGTGATCCACCAAGGAAAAATAAAGAATTCAAGAAGATGGGTGGTTGGCTAAACCCTAGTTTTTCTATCTTTATAGAAAGGGTGTACTCTCCCAACAATTGGAATTATGTCGTATGTTGAAAAAGTCAACAACCCCCTTTACCCATAATAAGACTCCTCTTATTTATAGATGTGGGCAACCCACCTTAACAATTAAGGAATTGGGTTTTAATTAATTAAATTCTTTTAATTAATTAAGCTCCCTAATCTTATTAGGGATAATTAATTAAACTCCTTTAACTAATTTTCATTCCTAATCCAATTAGGAATAAATGAGAGTACTTATATTAAATTAATTTCTAAACTCTTTTAGAAATTAAAATAATAATAATTGTAATAATATTAATAAGACTCCTCTTATTAATTTATATTTAATATTTCTAAAATATTAAATAATAAATATTAAACTATTTAATTTATTCTATCACCATAGATTAAATTAAATATACTTAACATATTATTACGATTATGCCATTAACTTCTTAAATAATTATTCTTCCTTTTATGGTGTGACCCTTTAGGTTCTCCATATTAAACCTTTATGTGAATAAATCAATTAGAATAAATTTAATCTTATTTAAATAAATAAATTAAACAATTAATTAATTTAAATAAATAATATTTATTCTACAATAGGGATAAGTCTCCTAGCGATCAAATCGACTTTCCGGATAATATAGATTTCAACATTAATCATAAAAGAACCTTTGAGTAATAGTTACTGCACAATTCAATCCTTCCACCATACAATGTCCCAATTAAATATAAGACAAGAAATTACTTATCAAGTCTTATTTTATTTAATTATATGTATTTCGATCCTTAAATGCACAACTCCAAATAATGCAAATTAGAAACTCCTTTCTAATTTCATTCTCGCTAACCAAGGACTACTTTGGGTTGTCATTTATCGAATCACATAGGACATTTCTCTTCTTTATTAGAAGTGGTAGATTCTTTATCGATCATACATTATCTCCATGTATAACTTATTATACCCAAGCATACCCTTTGATATACCCTAAGGGTCTTAAGGAATAAGTCAAAGTATAACTCATCATACACAAGATACTATGATGATCTCAAGTCCAAGGATTACTTGTACTACTATCACTACAGAATTCTATTGACGACAGCAAATAAAACTCCATTAGGTATTCCTTAGCGAGCCACGCTCAATGAACTTATTCTCTAATAAGCACCTACATACTTGCTTTAGTGTCTCCACACAAATGATCATGAAATCAATCATCCTCATCCAATGAAAAGCAAACGTATGTACCAATCTATCCGGATTCACTAATCCCCAATTTAGTAATCCAACGATTGGGAACTATTTTAGTTTTAAGCTTTCTAAGAATTTAGATCTCATTAGAATGATCATCATCATTATTCTAAAAGCATTGCTTAAAACTATGGGTTTATCACATATTATAAAACAAAGATCATGCGAGATAATTAAAAGCCTTTAATAAATTAATACTTTTTATTAATAAATGAATAAGATTGTTACAAAGTATATGCTTTATCATCAAACATGATTGGCTTGTGTGCATACTACTTTCACTCCCAAGTCATCTTCAAGCAGCGGAGTTGAGTCGTTTACTGATTCCCACCAAGAATCATCTCGCACGCAACATGAAGGTGGCAAAGGGAACCTTTTGATCCTCGAAGTATCCCAAGACATCAAATATCTTGCAGATCTGCTTTATCCATGTCTCCGCCTTAAGTGATTTTGGCTCTCCAAAAAACTCCGGTGGTCCCAGTTCCTTGAACTGCTTAGCGGTGACCGTCCGAGAGTTGCAAGTGTTTCCACCTGCATTTTGTACAGGAGCCGCTCTTACCTGATGTTGCATGAATTGCATAAAGCCTCTAAACATTTCATCGTTCATCATTTGGTCAGTGTTGTTGTTTTCCTAAGTAATGTCGTCTTCCTGATGCACATTATTCTGATTATTAATCTGTGGAGACTCAACGGTCTCCTGTGCTCCATTAATATTTTCAACATTCTCAGATGTCATTTTCAAATACTGCCAAAAAACAAAGGTTAAATAACATATCACATATTATCCCTATACTCTGACCGACCAATTAAATATCAAATAAACTTAGGTAGGTCATACTGGCGAAAGAATTCCCCATCTCTCCCCTCCTAGTTCTTGTCTCACATCTCAGCCAGGGATCATATCCCTAAGCTTTGATACCAACTGTGACGCCCCCAAAATAGGTATACATCACCTATTCTAAGTCGCCAAATACATGGTACAGAATACAAATACAATCTTAAATATACAACATAAGCTGTGAGTTTTAATACAAACATTGTCTTCTAGACAGTATTAAAACTCAAAATAAGTCCTCAATACATTTATTAACACACTATTTCACAGAATAGTGAGGACTACTAATGCTATCCTCTGGACCATCACTCCGCTTCCCGATCGACTCGTCCCAACTATATTCTCATTTTCCAAGAGAATAAAGGTGAAAGAAAGGGTGAGCTCAACTAGCCCAATAAGAAATATTATGACTAAGATAATGCAGAATAAATTATCATTAGTCTTCAACAATGTTAAACTGATAAAATATAGTAGACATCAAGTTTAACTGTAGCGGAACAAGAAATCCATTAAAAGAGTCAAGTAGAGAATAAAATCTACTATCTTTTATGATTTAAAAGGTTTTTCATCACTCTTATCTCTGGGACTCAGCTTAATAAATAATCCACATCATCCCTGCACTACGGCCAAGAATATTCATTAGTATCACAACCACAAATTATCCATGCACTACGGGTCAAGGATATTCGTGTATTCATCAATGGTCATGATTATGCCAACAACTGTCCATCAATGCACTACGGGCCAATGAGAACTTTTACCACATCATTTATAATATTACGGTCATGATTACACCGAATAATCCCCGGTCATAATCATACCAAATCCATCTATGCACTACAGGCCACAGATGACTTTAAAAAAATATAAACATGAGGATGATTACAATGATATTAGAATTCAATAAAACAAGTTCAAGAATTAATTTATTCAGGAATTAATAACGTCTAAATCGTCAACATGATACTTCTTTGTAGAGTAAAATTCAAGAATTCTCAGAAAAATATTTCCATGAAAAGATTAAGGATGGAACGCAAATATCAAGGATACTCCACTAATTTCATGGAGTATAGAAGTCAAAACTTTAACCAACTGAGTATAATAAAGAATGGAATAACAAAAGAAATCACCATGCATGCGATATCAGATGATATGGCAGTTATTCCAATAGAATAATAAATATCGGAACCAAATTCGTGCAAAATTCAAGACCGATGTGATGTTCCAATGTAATAATAAGTAAAAGTTTACAACAAATACTTCATAAAAATTCCTTCAATATTTTTAACAACATTTATCATCATTATTATAATTCATAATATTAATCGACGTGTCGTTCCTGAAAGAGGGGCTTTCCAATAAGGATTTCTCCCTATTGGCGCCGCAATTAGATGACATCAAACCTCTCCTTGACATAACTTCTAGACATCGTTAATATTGCAAATAATAATATTAATAACTTTGTCGTCTCAATTATTGATTTAATAATATATAAAATATTGACAATAATTGAATCAAATAACATGAGATACTATGCAGCAATTACTGTAGTAATAATTGAACAAAACTGAGTGACTTCTCACGTAAGCATCAATAATCAATACCATGTGCTACTATGCAACCACGCGTATTACTGTACTTTTACTACCGAGTAGTTCCACAGTTTTAACTATAAAACATCCGCCGTTATTTTCATAAAATATTTTTGTCGTTTTCTCAATTCGACAATAATTCTCTTGTGGGGTCCACCAATGATTGTGTCGTTGTACGAATATTCCCTATTAAAACGAATATTCCCCGACCAATCGAATATTATATAACAACTTGCGTACTTTGCAAAATTTATAAATATTACTCACAACTATAACATTATATCAAATTCATTCCATAATATTTAAAAATGATATTTATAGAAAAATCATCTTTATTAAAAAGTTGGGGTCTTACACCTTCCTCTTTTCTTTCATTTTTAATTTAGTTCTGCAAGTATTTTCAAACTTGCACCACCTCCCCTAATAGTAAATCATGTGAATCAATAGTTCTAGACATGTGAAAATACAAATTACAGTATAGTACCTCCATCTATACCTCCATTTTTAACTTAGTCATGCAAATATTATCAATCTTGCACCAACTCCCCTAATAGTAAATCATGTGAATCAATAGTACACACACGTGAATAAATAATTATAAACATGTGAATTAATAGCAATTAATTTTTCATTTATCCGATTAATTACCTGATTGGTCAATATAACCTCCAGATATCAATTATTATCGAAATAAATATCGATTTCCACTTACACCAATAATTCCCACACAATGGAACTATCAATTTCATCTTTAATCAATACGAACTTATTCATCATTAATATTATAACTCACAATATTTAACAACTGTGTCGTTCCTCGTGAAAGAGGGGCTTTCCGATAAGGATTTTCTTTATCAAGCCGCGCAATTAGGTGACCAAACCTCTCCTTGACAGAACTTTTAGACATTTTCATTATTGCAAATAATAATATGAATAACTTTGTCGTCTCAATTATTGATTTAATAATATAACATATTATACAGATGATACTGTGATAATAATTGAATTAATAACATAAGAGATATGATGCAGCAATTACTGTAGCAATAATTGAGTATAACTGAGTGACTTTTCAAGTAAGCATCAATAATCAATACCGTGTGCAACTATGCAACCATGCGTAGACATCGTATTTTTTACTACCGGTAGTTCAACAGTTTTAACGGTAACACTTTCGTCGTTATTTTTATAAAATGATAATTCTATCGTTTTCTAACTACGACAATACTTCCGTTGTGGGGTCCACCAATGATTGTGCCATCGTACGGATATTCTCGATAAAAGAATATTCCTCGACCAAACGAATATTTTATAACAACTTGCTTACTTTTTAAAATTTATAAATATTACCCACAACTATAACAATATATCAAATCCACACGAAAATATTCAAAAAAAAAATATTTCGAGAAATTTAAATCTTTATTCATAAAATTTGGGGTCTCACAGGTTTTGTCTTGTCTGGGATGGCCTTTAATGACTCCATCCCAGCTGGATTTGACTTTGGTGCACGACAAAATCGGGCTTGGTGACCTTCTCTTCTATAATTGTAACATGCTTTGGACTGCTGCGTACAGTTTGGACTGATATGTCCCTCCCCTCCGCATTTGTAACATACGATCGACGGTCGTTCACCTTCCTTAACAACAGGTGCTGGTGCTGACGTCTTTGCATCATTATTGAATCTCCTCTTCTTGAAATTTCCACTTCTATTATCTTGGTCATGATTACCACCGAAGTGGTTACAATTTCTATCATGTTGATTCGCTCCATGTTTGTTGTCACCGTTTCGATGACTGCTACCACTGGTATTATTGACTTGTCGGCTGCTCTCTTGGTTAGGTTGACTCATTATCGTGTTCCAATAACTGAGCCCTATTTACAACATCTGAATACAAACACAGTTTGTGAGAAACAAGGTATTGACGTATTTCGGGTCTCAAACCTCGTAGAAACATTCGCGTCATTCTCTCCTCATTATCAACCAAATGGGATGCGAACCAGGAAAACTCAACAAACTTAGCCTCGTACTGCGACACGATCATATTATTTTGCTCCAGCTTGATAAACTCCACCTCCTTCATGTAATGAATACTTTCGAAAAAGTACTTATCGTTGAACAGTTCTTAGAACTTTTTCCAAGACATTTTGAGTGCGGCAGGTTGAGTACGTTTTACTGATTCCCACCAGTAATCTGCCTCTTCTCTCAACATGAAGGTGGCAAAGGGAACCTTTTGCTCCTCAGAGCATCCCAAGATTAAATATCTTGGTGATCTGCTTTATTCACGTTTTCGTCTTAAGTGGTTTTGGCTCTCCCAAAAACTCCGGTGGTCCCAGCTCCTTGAACTGCTTAGCAGTGACCATCCGAGAGTTTCCAGTGTTTCCACCTGTATTTTGAATAGGAGCCGCTCTCTCCTGATGTTGCATGAATTGCATGAAGCCTCTGAATATCCCATCGTTGATCATTTGATTGGTGTTGTTTACCTGAAGATTATTGTCTTCCTGTTGCACATTATCCTGGGTATTGATCATTGATGTCTCAACGTTCTCATGTGCTTCATTACTTATCTCGACATTTTTAGATGCCATTTTTAAACACTGCCATAAAACAAGGGTTAATTGACATGCCACATATTATCCCTATACTCTGACCGACCAATTAAATACCAAATAAACTTAGGTAGGTCATACTAGCGAAGGAATTCCCCGTCTCTCCCCTCCTAGTTCTTGTCTCACATCTCAGCCAGGGATCATATCCCTAAGCTTTGATATTTCAACCGTGACGCCCCCAAAATAGGTATACATCACCCATCTTGGGTCGCCAAATACATGGTAATCAATACAAATACAAACTTAATTATACAACATGAAAATTGAGTTTTTACACTAATATTGTCTTCTAGACAATATCCAAACTCAAATGGAGTCCTCATTACATTTATTATCACACTATTTTATAGAATAGGGAGGACTACTATAACACCATCTCGGACCATCACTCCATTCCCTGACTAGTTCTGGCTACGTTCTCATTTCCTAAAGAGAACAATGGAAGTAAAAAGGGTAAGATCAACTAGCCCAGTAAGAAATATTATGACTAAGATAATGCAGAATAAGTTATCATTAGTCTTCAACAATGTTAAACTGATAGAATGTAATAGAAAACAAGTTTAACTGCAGTGAAACAAGCAATCCATTAGAAGAGTCAAGTAGAGCATGATGTCTACTATCTTCTATGATTTAAAAAGTTTATCATTAACTTTATCGATGGGACTCATCTTAATAAATAAATCACATCATCGAATCATCCCTGCACTACGGGTCAAGGATATTCATTAGTATCACGTCCACAAATTATTCTTGCACTATAGGCCAAGAATATTCGTGTAATCATCAATGGTCATGATCATACCGAATTATCCCTAGTCATAATCATACCAATCAACAGTCCATCTATGCACGTAAGCCAAAGATGACTTTCATCACAATATAAACATGAGGATGATGACAATGATATAAAAATTCAATTAAAAGAAAGCAAAGGATAAATTTTTAAAGATTTATAACTTAATTTATTCAGAATTCAATAATATCCAAATTGTCAACATGATACTGCTTTGTGGAGTAAAATTCAAGAATAATATCCATGTATCAAAAATAATTTGGACAGAAAAGAAATAAATTTTTCGATGAATAGTATCCCGTGAATAGTACCCTGTGAATAGTACTTCGAGAATAGTACCCCGTGAATAGTACAATGACATAAAAAGTGCCCCGAATACCCGAGTAAACAATATTTGAGTGAATAGTAATTGAGTGAATAGTAACTCGTGAATAGTATCCCGACATGAAAAGTGCCCCGAATACCCGAGTGAATAATATTCTAGTGAATAGTAACTGAGTGAATAGTAACCCGTGAATAGTACCCTGGGTGAAAATATTGATATTTAATAAGAAAGTTCATATCAATATTTCAATGAAACGATACTGGATGAAGGGCAAAACTCAAGAATATTCCACTAATTTCAAGGATTATAGAAGCAATACTTACCATAGTAAGTTTAGATTTAAGAATATGAAAAGAAATAACATATTTAAATCAGAAATGGATTTTCACTTGTCACACTATGACGTAATCCGTGATGAGCAGGTTTATTCCAACATATTAAAGGATGAATACAAAAAATAGTATTCCTTATGAATACGAAAAAAATAATACCCCTTACCTTAGTAGAAGGCTGGATACTGCAATAGTGAAGCAGCAGAATACTCTTCTTCTTGCTCTATATAGTTTCTCTCTCTATAGTGTCTCTTGTGAATCTCAGTAAATTGGTGAGAATGAAAGAGGAATTTAGCTTCTATTTATAGGAGAATGGACTAAATAGTAATTGATTCATGAACGGTCCAGATTAATTTACTATTAGAACCACCACCGACGGTCCAAATTGATTTACTATTAAAACCACCATCAATGGTCCAGATTAATTTACTATTAAAACACCATCAATGGTCCAGATTGATTTACTATTACAACCACCATCAATGATCCAGATTGATTAACTATTAAAACCACCATCAATGGTCCAGATTGGTTATCTATTAAAACCACCATCGACGGTCCATAAAATTAGTAAATCTTCCCATGGAATACTAAGTCAAACTTACAACAAACGTCTCATAACAATCTCTATATTTATATCAAAAATTGAATAAATATTTATCACAAATTATTTATCTTTAATAAGCACATTTTTAATCTATTAACAATTATTCATCATTAACATTATAACTCATAATATTTAACAACCGTGATCATTCCTAGGAAAGAGGGGCTTTCGATAAGGATTTCTCCCTATCAAGCCAAGAATTAAGTGACCAAACCTCTCCTCGATGTAACTTTCTAAACATCATCAATATTGCAAATAATAATATGAATAACTTTGTCGCCTCAATTATTGATTTAATAATATAAACTATTAATATTGTGACAATAATTGAATCAAATAACGTGAGATACTATCAAAAAATTATCAGAGTAATAATTGAGTATAACCGAGTGAATTCTCACGTAAGCATCAATAATCAATATCATGTATACTATGCAACCAACCACACGACATCGTATTTTTACCACCGGGTAGTTCAACAGTTTAACGGTAAAACTTTCACCGTTATTTTTATAAAAAGATAATTCTGTCATTTTTTAACTACGACAATATTTCCGTTGTGGGGTCCACCAATGATTGTGTCGTCGAACGAATATTCCCTGACAAAAAGAATATTCTCCGACCAAACGAATACTCCCCGACACGGCGAATATTTTATATCAACTTGCTTACTTTGTTAAATTTTTAAATATTACCCACAACTATAACATTATATCATATCTACACCATAATATTCAAAAATATATTTCGAGAAAAATTATTCTTTATTCAAAAAAGTTGGGGTCTTACAGTTTACACTGGGAACTAATGAATTATTATACAACTTTTTTTCTCATATTACCAGTATAAGAGCATCTCCAAGAGTTGTAGCAAAAAATATTCTTCAAATTGAAGCTTGTTGACCTACGTGACAATTTGAATAGCATTATTTGATTCTTTCATATTTTGTGTCTCATTAGTCTCTTCAATTCAATAAGTTGTACATCAAATTAATCCATTAAGCGTAATAAATGTTTTTAGTCTTTAATTGTAGATTTGAAAAGTAAGAAGGAGATTGTAGATTTGAAAAGTGAGAAGGAGGTTGCAGATTTGATTACTAAGGTTGAAAAGGCTGTTGAAGATGATTTTTCTGATGTGGCTCACCTATTTGAGTATCCCAAAGTGGTAGAAGAGACTGTTGGAGATGCTCTAACATGTTTTTTATTTAATGACTCTCTAGACTATTTTTCTCTATTTATTATAGCTTTTAATACTTATTGGGAATGTGTGAATAACAAAAAGAATGATTTAGAGAACTAATTCACATGGGAAGAAATAATACTTCATAGAAAAGTAGAGAAATACTTCAATTAATAAGTAATTCAAAAGGGCAATTTAGATATAAAAAAAATATATTATTAATCAATGTGCCGAAACCAATTAAGATGTTTGTTTCGAGACGGAGGGAATATTTCGAATAATTGTTTAAATAATTGTTGGGCCATGATTACCCGAGTCCGAATGGTGTGATGGGTTGCAGTCCATGTGGGGATGTTTTGACCCATATGGTATTTTAGTTTGGGAGTTGGAATATTTTAAGAAATCTAGGATTCCTAATTATGTCTGATTTCTGAATGTAAGGAGAAGGTGTGGGGATTTGGATCTACTTCCTTATATTTAGGAGATCTTATTTGATTATGTGTAGCAGTCGAATTTAATGAGGAACTCCAATCCATTACGAGAAAGGATTATGTAAAGGTGGTGAGACCATTACAAGGTATATACACATTATTACTCTCTAGCACTAGAGTTTTAAGTCTCCATTGTAAACCTTGACTAGCATGTACTTATCATCCGGCGGCAAAGGCCGTCAAGTTCTCGGTGTTTATCCGTTTTTGTGCAGGATTTGACGAGCTCTAGGTGATTGAAGCGCGTGGACGGATCTTGGTGTTAACAATAATAAAATTATATAAAATTCGGTATTCAATTGCAACTGAAGATTCACACCTATTCAAAAGCAAAAACCCTATGTGGACATGAAAATTGAATATGAATGTATTTGAATTTTACCTATTTGTACTTTTATTCAAAATATAAATATAAATAAATAAAATTCAAATACACTCGTATCTAATTTTTATGTCCAAAAACTCATCCAAAAGTATGGGGGATTCCTTGCATGACTCAGAGGTCTGTCCAATTTAAACTTGTCGGAATAACTTTTATTAGAATCATTGACGAGTTATTTTATAAAATTGAATAACGTGACTACACGTTGAATACTCGAGTTTATCCGAATGAATTGAATGAATTAGAGACATTATTTTAAATTCGAATACTCATTGAACTAACGATTGAATGTGGGTATTGAATTTCATAAATTTTAAGATTAATATTAATTTTTAAAAAAATTAATTTTAAATATTTTTAAATTTAGAATTAAGATGAATTTATTTAATTTATGTCAATACAATTATAAATATCATAAATTATTTAAAAAATACTACTAGTTATAAAATTTATTATTTTTAAAACTTATAAGAATCATGTTAATTTTAAATTTAAAAATATATTAAATTAATTTTTAAAAATCAGTAATAATCTTATAAAGAGATTATTAAATTTTATAATCATGGCGCAACTAGAAAATTTATGAACCCGACAGAACTTAGCAAAATAGTCTTCCAATCCCGTCACCGTGCCCTTTATTTAAGGGGAAACAAAATATTCTTATAGTTTAATAAAAAAAATTACTTATAAATTTGGGGATATTAAAATTATATATTCCAAAATTATGTCAAATTTGAGGTATCACTTTTACGAATTTGGATCATCTCCATTACATATTTTCTCTATTAGCAGCTAAAGCACTATTTTTACATGAGTTTTTAATATTTTTACATAGTCCCTCTTACATGAAGGTGAGACTTACCTTCTTCTCGTGTGAGAGAGGACTGTGTAAATATTAATTTTCTTAATTTATTATATTGAATAGCATAATTGTTTAAAAAATGAATGTAATATGATATTTTTTCACCATTTGATGAACACATGTGAATTTTTCATCAAATTTTTGAATATATTTTTTTAAACTTTTAACTATTAAAATATTTTTTATTATTTTAAATTTTGGTAGAATTTATCTTAATATAATTAATTATCTATTAATATATTTTGATCATTATTAATTAAATTATTAAAATTAAATAATTAGTGTATGAAATGGAATCGAAGGAAAGATCTAATGGAGGAGAGCCAAATCACGCTTTTACAATTAAGGAGATGAGGATGATTTTAGGTAGTAGTTGATTAAAGTACGATTTTCTAAAAGATTTTGTTAGTTGTATAGTTTAATGATGGGGAAACAAAAGTCAAAAGAAGTCGACTTTAAGAATGACACTGATTTGAATTAAAATTTAATACTTACTCCGTCTTAAATTAATTGTTCAGTTTTGATTTTTTTAAATCAAATTAACTATTTTTAGAATTAATAATTAAACATATATAAATATATTTCTAAAATTATAAAAATTGGGGTTAGTAATAAATTGTATATACTTTCTTTTGGTTATAATTTTTTCACCTATATTTTAGAAAAAATAGTAAAAATTTAGTTTTAAAAATGGTCAATTTAATTTTAAAAAATCAAAACTGAGCAATTAATTTAAAACGGAGAGAGCACTAACAATGTTGACAATAAAAAGTACTCCCTCCGTCTATTAAATGTTTTAATTAGTTTGGGTATGCTAATTAATAATATATATTTTTATTTAAATTGTTTTTTCTAAATTATTTATTAATTAAAGGATTCAATCACTTTTCTATAACCTCAATATTAATTACTCTCTCGGTTCCATCATAATTGTCCTTTTAAAAAAATAAATTTGTTCCAATTTATTTGTCATTTATAACTTTCTAAGAGAATAAATTATTTATTTTTCTATATTACCCCTAACTTCTCTCATTCTCCCATTAAATTTTCTCCCTTGCATTAATAGTTTTCAACTTTCCATAAAGGGGTAGTGATGGAATTTTATACAAATTTTAATTCTTAAATGATAGTATTAAATAACTTTTTTAATTCATGTGAATGGAGCTAAAAAGACAGTTATTATAGAACCGAGAGAGTATTTCTTACTAGTTCCCGCATGAATTCTTTAAATCATTTTTATTACTACCTCCATTCCTTAATATATATCGTTTTAGAGAAATATTTTTGTTCCTAAATATAAGTCGTTTGAGAATTTCAAGTAAGCATTAATTACTTAGTTTCCAATATTACCCCAAGTAATAAATATAACTTTGGTTCTCTCATTATTTTTCGACCAATAAATAATACTCTCTTTTTCAATACAAGGGCAATATAGACAATTGATAGTATATTTAATGTTTTACAATCATTTCCTTAATACTTATGCACAACTCTAAAATGACCTATATTAAGGAACGGAGGGAGTACTATTATTCTCACATTCCAATAAGCATATTTCTCTCTCCAAACCCACCCACTAATTACATGCATGTGTCCATAAATGCAAACTCTTCACATTTGTTGTTATTAATTTTTAGTTGCTACTATCATTTTTGTTGTTATTCTTACTGTGACGTCCCCAAAATAGGTATACATCACTTATTCTTGAGTCGCCAAATACATGGTACAAAATAAAAATACAATCTTAATTATACAACAAGAGAGTTGTGAGTTTAAATACAAATACTGTCTTCTAGACAATATCCACTCTCAGAATAAGTCCTTGTTACATTTATTATCACACTATTTAACAGAATAGTGAGGACTACTAGCTAATACTATCATCCGAACCATCACTCCATTCCCCGACTCGTCCCAGCTACGTTCTCATTTTCTAAAGAGAACAGTGAAGAAATGGTGAGCTCAACTAGCCCAGTAAGAAATATTATGACTAAGATAATGCAGAATAAATTATCATTAGTCTCCAACAATGTTAAACTGATAAAATACAATAGAAATCAAGTTTAACTGCAGCGAAACAAGCAATCCATTAAAAGAGTCAAGTAGAGAATAAAATCTACTATCTTTTATGATTTAAAAGGTTTTTCATCACTTTTATCACTGAGACTCAGCTAAATAAATAATTCACATCATCCCCGCACTACTACCAAGGATATTAATTAGGGTCACGACCACAAATTCCACGCACTACTACGCCAAGGATATTTGTGTATTCATCAATGGTCATGATCATGCCAACAATCGTCCATCAATGCACTACGGCCAATGAGGACCTTTACCACATCATTTGTAACATTACTACTATGACACCAATAATCCATGGTCATAATCATATCAAGTTCATCTATGCACTACTGAGCCACGATGACTTTAAAAATATAAACATGAGGATGATGACAATGATATAAGAATTCAATAAAACAAGTTCAAGAATTAATTTGTCCAGGAACCAATAACGCCCAAATTGTCAACATTATACTTCTTTGTAGAGTAAAATTTAAGAATGCTCAGAAGAATATTTCCATGAAATGATCTCGGATGAAGCGCAAATATCAAGGATATTCCACTAATTTCATGGAGTATAGAAGTCAAAACTTTAACCAACCGAGTATAATAAAGAATGAAATAACAATGTAAATCACCATGCATGCGGTATTTGATGTATGTGTTATTCCAATGTAATAATAAATACGAAATAATAAATAATGGAACGAGGTCAGGTGAAATTCACACCGACGGGATATTCTGACAGAATATTAAATGCAAAATAATAAATAATGGAACCAGTGCCGCAAAACTCGCACCGGCAGGATGTTCCAATGCAATAATAAATTTTAACTGTGTCCTGTAAAACACACGATAAGATATTCCAATGTAATAATAAAGATTTTAACCAGTCCTGTAAAACACACGCATGTGATATTCCAATGAATAATAAAGACGGGACTAGGTCCGGTGTAAAACACACGCATGTGATATTCCAATGTAATAATAAAGAAGAACCAGTCCGGTGTAAAACACACGCACAAGATATTCCAACGAAATAATAAAGATTTTAACCAGTCCTGTAAAAACACATGTATGTGGATATTCCAATGTAATAATAAAGATTTAAACCAGTCCTGTAAAACACACGCATGTGATATTCCAATGTAATAATAAAGATGTAATAAAAGAAGAATGTCACCAAGTATAGGGTAGCTCACAGATATAAAAGTTATTCTAACAGAATAATAAGAAATGGAATAACAGAAATTCTCTCATGAATACAAAAGAATAATATCCCTTACCGTAAAAGAAACTGAATATAAGAATAGTTAAGTAGCAGAATACTATTCTTCTTTCTCTCTTACAGTTTATCTCTCTAGAGTTTCAGTGAATTTGTAAGAAAATAATGAAGGAATGAGCTTCTCTTTATAGAAGAATGAATTGCATAGTAACTAATTCATGAATGGTCCAGATTGATTTACTTTAATCGGATGGTCTAGATTTAAAGCAAAATTTTTTAAATAAAATATAATATATTCTATTTAAAATTTTACTATGCAAAACACTATGCATAATAAAATATAATATAATCTAATTATTATCTAATAAAACGAATAACTTTATAAAAGTATTCTGTTTTATATAAAAAGATGTTTCTGTTTTATTACGTTAATAATACTAATAAAACAAAACTGAGTGACTTATCACATAAGCATCAATAATCAATACCGTGTGCTACTATGCAACTACACGACATCGTATTTTTTTACTACCGAAAGTAGTCAACAAAGATTAACTCATAAAACTTCCAACATTATTTTCATAAAAATATATAATCTAATTATTATCTAATAAAACGAATAACTTTATAAAAGTATTCTGTTTTATATAAAAAGATGTTTCTGTTTTATTACGTTAATAATACTAATAAAATAAAATCGAGTGACTTATCACATAAGCATCAATAATCAATACCGTGTCTACTTATCTGACATACGACATTCTTGTACTTTTACTATCGAGTAGCTTCAATGATATTAACTTAAAACTTCCGTCATTATTTTCATAAAAATATTTTTGTCGCTTTTCTTAATCCGACAATAATGAATTACATTAGTAAGGGTCCACCAATGATTGTACTTGTATATACGGATATTCCCAACAAAAAGAATATTTTCCGACCAATCGAATATAATATGACAACTTGCATACTTTTCAAAATTTATAAATATTACCCCCAACTATAACATTATACTAAATTCATTCCATAATACTCAAAAATGATAATTATAGAAAATTCATCTTTATTCAAAAAGTTGGGGTCTTACAACCTCCCCTTCTTAAGAAATTTTGCCCTCAAAATTAGGGTACGTACCTGGTATATCGAAGAGGTAAGGATACCTTGACTTCATTTCAGATTCTAACTCCCAGGTCATTTCCTCAATATCGTGGTTTCTCCGCAAAACTTTTGTAAGACCCTCAAACTTTTATAAATAAAGATGAATTTTCTATAAATATTATTTTTGAATATTATGGAATAAATTTGATATAATGTTATAGATTGTGGGTAATATTTATAAATTTTGCAAAGTAAGCAAGTTGTTATAAAATATTCGTTTGGTCGGGGAATATTCTTTTGTTTGGGAATATTCGCATTTACTACCAATCATCAGTGGACCCCACAACCAAGTATTGTCGTAGTTAAAAATGACAAAATTATTTTCTATAAAAATAATGGCGGAGGTGTTATCAAAAAACTGCTGAACTACCCTAGTAGTAAAAGTACAAGAATACGCTGTAGTCAGATAAGAAGACACGATATATTGATTATCGATGCTTACGTGAAAAGTCACTCACCTATGCTCAATTATTGCTACATGAATTACGCATCATATCTCTTATATTATCGATTCAATTATCATCACAATCATCATCTCAGATAATATGTTATAGTATTAAATTATTAATTGAGACGACAAGTTATAAATGATTAATAATTGTTGAAAGATTAAATATGTGTTGATTAAAAATAAAATGATTTGTGATAATATTTATTCAATCCTCGATGTATATAAAGAGTCCATTATGAGACGTTTGTGGTAAGTTTGATTATTTTATGGGGGCCCATATGTCATCATCTAAGAGTCCTTTCATCAATAGTAATTACCTTTGTGAATAGTAATTACCTTTGTGAATAGTAATTACCTTCGTCAATAGTATTTACCTTCGCCAATAGTAATTATCTTTGTGAATAGTAATTACCATCAGAATAGTAATTACCTTCACAATAGTATTTACCTTCGTCAATAGTAATTACCTTCATAATAGTAATTACCTTCGTCAATAGTAATTACCCCTTCGCAAATAGTAGTTGTCCCTTCAATATTACCAAGAGTTAACTGCCTCTTCGGTGTTCCAAGGGTTAATTACCCCTCCGCAAATAGTAGTTGTCTCTTCAATATTATCAAGAGTCATTTTGACCCTTCGTTAAGACCAAGAGCCACCCTCAGTTTTTCTATAAATAGAAAGCTCATTCCTTCATTATTTCTTACGAATTCACTGAAACTCTAGAGAGAAACTATAGAGAGAAAGAAGAAAAGTATTTTGCTACTTCACTTTTCCAATATTCATTCTTCTAAGGTAGGAATATTATTTGTTGTACTAAGTAAGGGGTGTTATTTTTTTTTCATTCATGAAGAGAACGTCATTATTCCATTCTTTATTATTCTCATTGAATAACTCGTAAAAGTGGCATACCCTATACATGACCTCGTATATGCTGGAATACCCTACACTTGGTGAAATCCTTATATTATTCCATTCTTATTTATTCATTGGAATAACCTCAGATCGCTGAATCCCTTATACTTGGTGACATTCTTCTATTATTTTATTATTCCGCTGGAATATCCTGTTTTGTGCTTTTACGCCGACCGGTTCCGCTTTTATTATTCTCGTCTTTATTATTCTATTAGAATATCCTCATTCATGTGTTTTACACCTGACCTGGTTCCGCTTTTTTATTATTACGCTTTTTATTATTCTATTGAATATCCTATCTCAGGTGTTTTACACCGGACTCGGTTCCGTCTTTATTATTCTCGTTGAATAACTCGCCTATGCGGATCACGTATGCGTGGTGATTTCTTTTGTTATTTCATTCGCTATTATACTCAAATGGTTAAAATTTTGACTTCTATACTCCATGAATTTAGTGGAATATCCTTGATATTTGCGCTTCATCCAAAGATTTTTCATGAAAATATTTTTCCGAGCATTCTTAAATTTTACTCTACAAAGCAAAGATCATGTTGACAATTTGGACGTTATTAGTTCCCTAATATATTAATTAAGTGAACTTGTTTTATTGAATTATTATGTCATTGTCATCATCCTCATGTTATATTATGTTATCTTTGGCTTACGTGCGTGCATAGATGAACTTAGTATGATTATGACCGTGGATTATTCTATAATCATGGCTTGTTATAAATGATGTGATAAAAGTCCTCGGTGGCACATGAATGCAAATGATGGATAGTTTTGGTATGATTATGACCGAGGGTGATTCTAAGATAGTCATGACCATTGATAATTTGATGAAAATCCTTGACCGTGGTAAGGCGGTGATGATTAGATATTGTGGTTTATTCATTAAACCGAGTCTTAGTGATAAAATTGATGAAAACCTTTAAAACCTAAAAGATAGTAGACTTTATTTTCTACTTGACTCTTTTAATGGATTGCAGATATTCATTGCAGATTAAACCGGTTTGTCTATTGTATTTTATCAGTTTAACATTGTTGAAGACTATTGATAATTTATTCTGCATTATCTTAGTTATAATATTTCTTACTGGGCTAGTTGAGCTCACCCTTTCTTTCACTATTCTCTTCAAGAAATGAGAATATAGCTGGGACGAGTCGGGAAAACGAGTGATGGTCCTGAAGATAGCATTAGTAGTCCTCACTATTCTGTTAAATAGTGTGACAATAAATGTAATGAGGACTCCTTGAGTATGGATATTGTCTAAATGACAATATTCCTATTAAAACTCTCAGTTTATGTATTGTCGTATGTTACACGACAGATGTATAATTAAGTTTGTATTTGTATTTTGTACCATGTATCTGGCGACTCAGAATGGGTGATGAATACCTAATTTTGGGGGCGTCACAACTTTGACTTGAGGTATAACCTTGGAGCGTAGAATATGATCCTTCTTATCCAAGATTTGAACAAGAACCTCTTCATACGTTAAATCTTCCGCTATTTCGTCTGGTTCTAGCTCAATAATGTCGTTCGGGTCTTCCACATATTTATGTAACATGGATATGTGAAAAACGTTATGAACACGAGACATACTTGGCGGTAAAGCGAGTCTATAGGCCACAGTTCCTACCCGATCGAGGATTAAAAATGGGTCAATGAATCGAGGATTGAGCTTTCCTCCCTTTCCAAATCTCGTAACTCCTTTCCAAGGAGCAACATGTAACAACACATGATCTCCTATATCGAATTCCACGTCCTTTCGATGAAGATCAGCATTTTGTCGATCTTGTGAGGTTTTTATACGTTGTCGGATCGTTTGAATCTTTTCCGTAGTCATACGTACCAACTCCGGTCCCAACAACGTTGCTTCGCCCACCTCATACCAGCATACTAGAGAATGACACTTTCTTTCGTACAACGCCTCGAATGGAGCCATGCCAATACTTGCTTGATAACTGTTGTAGTAGGAAAACTCCACCAATGGTAAGAACTTATCCCAACTTCCCTTAAAGTCAAGCACACAGAGTCTTAATAAATCTTCAACAGTTTGAATAGTCCTCTCTGATTGTCCGTCCGTCTGAGGATGATATGCCGAACAAATCGTAAATCCGTGCCCATAGCTTTTTGCAAACTAACCAAAAATCGTGAAGTGAATCTTGGGTCTCGATCAGAAACTATGGATACTGGCATACCATGCAGTCTTACAATCTCGTTTATATACATACGAGCAAGACGTTCAAGTGTATAAGTTTCTCGTATTGGTAAGAAATGAGCAGACTTGGTCAATCTATCAACAATGACCCAAATCGCATCTATGCCTTGAGAAACCTTGGGAAGTCCAGTAACGAAATCCATGGTAATGTGCTCCCACTTCCATTCTAGAATTTCAAGTGGTTGCAATGGACCTTTTGGCACTTGATGCTCCGCCTTGACTCGTTGATAAGTTAGACACCTTGAGAAAACAAATATATCTCTCTCTTCATATTACTCCCACCAAAATGTATGACGAAGATCACGGGTACCTTTTGTACTCCTGGGATGGATTACAAACCGTGTGTTATGCGCCTCCATCATGATTTTATACTTTAACTCAGGATCGTTAAGAACACAAAGTCTGGAGTTGACTCGAAGTATTCCTTCATCATCGATTCTTGCTTCCTGCATAACACCACCTCTTTGCACTTTCTTTCTCATACGCATCGGCTCCGTCCTCAGAACTCGGCGCCTTTTTAACTTTATCAATTAAAGTCGGTTCTACTCGTATATTTGCCATCATCACGTAGGTCCCTAGAGTCTTTATCTCTATCTCCATCCTTTGTAAGTCATACAAAATGGGCCTTTGCGTTGACAATATTGCACTCGTGCCCGCATATGATCTTCTACTCAATGCGTCAGCTACCACGTTTGCTTTTCTAGGATGGTATTGGATGGTATGATCATAATCTTTCAATAGTTCAAGCCAACATCGTTGTCGCATTTTGAGTTCCTTTTGAGTGAAGAAATATTTGAGGCTTTTATGATCCATAAATATCTCCACTTTCTCCCCATACAAGTAATGCCTCCAAATCTTTGAGTCACGAAGACAACAAATGCCAACTCTAGATCACGAGTAGGATAATTCCTCTTATATTCTTTGAGTTGTCGTGAGGCATAAGCTATGACTTTCCCATGTTGCATGAGAACATATCCTAACCCTTTACCCGAAGCATCACTGTAGATGACAAATCCCTCCGAACCAGATGGTATTGTGAGAACAAAATCTTTGAAATGAGTCTTCTCTTGAGTTCTTGAAAACTCTTCTCACATTCCTCGCCCAACCAAACTTTGTATCTTCCCGAGTCACCGAAGTTAGTGGAGTAGCGATTCGAGAAAATCCTTCCACGAATCTCCGTTAATAACCAAATAAACCGAGAAAGCTACGACTTCGGCCATCGATTTAGGTTGCTCCCACTTTGAATAGCTTCAATCTTTGTTGGGTCAACAGATATTCCATGACTTGATACCACATGCCCAAGGAATGCTACTTCCTCGCCGTAACTCGCATTTCTTCAACTTGGCATAAAGCTTATATTCACGAAGCCTTTGGAGTATCAGCCTCAAGTGTTGCTCATGATCTTCACGGGTTTTGGAATATATCATGATGTCATCAATAAAGACGACCACAAAGTGATCCAAATACTCCTTGAATACTCGGTTCACCATATCCATGAAGGCAGCAGGAGCATTAGTCAATCCAAAAGACATGACTAGGAATTCATAATGCTCATACCGAGTTCTGAAAGACGTCTTTGGAATGTCGTCGTTTCTAATCTTCAATTGGTGATATCCGAAACGAAGATTAATCTTTGAAAAGAATTTGGCGCCTTGCAACTGGTCAAATAGGTCATCAATACGTGGCAATGGGTACCTATTTTTGATGGTGACATTATTCAACTCCCGATAATCAATACAAAGTCGCATACTCCCATCTTTCTTTTTCACGAATAGAACAGGAGCACCCCAAGGAGAAGTACTAGGACGAATAAAGCCAATGTCTAACAATTCTTGTAGTTGGGTTTTTAACTCCTGAAGTTCAATAGGAGCCATTTGATATGGGGATTTTGAAATGGGTTTTGTACCGGGTTCAAGGTCGATACAAAATTCAATTTCACGCCTGGGGTAGGCCAAGAAGTTCTTCGTGGAATACGCCGAAAATTCATTAACAATAGAAATATCATTCAAAATCGACGTATTTTTGTTTAGATCCGTGACATGAGCTAAGAAAGCTTGACATCCATTTTTTAATAAACGAATAGCTTTATGGCTTGAGATGACTGTGATTGATTTTAATGGTTTGGTGGCTTGAATTCGCATAATAGGTTGATTAGGAATATGAAAGCTAACAACCTTACGAAAAAACAATCAATTTTATATGATGAGTAGTTAACCAATCAATCCTTGTAATCACATCAAATGCAAGTATTTTCAAAGAAATAAGATCGACAGTGTAACGCTATGCTACCAATTTGAATCAAACAAGACTTATAAACCGTGGATGTAATGAAGGTTTCTCCCAACGGGGTTTCAACTGATAAATCAAAATCCAATTTCTCCGGAGTCAAATTTAAACGTTGAGCGCAAGTAGGAGAAATGAAAAAGTGGGTAGAACCAGTATCAAATAAAGTATAAACTTCGCTAGAGATTATGATTAGCTTATCCGTGATGATCTCGTTCGGGTGTCTTGCTTTCTGGGAGGTCACAACAAACGCTCTCTTTTACACTACCGGCTTTGACTTTTCTGGGACGGCCTTTGGTGCCTCCATCCCAGCTGGACTTGTCTTCTGTGCACGACAAAATTGGGCCAGGTGGCCTTCTCTTACACAGTTGTAACATACCTTGGATGGCATCGCATGATTTGGGACCGATGTGTCCTCTCCTCCACACTTGAAGCATATGATAGGTGGTCGCTTCCTTCCTTAACGACAAAACCGTCTTGATCTTGACGCCTTTCCATCATTGTTGAATCTCCTCTTCTTGAAATGTTCGTTCTTATTGTTTTGGCCATGATTACCACCGGTGGTTACCATTTCGCTCATGTTGATTCCTCCACGCTTATTGTCACCGCTCGATGATCAAGTATCACCGGTATTATCATTTTGTTTTACCGCTTCTTTTTGGTTGGGTTGACTCATTATCACGCTTCTAATAATCGAGCCCTATTAACAACATCTCAATACAAACACGCTTTATGAGAGATAAGATATCGACGTATCTAAGGTTTCAAACCTCTTAAAACATTCGCGTTATTCTCTCCTTATTATCAACCAAATGGGACGCAAACCGACAACTTTCGGCAAACTTGGCTTCGTCTTTGCGATACGGCCATGTTGTTTTGTTCCAAATGATGAACTCTACCTCTTTCATGTGACGAATACTTTTGGGAAAGTACTTATCGTTGAATGCAGCTTCTTGAACCTCTCCCAAGACATCTTCAAGTCGGCGCAAGTTGAGTACGCTTTTATAGATTCCCACCAAGAATCGCCTCGCTCACAATAACATGAAGGTGGCAAAAGGAACCTTTGCTCCTCAAGCATCCCAAGACATCAAATATCTTGTTGATCCGCTTAATCCATGTTTCCGCCTTTAAGTGGTTTTGCTCTCCAAAGAACTCCGTGGTCCCAGCCTTAAAACCGCTTGGCGGTGACCATCCGAGAGTTGCCAAGTGTTTTCACCGCATTTTGGACAGAGAGCCGCTCTTGCTTGATGTCGCATGAATTGCATGAAGCCTCTAACATTCCATCGCTCATCATTTGTCGGTGTTGTTGTTTGCACGAGGATTGTCGCCTTCTCGATGCACATTATCCCCGACTATCGATCTCAGAGAAACTCAACGGTCTCCTGTGCTCCATTGATAATCTCAACATTCTCGGATGTCATTTTCAAATACTGCCACAAAACAAGAGTTAAATAACATATCACATATTATTCCTATACTCTGACCGACCAATTAATATCAAATAAACTTAGGTAGGTCATACTAGCGAAGGAATTCCCCGTCTCTCCCCTACTAGTTCTTGTCTCACATCTTAGCCAGGGATTATATCCCTAAGCTTTGATACCAACTGTGACGCCCCCAAAATAGGTATACATCATCTATTATTGAGTCGTCAAATACATGGTACAAAATAAAAATACAATCTTAATTATACAACAAGAGAGCTGTTAGTTTAAATACAAATACTATCCACTAGACAATATTCACTCTCAGAATAAGTCCTCGTTACATTTATTATCACACTATTTAACAGAATAGTGAGGACTACTAGCTAATATTATCATCCGAACCATCACTCCATTCCCCACTGTCTCAAACTACGTTCTCATTTCCTAAAGAGAACAAAGGAAAGAAAGGGTGAGCTCAACTAGCCCAAAGAAGAAATATTATGACTAAGATAATGCGTAGAATAAATTATCATTAGTCTCCAACAATGTTAAACCGATAAAATACAATAGACATCAAGTTTAATCTGCAATGAACAAGCAATCCATTAAAAGAGTCAAGTAGAGAATAAAATCTACTATCTTTTATGATTTAAAAGTTTTTCATCACTTTTATCGATGAGACTCAAATTAAATAAATAATCCACATCATCCACGCACTACTGGCCAAGGATATTCATTAGGGTCACGACCACAAATTCCATGCACTACGGGCCAAGGATATTTGTGTATTCATCAATGGTCATGATCATGCCAACAATCGTCCATCAATGCACTACTACCAATGAGGACCTTTACCACATCATTTGTAACATTACGGTTATGATTACACTGAATAATCCCTGGTCATAATCATACCAAGTTCATCTATGCACTACAAGCCACAGATGACTTTAAAAAATATAAACATGAAGATGATGACAATGATATAAGAATTCAATAAAACAAGTTCAAGAATTAATTTGTCCAGGAACCAATAACGTCCAAATTGTCAACATTATACTTCTTTGTAGAGTAAAATTTAAGAATGCTCAGAAGAATATTTCCATGAAATGATACTGGATGAAGCGCAAATATCAAGGATATTCCACTAATTTCATGGAGTATAGAAGTCAAAACTTTAACCAACTGAGTATAATAAAGAATGAAATAACAATGAAATCACCACGATGCATGCGGTATTGCATGTATGTGTTATTCCAATGTAATAATAAATACTGAAATAATAAATAATGGAACGAGGTCGTGAAATTCACACCAGCATGTGATATTCCGACGAATATTAAATGCGAAATAATAAATAATGGAACCAGTCGCAGCAAAACTTCAATCGCATGTGATGTTCCAACAGAATAATAAATACTGAAACTCGGTCCTGTAAAAAACACAGGATATTCCAATAGAATAATAAAGATTTTAACCAGTCCAATGTAAAATACACGTATATGATATTCCAATGTAATAATAAAGATTTTACCGTGTCCTGTAAAACACACGTATGTGATATTCCAATGTAAATAATAAAGATTTTAACCAAGTCCTGTAAAACACATGCATGTGATATTCCAATGTAATAATAAAGACGTAATAATAGAAGAATGTCACCAAGTATAGGTAGCTTTCACGATACAAAGTTATTCCAATGTATAATAAGAAATTGAATAACAGAAATTCTCTTCATGAATACAAAAGAATAATATCCCTTACCGTAAAAGAAACTGAATATAAGGGTAGTTAAGTAGCAGAATACTATTCTTCTTTCTCTCTTACAGTTTATCTCTCTAGAGTTTCAGTGAATTCGTAAGAAAATAATGAAGGAATGAACTTCTATTTATAGAAGAATGGTTTGCATAGTAACTAATTCATGAACGGTCCAGATTGATTACTTTAATCGGACGGTCCAGATTTAAAGAAAAATCTTTTAAATAAAATATAATATATTCTATTTAAAATTTTACTATGCAAAACACTGCAACACTATGCATAATAAAATATAATATAATCTAATTATTATCTAATAAAACGAATAACTTTATAAAAGTATTCTGTTTTATATAAAAAGATATTTCTGTTTTATTACGTTAATAATACTATTAAAACAAAACCGAGTGACTTATCACATAAGATCAATAATCAATCACCGTGTACTACTTATGCAACCACACGACATCGCATTTTTTACTACTTTGAGTAGTTCAACAAGATAATAACGGTAAAACTTCCGCCGTTATTTTCATAAAAATATTTTTTTGTCGCTTTCTTAATCCGACAATAATTCCTACATTAGGGGTCCACCAACGATTGTATCATACCGCATGATATTCCCTAACAAAAAGAATATTTTTCACCAATCGAATATAATATGACAACTTGCATACTTTTGCAAAATTTATAAATATTACCCCAACTATAACATTATATTAAATTCATTCCATAATACTCAAAATGACAATTATAAAAATTCATCTTTATTCAAAAGTTGGGGTCTTACACTCACATTACAATAAGTATATGAGACCTAATGTGATACTATAAACAATACATCATTTCCCAATATAAATTTTATCATTTTTAAGTTTCCAACAAAAGTTGACTAAAAAAGATTATAAGGGTATAAGTGAAAAGATAAGATAAAAATAGTTATTAATACGAAATAGGACTTTTTTTTTATCATTTTATGTTCTTAAAATAAAAATATTTTTATAACAAACTAAAAGGAAAATGTCCTTAATTTTAAAACGGATGAAGTAATTTGATATATTATCTTAATTTTAAAAGCGGATGAAGTAATTTGATAAAAGTATTGAGTAATATTATTAACAAAAATATTTTTAAAATAGTTTATAATATATAATCAATTAAAATCTAATTAGATGGGTATTTTTTGAAACCAGAATATCATTCCCGATTAATTTTTTGTCCAAACAGATTTATTTTATGGTGTTTAGAATTGTCTCACACCGATCCTATATAGTGATGTTTATAAATAATTTAAATGCTTATATTCAGAACGAGGGTAAATTAAGTCATAACCTTTCTAGACACGACAAACAACACATAATAAAACAAATATAATGTATCAAAACAAATATATTTTATGAATCAAAATGGCCAAGTACTGTTTATTTCATATCGAATTCAAAACAAAACAAATATATTTTGATACACAGACAAATCAAAATAATGTAACATAGGTAAATCACACATCAAATTGTGCAATTCAGATGCATGCAAAATCGAAAGGTGTGTTCAGTGCAAACATTATCAATCGACATAACATAATAGAAAACTATGGTCGACTCGCCTTTGGATAATAGATGAGTGAGCGGAAACATGATAGACTTTTCGTTTAGGGTGACACGCATCTTGAATAAACATATCAACTGGCCAAAGCTCACACCTAGAGCATGCAAAAGGATATGTCGTGGACTGATCACACCTTTACGGAATGTGTCATGTCTCGGTATGAAGAGGACATACATGTGGTACCCCATAGATTGTTATAGCTCAGGTATGTCACATAACATGCGATACAATACCAACAAAAAGTTCTAAATGTACATGGTGAATCAAATCAAATCATATAAATAATATCCCCAAAATAAGGTAACAACATGTACAACTTTACAAAGATCAGAATAAAATTTGATGCATAATGACCAAGTCTAAAAGATTACAAATTACGAAGTTCGTAACGCCAACACCAAAAGGAAGCAACATAAGAATATGTGAGACAAATCAATTTAACGAGTATCAAGTTTTAAATGAAAACAAGAACAAATCAATCAAAATAATTAGAGTATAGCTGAATAACGATGAAATCTATATAAATTATAAAAGAAGAAAAAGAGTTTAAATTATAGAATAAATATATCAAAGATTAAATTTATGTTCAAGAGTGTTAACGAAAACATAAGAAAAATGTTACAAACGTGGAGATATCACGAGATAAAGAGAATAAAAAAGGGATAAATAGACTTTTGGTACCTGTACTGGGACACGACTTACAATTTGGTACCCGAAGTGAAAAAAGTTACAAACTAGTGATTGTACTCGAAAAATGTTACACACCGTTAAACATTAGGGACACGACTTACAATTTGGTACCCGAAGTAAAAAAAGTTACAAACTGGTGATTGTACTCGAAAAATGTTACACTCCGTTAAACAATAAAGTTTCATCTTTATTCTGTTTGAAAATTAGGGTTCTCTTCTTCTGTCCTTCTTCTTCTCTCATTCTTCTTGTCTCGATTCTCCATTGATTACTGGTTCTCATATATTTATTAAAGGGTTTTCAGTGTTTAATTGAAAAGATGAGCTCGTCTTGGAGTGAAATTGTAAATGAAATCGGGAAAGAAGATTGTAGTTCATGCAACAAATGAATGGATTACACCAGAGTTCCCAAGTCGGTGCCACTGTGGAGCAATGGTGCGAATGTGGGAGGCAAGAAAAGATGGAAAAAAACATCGAGGATCTTATTCGTGTCGACGTCGCTTCTCTCTCTGTAGGTTTGTCTCTCCCGTTGGATCAATTTTAACGATTATTTAAAAATTAGAAAGTACAAGCACCAGATTTCAAATTTTTTTGAGTACAATCACCAGTTTGTAACTTTTTTCACTTCGGGTACCAAATTGTAAGTCGTGTCCCTAATGTTTAACAGAGTGTAACATTTTTCGAGTACAATCACCAGTTTGTAACTTTTTTCACTTTGGGTACCAAATTGTAAATCGTGTCCTAATACAGGTACCAAAAGTTGATTTATCCCGAATAAAAAATAATCAATGAAACGATTTACGGAATCGTACCTGATAATCAAATCCACTTATAACATACTCCAAAAAATCTTAACCACTTGCCAACTATATTCAATAAATAGCTCCAATGCATAAAAATTAATAGCGAAAGTTAAGAAATCTAAAAACTCCAATATGACAAAAAAAATTTAAGAACTCAATCCATTCTATCGCTCATATCAATTTGAGTTTATAATTATTTTTCAAATTAAATAATTTTAGTAGAATTAGACTTCAAATACTTTAATTTACCCTCAAGATTCACTCAAATCGGATTAAAAATCATTAAGTTATATATTTTTAAATATTAGATGCTTGTTGTTGAAAATTCTGCTACAAAAGTTCCAGATCAGCCTTTTCTTAAAATTAATAACAAAAAAATAGTTAAATTTAATTGTTCAAAATTGGTGACAATATTCTCAACTTATATAAGTATAACATATCCAAAATTTAGAACGATCCAACAGTCCGGTTAAGAGACATAACCCACGCAATAGAGCTTAAAAGTATAGACAAATTTTCTAATTTTAACTTTTACATTCAATCGAATTGTTTTCCTTGGGGTAAATCTCACTTCACCCACCTGAGGTTTGATCATTTTCTCACATGACCATCTATCGTTTAAAAAGCTACACTTAAACACCTGAAATTTTGAGATGAAGTGAAAAATTGATTTCCGTGTTAACCGTGGTTGTAAATGACTAAAGATATATTTGCTCTAAGATTAAGACATTTATGTCCTTTATATAGTATATAATTAACATCTTAACCAAAAATATGCTTCTTCTTTTTTGTTCTTCACGTTTCCAAAACCCAAACCTAAAATTAAAACTCAAATCAAAAACTCCCAAGCTATTGCTCAAATCCTAACAAATTGATGATAAAATTTATAATATTGCACTAAAACAAAGCTTGTAAAATGCATGGATACCTCAAATTAACGCTGAAGTTTCCAAAAATCATAGTTTCAATGTTGCAAAAATAGGGTTTGTCAACTAGGGTTATTTAGCACTGATCAACCTTTTTGGTGTCGTTTGAGAGCATATCTCAGCCTATATTGCTCGGACTTTGTTAAGGAACAAAGTTCATTGATTCTCGATCTCTAATGGATGAATTAAGATTGATCTTTAGCTTAATTTTTATTCTTCTAGTCATTTCCACGAACAAAGTATGTGAAGGGTGTTTTTGATGATTTTTTTTGTTGTTTAGGGCTATTTACAGTTGATTATGCTTGAATTTTAGTTAAAGGATAATACCAATAAAATTGTATTACCTAATTGAAGAAGACAAAGGTGGAAGGAGTAAGAGAGAAGTGGTGACGCTAAAATGATGGGTACAAATGTTCAATAGAGTAAGGGCAAAAAGCACTTTTAGACCACTATGGTTGTAGTGTTTTAAGCTGTGACGCCCCCAAAATAGGTATACATCACCCATTCTGAGTCATCAATAACATGGTACAGAAAAAACTACAACTTTATTAATACAACATATAAACTGTGACTTTAAATACAAATATTGTCATCTAGACAATATCCATACCCAACTAAGTCCTCATTACAATTATTGGTACATTATTTTACAAAAATGGTGAGGACTACTAAAACAACTTATAAAACCATCATTCCACACCCCGACTCGTACTCGCTTCATTCTCGCCTCCTGAGAAGAAAAATGGAACAAAAAGGAAAAGGGTGAGCTCAACTAGCCCAGTAAAAAATATTATGACTAAGATAATATAGAACAAATTATCGCTAGTCTTCAACAGGGAAAAAAATCTGATAAAATACAATAGACAATAAGTTTCAGATCAATATTCGCAGCGAAAATAATAATTCATAGAAGAGTTACGTAGAGGATGAAATCTACTAATATCTATGAATTTAACGATCCATCATCATTATTTTATCCTCAGAACATCAATCAATATTCATCTTGAATCAAATATTCATCTTTGCACTACTGAGCCAAAATATTCACCACGATCGGTCATGTTCATCTCAATACACATACATCTTTTTGCTACTACTGAGCCAAAAGATATTCATAATAAAATCAACCATCTTTGCACTTCTGAAGCCAAAGATATTCAAAGACATCATCATTTAGACCGAGGATGATGAAAATATTTTAAAGAAATCGAATCGATTGAAACAAAAGAACAAATATTAAGGATTCAGTACTTTAAACAATTCAAGTTCAAAAATACTTCATAAATAATCATACTGAAGTAAAATTCAAGAATGACCAAAACATGGATACAATCAAAGCTAGTATTCATAATAGATATTTTGACAAAATACAAAAATTTAATTTTTACGTGAATGAATAGTCTTAGTATTCATGAATAATGACATAGTATATCGTTAATAAAGTGCAGTATCGTAAATAGTAAACCCAACACTAAAAGAAAAGAATTTTACAAGAAAAATCTTACCAATATTCCGGCATAATGATATTGAAAGAAATAATATCATTTAAAAAAAAAATATCTCTTACCTCGTAAAGACAGTACTTCTAGTTGAAACACCGGATATAAGCTATGACTTGAACTTGCACCGTATAGCAATACTCAAAGTATCAAAATACTCACAAGAATACACTCAATATATCGAGAGAGAAAGAGAGAGAAGATTTCAGTTTCTGGTGTGATTTTCAATTCTAACCTAAGCACCCTATTTATAGGAAATTACTTTGAACACCAAAGCATAAAATTTAATAAAATAATAATATACTTTTCTTAATTTCTTTAGCACACCTCACCAGCTGATTCAACCACTAACATGTGCCACTCAAATGGAAAAAAACGTTTTCCTTGATAAAAATAAATAAAACTTCCAAAAATCAATTATTTCTGAACTTCGAAACTTCAATAATTCACAATAAATAGCCCTTTGTCAGAAAAATTCAAACCACATGTCCTTTTCATAGGAAATTTCATTCTCTACAACTTTGCAGAAGAAAGTTTTTCCAAATTCCAAACAGAAATTGACCGAAATCCACAAACGGGCGATTTTACAGGCTATAATCAAATTTCGGTCAAGAATTGGGGTCCACCGACACACAAAACATGTGTTATCATTTAATTGCCACAAAATACTCTTCCTCCTCATATACTCATATATCCCACATTCATTGTAAAAATATCACCATTATTATATTATTAAAATATAATAATATATTTTATCAGAAAAGATAAAATATCAATTTTTCAACAATTGTCACTTTAAAATTTTCTCCATCTATATCCACATAAAATCAATATTTTCCTCATCATACAAATTAATAATTAATCATTCACAAATAATATTACGAATCACAATCTTGACAACCGGTTCACCTTGGAAAGAGGGGGCTTTCGATAAGGATCTCTCCTTCTTGGCGCAATGATTAGATGACCAAACCTCTCCTTAGACAGAACTTTCTAGACATTGCCAATAATGTTATCTAATAATATTATTTAGATAATACGAATTATTGCTCCGATAATGGAAAATACTGTGCAGTGACAATTATTAAAACAACAATAATATCAACGTAACAATTATTGAATCAATAAAATATGATATTGAACAGTAATTACTGTAACAATTATTGAGTAGTGCCTTCTTACGTAAGAATCAATAATTAGTGCAATACTGGTGTAACTTTCGTGTTTTTAACCACCGGGTATTCCAACAGTATTAACGGTAACCACTACGCCGTTATTTATAAACAACTTATATTTGTCATTTTCTTCCTCCAATCGATTTCCGTTATGGGGCCCACACAAGGCTGCGCCGTCGTAAAAATATTCCCCGACAGTAAGAATATTCTACGACCAAACAAATATTCCCCAACAACAATGAATATTTTATAATCACTTGCATGTTTGAAATAATTGCGTACTTTACTCATAACTCACCACATTAATCAAATCAACCCTTACTATTTCAACATAATACATAGAGGAAATTCAATTTCATTAATAATAATTTGGGGTCTTACAACCTCCCCTCCTTATGAAATTTCGTCCTCGCTTTCATTTCTGTTTCCAACTCCCAGGTCATTTCCTCTATAGCATGGTTTCTCCACAAAACTTTAACTTGTGGTATGACCTTCGTGCGTAGGACATGCTCCTTCCTATCCAAGATCTTGACAGGTACCTCCTCGTACGTTAAGTCTTCAGCTATCTCGTCCGGTTCTAACTCAATAACGTGGTTTGGGTCTTTCACATATTTACGAAGTACAGATATGTGAAACACATTATGAACACGAGACATACTCGGAGGTAACACGAGTCTATAGCCTACATTTCCTACTCGGTCAAGAATTTGAAATGGACCAATAAGTAGTGGATTGAGCTTTCCTCTCTTCCCGAATCTTGTAACCCCCTTCCATGGGGAAACACGCAACAATACATGATCCTCAATACTAAATTCCACGTCCTTTCGATGAAGATCCGCATAACTCTTTTGTCGATCCTGTGCCATTTGTATACGTTGTCGAATCATTTGGATCTTTTTTGTAGTCATACCTACCAACTCGGGGCCCAACAATGTTGCTTCACCCATCTCATCCTAACATATTGGAGAGCGACACTTTCGTCCATATAATGCTTCAAATAGAGCCACACCTATACTTGCCTGATAACTGTTGTTGTAGGAGAATTCCACCAATGGTAAATACTTATCCCAACTCCCTTTGAAGTCTAGGACAAAGAGTCTTAATAGATCTTCAAGAGTTTGAATAGTCCTCTCTGATTGTCCGTCCGTTTGAGGATGGTATGCCGAACTGAATCGTAAATCCGTGCCCATAGCTTTTTGCAAGCTAACCCAAAATCGTGAAGTGAATCTTGGGTCACGATCAGAAACTATGGATACTGGCATGTCATGCAACCTCACAATCTCATTCACGCATATACTACTAAGCAAGGCGTTCAAGGAATAAGTCTCCTGTATCGGTAAGAAATGAGCAGACTTGGTTAATCTATCAACAATAACCCAAATAGCATCGATGCCTTGAGAAACCGTAGGAAGACCCATAACGAAATCCATGGTAATGTGTTCCCACATCCATTTTGGAATCTCAAGTGGTTGCAATGGACCCTTAGGCACTTGATGCTCCGCCTTTACACGTTGACAAGTTAAACACCTCGAGATAAACTTGGCAATCTCTCTCTTCATATTATTCCACCAAAATGTATGTCGAAGATCACGATACATTTTGGTACTTCCAGGATGGATTGCAAATGGTGTATTATGTGCCTCCGTCATGATCTTGTTCTTCAAATCAGAATCGTTAGGAACACAAAGTCTGGAGTGGACTTGAAGTATTCCTTCTTCATCGATTCTCGCTTCCGAAATAGCACCTTCTTTTACTTTCTTCTTCATACGCATCAGCTCTGGGTCGGTGGGTTGAGCAACTTTAACTTTTTCTATTAAAGTTGGCTCTATGTGTATACTTGACATCATCGCATTCGTTCCTGCATATGATCTTCTGCTCAACGCGTCAGCTACCACATTTGTTTTTCCAGGATGGTATTGAATGGTGTGGTCATAATCTTTCAATAGCTCGAGCCAACGTCGTTGCCGCATGTTGAGTTCCTTTTGGGTGAAGAAATATTTGAGACTTTTATGGTCTGAATATATCTCCACTTTCTCTGCATATAGATAGTGCCTCCGGATCTTTAAGCGCTTAAAAGCAGCATATTTTGAACTCTAGATCATGAGTAGGATAATTCCTCTCATATTCTTTAAGTTATCGCGAGGCATATGCTATGACTTTCCCACGTTGCATGAGAACACATCCTAACCCTTTGCCTGAAGCATCGCTGTAGATAACAAATCCATCCAAACCAGATGGTATTGTTAGAGCAGTGTTAAAAATGAGTCTCCTCTTAAGCTCTTGGAAACTCTTCTCGCATTCATTGCTCCATTCAAATTTTGTATCCTTTCGAGTCAGCTGAGTTAATGGAGTAGGGATTCGAGAAAATCCTTCCATGAATCTCCGATAATAACCAGCTAAGCCCAGAAAGCTACGTACTTGGGTCACCAACTTCGGTTGCTCCTAACTTTGTATTGCTTTAATCTTCGCCGGGTCGACAGATACTCCATGTTTTGACACCACGTGCCCAAGGAATGTTACTTCCTTAAGCCAAAACTCGCATTTCTTCAACTTGGCATACAACTTGTTTTCACGAAGCCTTTGGAGTACCAGCTTCAAATGGTGCTCATGATCTTCACGGCTTTTGGAATATATGAGGATGTCATCAATAAAGACAACAACGAACTGATCCAAATTATCCTTGAATACTCGGTTCATCATATCCATGAAAGCCGCAGGAGCATTAGTCAATCCAAAAGACATGACTAAGAATTTATAATGCCCGTGTCGAGTCCTCGAAGGCGCTCTTTGGAATATCCTCGGTTCTAATCTTGGTGATGATATCCAAAAGCGAAGATCGATCTTTGAAAAGAATTGTGCTCCTTACAATTGGTCAAACAGTCATCAATACGAGGTAGTGGATACCTATTCTTGATGGTGACATGGTTCAATTCTCGATAGTCAATACAAAGTCGCATACTCCGCCTTTCTTCTTTTTCTGAATAAAATAGGAGCACCCCAGGTGATGTACTAGGGCATCGAATGAAACCGATGTCCAACAACTCCACGTAGTTGGACCTTTAACTCCCCGAAGTTCAATAGGAGCCATTCGATATGGGGTTTTAGAAATGGGCTTTGTACCAGGCTCAAGATCAATAAAGAATTCAACTTCATGTTCTAGGGGTAGACCGGGAAGTTCTTCAGGAAATACGTCAGGAAATTTACTAACAATAAGAATATTATTCAAATCTGACGTGTTTTTATTCAAATCCATAACATGGGCTAAGAAAGCTTGACATTCGTTTTTCAATAAACGAATAGCTTTATGACTAAATATGACAGCGATTGATTTTAATGGTTTAGTGGCTTGAATTCGTACAACAGGTTGGTTAGGAATATGAAAACTAACAACCTTACGAAAATAATCAATTTTGGCTTGATGAGTAGTTAACCAATCAATCCCCAAAATCACATCAAAAACAAGTATCTTTAAAGAGATAAGGTCAATAGGTAATGTGATGGTGCCAACTTGGATCAAACAAGATTTATAAACAGTGGATGTGATGAAAGTTTCTCCCAACGGAGTCTCCACAGATAAATCAAAGTCTAATTTCTTCGGAGTCAAGTTTAAACGTTGAGCACAAGCAGGAGAGATAAATGAATGGGTAGCACCGGTATCTAGTAATGTATAAACTTCGCAAGAATTTATGATTAACTTACCCATGATCACCTTATTTGGGTTCCTCGCATTTTGACCAGTCACGATAAACGCTCTTCCAGGAACCGTTGACTTTGACTTTTCTAGGACAGCCTTTTGAGTCACCATCCCCGCTGGACTTGGTTTCTCTATAGTGCAATCTCGAGCGATATGTCCTTCCTTTCCACAATTATAACATACCTTAAACTGTTGTGGGCAGTTTGGGCTGATATGTCCTTCTTTCCCACACTTATAGCATATGACCGGTGGTCGTTCTCCTCCCTTGGAACTAATTGCTGCTGGCGCTGACGTCTTCACATGGTCATTGTTGAATCTCCTCTTTTTAAAATTTCCTCCCGACTCGCTTCTTCTATTCTCATGGCCATGATTACCACCAGAGTGGTTACCATTTTTGTCCGTCTTTTTCTTTCTCCGCTGGTTATCGTTGTTCTGATGACTTCTGTCACCGGTATGATCCTGGTTGTGGTCCCTCGGTTGAACGTACTCGTTATCTCGCTCTAACAATTGAGTCTTGTTGACAACATCTGAATAGAGAGAAAATTTATGAGAAATGAGATATTGGCGTATCTGGGGTTTGAAACCTCTCGAAAACATCCAGGTAATCATCGTTCCTCATTCTCCACCAAATGAGGTTCAAAACTGGATAACTCTGCAAACTTCGCCTCGTACTAGGACACCGTCATATTGTTTTGTTCTAACCTAATAAACTCCACTTCCTTCATATGACGAATACTTTCAGGAAAGTACTTGTCATTGAATAGTTTCTGAAACGTCTCCCAAGACATCTTTGAGTGCGGTTTTGGATGGATGCGCTTCATAGATTCCCACCGATGTCCGCCTCATTACGGAACATAAAAGTGGCGAATGGAACCTTCTGTTCCTCCGTGCATCCCAAGACATCGAATATCTTGGTAATTTGTTTGACCCACATCTCCAACTCTTTGAACTGCTTGGCCGTGACAAATCGTGCGTTGTTATCATTTTCACCTGTATTTTGTGCACGTGTCTCCCTCGTCTGATTTTGCATGAACTGCAAAAAGCTTCTAAACATCCCGTCGTTCATCATCATCGCTTTCGATGGCGTTGTTCACAAGAAGAACATTGCTTGACTGTCTTTGCGTTCTCCTCATTGATGAGTCTGAGCGTCTCCACGATCTCATTTACTCCATCGTTAACATTCTCGGTCAACATTCTCAAATCTTGCCATAAAACAAGGGTTAATTAAAAATCACATATCACATAATATCCCTATATCTTGACCCGACTAACAAATAAGCTTAGGTAGGACACACTTTAGCGAAGGATTTACTCGTCTCTCCCCTCCTAGTTCTATTCCCCGATCTCCGCTTGAGATCATATCCTAAGCTGATATACCAAGCTGTGGCGCCCCCAAAATAGGTATACATCACCCATTCGAGTCATCAATAATATGATACGAAACAACTACAACTTTATTAATACAACATATAAATCATGAGTTTAAATACAAATATTGTCATCTGAACAATATCCATACCAACTAAGTCCTCATTACAATTATTGGTACATTATTTTACAAAAATGGTGAGGACTACTAAAACAACTTCTAAAACCATCATTCCACACCCAGCACTCGCACTCGCTACATTCTCGCCTCCTGAGAAGAAAAATGGAACAAAAAGGAAAAGGGTGAGCTCAACTAGCCCAGTAAAGAATATTATGACTAAGATAATATAGAACAAATTATCGTTAGTCTTCAACAGGGAAAAAAATCTGATAAAATACAATAGCATGACAAGTTTCGAGATCAATATTAAGCGAAAATAATAATTCATAGAAGAGTTATGTAGAGGATGAAATTTACTAATATCTATGAATTTAACAGTCCATCATCATTATTTTATCCTCAGTAACATCAATCAATATTCATCTTTTACTACTTTCTGGCAAAGAAGATATTCATCGATCGATCGTGTTCATCTCAACACTGTACATCTTTTGCACTATGGGCCAAAGATATTCATAATAAAATCAACCATCTTTGCACTACAGGCCAAAGATATTCAGTGACATCATCATTTAGGACTGAGGATGATGAAAAATATTTTTAAAGAAATCGAATCCAGTGAAACAAAAGAACAAATATTAAGGATTCGTACTTTAAACCATTCAAGTTCAAAAATACTTCATAAATAATCATACTGAAGTAAATTTCAAGAATGATCAAAACATGGATACAATCAAAGCTAGTATCCATAATAGATATTTTCGACAAAATACGAAAATTTAATTTTTCTGTGAATAGTGCCGTATTCATGAATAGTACCGTATACGTGAATAGTGTCGTATACGTGAATAGTAAACCCGACACTAAAAGACAAGAATTTCACAAGAAAAATTTTACCAATATTCCGGCATAATGATATTGAAAGAAATAATATCATTTAAAAAAAAAAAATATCCCTTACCTCGTAAAGACAATACTTCTAGTTAAAACACCGGATATAAGCTATGACTTGAACTTGCACCGTATAGCAATACTCAAAGTATCAAAATACTCACAAGAATACACTCAATATATCGAGAGAGAAAGAGAGAGAAGATTTCAGTTTCTGGTGTGATTTTCAATTCTAACCTAAGCACACTATTTATAGGAAATTACTTTGAACACCAAAGCAAAAAATTTAATAAAATAATAATATACTTTTCTTAATTTCTTTAGCACACCTCACCAGCTGATTCAACCACTAACATGTGCCACTCAAATGGAAAAAACGTTTTCCTTGATAAAAATAAATAAAACTTCCAAAAATCAATTATTTCTGAACTTCGGAACTTCAATAATTCACAATAAATAGCCCTTTGTCGGAAAAATTCAAACCACATGTCCTTTTCATAGGAAATTTCATTCTCTACAACTTTGGAAAGAAAGTTTTCCAAATTCCAAACAAAATTGGTGAAAATCATAAGCAGACGATTTTATATAGTATATAATCAAATTTCATCGAGAATTGGGGTCCACCGACACACAAAACATGTGTTAATCATTTAATGCCACAAAAATACTCTTCCTCCTCCTCGATACTCATATATCCCACATTCATTGTAAAAATATCACCATTATTATATTATTAAAATATAATAATATATTTTATCAGAAAAGATAAAATATCAATTTTTCAACAATTGTCACTTTAAAATTTTCTCCATCTATATTCACATAAAATCAATATTTTCCTCATCGTATAAATTAATAATTAATCATTCACAAATAATATTACGAATCACAATCTTGACAACCGGCGCTTTACAGGAAAGAGTGGACTTTCCAATAAGGATCTCTCTTATTAAGCCTTGATTGATTAGATGACCAAACCTCTTCTTAGGCGAACTTTCTAGACATTGCCAATAATATTATCTAATAATATTATTCAGATAATAATACTGAATTATTGCTCATATAATGAAAATCTTTGTGCGGTGACAATTATTAAAATATGAATAATATCAACGTAGCAATTATTGAATCAATAAAATATAATATTGAGCGATAATTACTCGTAACAATTATTGAGTAGTGCCTTCTTCTTACGTAAGAATCAATAATTAGTGCGATATCGTGTCTTCTTGTGTTTTAACCAAGGGTATTCCAACAATGATAATGGTAACCACTACTGTGAGTTATTTATAAACAACTTATATTTGTCGTTTTCTTCCTGCAATCTTTTTCGTTATGGGGCCCACACAAGGTTGCGCCGTCGTACAAATATTCCCCGACAGTAAGAATATTCTACGACCAAACGAATATTCTCCAACAACAATGAATATTTTATAATCACTTGCATGTTTGAAATAATTGCGTACTTTATCCATAACTCACCACATTAATCAAATCAACCCTTACTATTTCAACATAATAAATAGAGAAAATTCAATTTCATTAATAATAATTTGGGGTCTTACATAAGCAATTAGCCATTGTACTTTTAAAATATTCAATTAGCCCACTGTACTTTTTAAAAATGTTCAATCAAGCCATTCCGTCTAATTTCTTGGACGGACGTCAAATAATTACACACGTGGCATTAAAAAAGAAATCAAAAAATTATTATTTTCTACGTGGCAAGCCAGTCAGCCAAATTCTTTTTACTATTGAGCCACTACACTTAAAAAAAATGCAATTGGCCCATTGTGGTTTTAAAAAAAAAATATTTTTATATTTTATTTTCTTTCTTTTTCTTTACCTAAATATTAATAAAATTAATAAAAATTAATATTATAATATTTATAATTAATATGTATGTTTTATTTTAAAAATAAAAATAAAAATACTTTTATGTCTTAAAATACTTATAAAATTTTTAAAAATAAAAATATTTTTATGTTTTATTTTATTTCTTTTTTTACCTAAATATTTATAATATTTATAATATTAATAAAAATTAATATTATAATATTTATAATTAATATGTATGTTTTATTTTAAAAATAAAAATAAAATACTTTTATGTTTTAAAATACTTATAAAATTTTAAAAATAAAAATATTTTATGTTTTATTTTTTTTTTTTTCTTTACCTAAATATTTATAATATGTATAATATTAATAAAAATTAATTGTATAATATTCATAATATGTATGTTTTATTTTAAAAATAAAATAAAAATACTTTTATATTTTAAAATACTTATAAATTTTTAAAATATAAAATATTTTTATGTTTTATTTTATTTCTTTTTTTACCTAAATATTTATAATATGTATAATATTAATAAAAATTAATATTATAATATTTATAATATGTATATTTTATTTTAAAAATAAAATAAAAAATACTTTTATATTTTAAAATACTTATAAAATACTTATAAAATATTTATAATATGTATAATATTAATAAAAATTAATAGTATAATATTCATAATATGTATGTTTTTATCCTCAACCCCAATTTGAACGGTGGCAACTGCAGGCACCATGAAATCCGGGACATTACACAGCAGAACACAACATAATATTTATCCTCAACCCTAATTCGAACTAATTTGGACTTAACACAGCAGAACTCCTAAGCAAAAACCCAGGAATCCAATCAAAACGAAATACAGAGATCGGTGTCCCGGTCGGAGAGAGAGACATGGGTGGAATTAAGGGAATCGAGAGAGAAAGCGAAGAAACCATGGTTGGGCGGAGATCGGTGGAACCAAATGAGTGTCAGTCTTATATGCGAGGGTTGGTGAAGCCATTTGAGCTCAATTTTTTAGAGAAAACCGAGAGATAGAAATTGGGGATGCAATTGAGATCCGTGAGGAACACCAATGATTGACCCTTTTAGAATGTGTGCAATTGGTCGACTTGACCGAGGAAGAAAAATGAGCCACATCGGCATTTACATGTCATTTCTTTTATTTTTATTTTACTTTTGAAGTGTCGCGTAGGATATTTTTTAACGTATGTCTGTAAAATTGGACGGAATGGGTTAATTGCACATTTTTAAATAGTATAGTGGGCTAATTTAATAAATTAAAAGCACAGTGGCTAATTAGTTAAAACACTATAACCACAGTGGTGAAAAAGTATTTTTTGCCGTAGAGTAAGGGTTAGAGTTTGGAAAATATAAAGTCCAAAAAGGGTAGTTTGGAGATATTTTTTTAGTGTTTGACAATTTTTTGGTTTCTTCATGCGCTTGTAGCAAGTGGTGCACAAAAACTGTTAAATTGGATAGAAAATATAATTTTTTTCACTTCACCTCAAAATCTCATGTGTTTAGGCATAACTTTTTAAACGATAGGTAGTTATGTCAGAAAATGGTTAAACCTCAGGTGCTGAAGTGAAATTTACCCTTTTCCTTTATATGAAATTCATCACCACTTTTCCGATTATCAGAATTTTTAATTTCACGTTTATATTTTGATTAAAATAATCTCTATTTTAAAATTAATCTCCGCATCAAAACTTAAAATCATAATAAAAAATAATGTATATCTTCCTTCTTCGTCTTTCTACAACTCGTGAAATTGCAGCAGCAAATAATTTGACTTGCAAGTCTTATAGAGTCTTCAAAATCTCTTCACATCATCACAAAATTCTATCTCTTAAAAAGTTGCATGAAATAGGCTCAAGAATGACTCAATTTGGAATTAATATGAAGTTACAAATTTTCAAAATTAGGGTTAAAATAGTAATGAAAAATTAGGACATGTTGAGATTTTCATCAATTTAAGGTATGAAAATAATGTCAACTAACTTTTCTCCCCATTTAAAATTAAAGAGAACGAAAATATGAAGGATAGACTTTGAATTCACTCAATTCCAATATCAGATGAGTTGCAGTGCATATAGATATTTTACTCGCGAATTCAACTAATCAAGTTATATTAGGATTATGGTTTACATTTAACACTCTTTAAATATAACAAGCAAAAAAATAAAAGTTACCAAAACCCTAATGAACTCTTTAATTTTAATTAATTAATTATCTACTAAAAAAATAAATTTCCAAAAGAAATAAGGAAGAAATAAATTAGCAACTCACCTTTTTAATTGAATTATGCCTTTTAGAAAATTAAATTAATTTTTAATTATTTAAAAAAGTCTGGGTGATTACAGTGCACCCCCCTAAGCTATAGACGCTTCACCTACTTGACCTTACACTCTGTTTCTGAGTTTTGAACAGAAAAGAAAAGAATAGAAAACTTAAATTAGAACAGAACAGAAAAGAAAAGAATAGAAAATTTGAAGTTTTCCTTTGTGTTGTTTCTGAGTTTTTAATAGAAAATAATAGAAAATTTAAAATTGAGGACATGAGTTGTAAATTAAAATTTATTATATTAAAAGTTGAGGATAATATGAGAATTATAAAAACATTACTTATTCCAATTTCTTTTCCGTCTAAATCTGCAGGCCAATTTTGGACAAAAAACTTTGGCAGGAAAAGTGGTCAAGTTTTCTATCCATTTCTTTTCTTTTCCCTTTATTAAAAAACTCACAAACATAAGAATTGGAAAGAAAACTTAAATTTTTCGTCCATTTCTTTTCTTTTCTATCCATTTTAAAACTCAAAAACAGAGTGTTAGACATAATGAGTTGCCCTAGCCCTAGTCTTACTAAGAGTTTTAATTGCTCAGTAGGATAGTAGGAAGAATGAATCACATTAGCGCAATTTGGCTAGCTGAATCGCCCAACAAACTCTTCTTTTAACTATGATTTGGCCGTATAATGGTAGAACCTAGTGAATCAGTCATAGTATTTCTCAACCTTCTGTTTTCTTTTTTTCTTTTATGTAATTTGACAATTTTTCGAAAAGTCTTCTTTCTCTATAATGATTCTTATTCGACTATGTTAACTAGGTGACTCTTGTATGCGGCGAGACTAGAGACACGAAGTAGAATGTTTGAATTGAATTGAATGGTATCCAAGGGAAATGGACAACTTAAGAGAGCGTCAACCAGGGGCAGATCCAGCCTGAAAGTTCAGTGGGGACAAATTAAAAAAAAAATCCCTTAAGAATAAAAAAATAATAAAATGAATCACAAAACTAAATAATCCTCAAATATTGTTTACAATAAAAAATTTTGAGATTTCATTACTTGAAATTGTTGCAGAATAACCTCATTTTTAATAGTTACAAAAATATCACGCTCAATGTATAGATTCAAATTTTGTACGTTTAGTTGTTGTAACTCAATTACGTATGTCCATGCCTGACAATCAATAAATATTTAAAAATTAATTCAACATCGAAACAAGATCAATATACAATATGAATAATCAAGTGTAATTAGCACCAACAATAAATAATCTCAATTAAACCACTAACAAGTAACATTACAAATAAATTGCAAAATTTAAAGAAAGTAAAAATAGAATAGAACACATACTTGAAAAACTTTTATTTGATGAAGTTCTTTATTGTTGCTATGACGCCCCCAAAATAGGTCCAATCCATCCAACCTATTCTGAGTCGCCAAATATATGGTACAAAAAGCAACTACAACTTTATTATGACAATTGTCGTGCAAAATACAACAACACATATACTATGAGTTTTAATACCAACTGTGACTCATGTCCCAACTATGGACAACACCTCACATTGATACATTACATAAAGGTACGATCGATAAGCTGTTTTTAGAAATTAAAATCTTTGGGAAGTGCTCAAGAAAACCTTCGTATACATAGGAGGCCATGAATCTAAGTTATGATAGATATCATATGTCCATAGAATTATCCTTGGTTGATCCAATAGACCCCAAAGAAAAAAAAGCGAAGATTACTATCATGTTCCTTCCAATGGTGAGTCTTCTCTTGACGATATAACTATCTCCACCGCTCCTGCGCGATTGAACATTATGTTTCAACCAAACTCCAAGATCATATAGGTAGTGCTTTCGTAGATATACTCGGCAAGTGGATGTGCACAACCACATCTTATGATAACACGAGGTTGTATGTCATTAGACATCTTGTATGATAGTGGCAAAACACCCTTCCAAAGTTGGGTTCACTTCACCCTATTTGGTTCACCAAAATTAAATATCAAATGACGTATACAATACAACACACTTATCTAAAGTTCTCAATAAAATTAATTCCATACTATTTAGGGAGAACCTCAACAGCTATAGACCACCGTTCTATTCCCCTGTTATCCCCGCTCGACCCGGCAACACTCTTATTACCTAAAAAGAATTGTGAAACAAAAGGGTGAGCACAACTAGCCCAGTAAAGAATATCATAACTAAAGATAATTAAATTATCAATAGCCTTCGTCAGTAATAAATCAGAGATTTAGAACATATGGTAGATGATAAAACTTTTCAACCATAGTTGCGTTAGAACAAGCGATCCATTAGAAGAGTCGAATAGAACATAATGTCTATTATCTTCTATGTTAAAAGTCCACCAATAATGTTTTATCCTCAGAACATCAATCAATGAGTTCCTTTCCACAATCATATGAATAACTTCATAATCATATTTGTGGTTCCAAATTCCTTTTCTCATCCGGGCGAAGACAATTTTATCACTGTCTTTACACGAAACATCAAAGATCATGGTTATACCAAATCACAATTCATGTTCATAATCATACTAATAAATTCATCTTTTTGCACTGGGCCAAAGATATTCATCAATAGTTCATCTTTGTACTACGGGCCAAAGATATTCAATAACAGGTTATCTTTGCACTCGGGTCAAAGATATTCAACAATGAGATTATCTTTGCACTACGAGCCAAAGATATTAATATCTCAAAAAAATATACAATTATTTGAAATTTATATAAACCATAATTATAATCATGTTGATCAATTCACCTTTGCGAGTTAAGCTAAAAATATTCAATTGCAAATTCATGGTGCGTGATCATACTTAGTCAACGATTGACTTTTGCCTTCTTGGCCAAAGAGAACACATAGTCACGATCATACCAATAATCTACCCATCTTTACACTTAAGTCAAAGAGAAATTTCATCAACGGGATTATAAAAATGTTTTATATGATAATAAAAATAATATGATCAACAATAGCATTTAATTTCAAAAGTAAGATTCATAAATCAATGATTTCATAACACCTTAATCCAAATATTATAAATCACTTAATAATCTCATAATCTAATATTATTAATATTATTACAACATTTTAATCATTTCTTAAACTTATAAATAATTTATTTTAATTGTTTACACTTTACTAATTAATGTATTTAATCATCCTAAAATGCCAAACTCATAAAATTTCATCACCAATAACCAAAACCCTCATCAAAAATCTGCATATACCTTATATAGGATTCTCAAGCCATAAAATCCTATTTTCCACTTTTCTTACTTCACATAACATATTTAATTCATTTACTCATAACTAGTTCATTTTCATGAAAAATATCAAATCAGTATAAACAAATTTTCTTTTCTGAGATTTAGCAGAACATAGTCCCATATTGAACATATATTTTTTTTGGAATTTTTAAAATTTATTTACTATTTTTCATATGGCCAAAACTGCCGAATATTTAAATATTTATCATAAATTATACTTTTGTCCAAAAATTCCAAAATTTACAGGGTATACTGATATTATATAGATGTACTCCCAATAAAAATTTCATCAATTTTGGAGTTAACCACAAGGAGTTATAAGGGTTTACTTTTAAAATAATATTTTCTCATAAAATTCATAATTCCTAATCTATACATCCAAAAATCGCCATTTTTGGACACAATCTATAAAACTCATCAAATTATCATTTTAAATTTTTTCAGAATTTTTGAAGGTCAGAAAAATTAGGAAACTGAAAAACATAATAACCCTTACAATCCCTTACAAATATAATAATGATATCCCTTACGCCGAAAAAGCGATCTTGACTTAAATATCGGATATATATTTGAACTCAACTTGCAGTATAGCAACACTCAATATATTTAAATACTCACAAAAATACGCTCGATAATATAGAGAGAGAGAAAACTTCAGTTTCTGGTGTGATTTTCAATTCTAACCTAAGCACTTTTATTTATAGGAAATTAACTTAGAACACCAAAAGCGAAAATTTAATAAAATAATATATTTATATAACAAATTTCATACACCTCTTTTGAATTCAGATTCCAGCATTTTCCACATGTAAAAGTACAATTGTGGGGCCCACCTTCTAAAAAAACATGTTTTAAACAAAATCAATTCAGACCCAATATTCTAGAACTTCAATAATTCATAATAAATAGCCATTTTATCAGAAAAATTCAAATCTTATGTCTGTTCCATATGAAATTTAATTCTCTACAACTTTGCAGAAGAAAGTTTTTCCAAATTCCAAACAGAAATTAACCGAAATCCACATACGGACGATTTTGCAGGCTATATCAAATTTCAGTTAAGAATTGGGGTCCACCAACACACAAAATATGTGTTAAACATTTTTTTCAACAAAAATACTCTTCCTACTCATTTATTCATATATCACACATTCATTATAAAAATATCACCATTATTATATTATTAAAATATTATAATATATTTAAATGAATTATTTTATCGAAAAATATAAAATATCGATTTTTCAACAATTGTCGCATTAAAATTTTATATCTATATCCACATAAAATGAATATTTTTCTTATCATATAAATCAATAATTAATTATTTATAAATAATATTGCGAGAATCATAATAATAACAATGAGGCGGTTCAAAGGAAAGAGGGGTTTTTCCAATAAGGATTTCTCGCTACTTGGCAGCGAAATTAGGTATTAAACCCTCTCATTGATGAAATTTTAGGCATTCGCCAATAATCTTTATCTAATAATATTATTCAAATAATATGAATTATTAATCGATAATGGAAAATCTTGTCTTGTACAATTATTGAAACAACAATAATATAAAATATCAACGCAACAATTATTGAACCAATAAAACAAAATATTGAGCGATAATTCTTATCAGAAATTTATTGAGTAGTCTTTTTCACGTAATTTTTTTATCATGCATCGTGAATAATCTTTCGTGAATAAGTAATCTTGAATAAGAACTCGACATAAAAAATAAGAATTTCACGAGAAAATCTTACCAATATTCCGATATAATGATATTTAAATTAATTTAACCATTTACTGAATAGTAATTATAAAAAAAATTGAATACTTTTATTTTATAAAATTCGGGGTCTTACAGTTGCGATGTTGCTTTAAGAAGTTAAAAAACCCTGATTTTATAAAAGTACAAAAAAAAAAGAATCCATAAACAATTACAACAATTCCTAAAACAATTGTTAAATTTGTGAAATTAAAATATAATTTTTAAAATTGCTTCAATTGCAAATCGTGAACGCCTATTTTAATTTATCTAATTGGAATTTGGAGACTTGGTCCACTTGGAATTTACAGATCGTGATCGCCTAGTTGCTCTATTGCGATTTGCGAATTTGTAGACTTGGAGTCTGGAGACTTGAAGTTGGCGAGTTGCTCCCGTTGTTGGCTTGTTGCTCTGTGTTGCTGAAGCTGATTCATTGAATTATATGAAGTAAAGTTCTAACATTGAGGCAGTTAAGCATAACTTATTCCAGATTTCATACCAAAAATCAAGAGAGAGAAAGTTAGCACCTGGAAGTGAGAGGAACAGTGTGTTTGGAGAACAGCCTTTGAGGAAATTACAGAGATGAAGATGTGGGTGAGGTCCGTGAGGGAATGTGGGATTGGTCATTTAGGAATTATAATAGTTTTTTAAGTGTGAAATTTCATTTTAACATCCTCCTAATTTGTTTTTTAATATGCCCCCCTCAAAATTCAAGTGCCCCTCTTCCCTCACTGTGGATCCGCCCCTGGCGTCAACTGTCTTGTGATATCTAACTTATCAATATAACTATAAGGGGAGTTAGGGTGAACACAAAATCAATCGTTGGTAGTAATATGATGAAGATCAGGGGTGTGCAACCGGTAAATATCGGTCCAAATCGGACCGGTATCAAACTGAATCGGTACCGAATTGAATCGATATCGGAATTAGCCAAATTTCGATCTTGATCTGGGTTGGACCAAATATCTTAGAATCGATAAACCGGTTTAATCTTTGGTTTGATCTTATTTTTTCTAGAATAAATATCGAAAATTAATATGATTATTATTTTATTATTATTATTATTATCATTATTATTATTACTTTAATTATTATTATTAATATTATTATTATAATAATTATTATTTTATTATTAATTATTTATTAATAAAAACAATAAAAAAATTAAAAAACTGGTATACACTGGTACGGTTCGGTAGTACCGAATCATAAAAACTTAGAGTTACACATAAGTTGCAATATAAGTTCATCATAAATTTGTCGATAAAGATGTTAATCGAATCAAACGGTTTGGATTCAACTCTAATATGATCTAAATTTAAGAATAAAAATAATTCGATAAGCAAGATTATACTCGATTCATCGTCTAATTAGGGGGATGGATGGGGATACCCTTCATAGTCTAAAGTTTGGGACTAAGTTTTCGTAGACCAAATTGTCCCTATTAATTTTTAATATTTCATAATTATCTTTACGAGATTTTTTCTAAATAACCCATTTCATTACTTAAAAATATTTAATAAATTGGTGGTATTTCTAAGGCATCATCTTCATCTTTTCCAAATAAGATATTCATCTCTATCTCTCTCTTAATTAAATAAAAAAACAAAATATTATATATACTTCAATGATACATATTATTCTGGTGTTGCTATTTAAAGTTCAAGATGGAATAATAAATTATTCAAAATAATTTGCACCATAATCTAGTGTAAAATTATTCTTGTATTGCAAATTTATAATCAGTCACATAATAAAGAATTATGTTAAAAAGTGTAATTAGGAAGAGTTTTTTTTTTATACAACAAATTATATTATTATTATTATTAACACATGAAATAATATTTAGTTGGTATTTGACATTTGAAATAGTAATTGTATTTAATGTTAATTAAGTTATTCAATAATTTATTTTAGGTTAATAAGATTATCTAATACTAACATATTGTGTAATTAGTTAAATGTTATTTAAATTATCAATGTGTTAGTGTTAATAGAAATAGTGCGAAACCCGCACCGGTTGCCATCCCAAATCCCAACCTTCGCGAAACACTGGTATTCCCGGGTTACCCGAGTAATCTCTTAATGATCGACCCGACGGCGTCGGATCTTCTTCCTATCAAAAACCCCAACTAAAGCCCCAACGCGACGAAATACAGAAAGAAGAAGAAGAAGAAGAAGAAACCTCTAAATCTCAACAATCGAAAAAGCCCTGCAAATATGTATGGAGGCGGTAAGTATCACAATATACCTCTATATTCATTGAGGGTATTAATTTGTGCAAATGTAATTCTGTGTTTGTTTTACATAGATGAAGTATCAGCTATAGTGATAGATTTGGGTTCTCACACGTGTAAAGCTGGTTACGCTGGTGAAGATGCTCCTAAAGCTGTCTTCCCATCTGTAAGTTCACTCACTTTTTTTTCTTCTTCTTTCTTATTAATTTGTATTTCTCCTTGATTAATTGTATTTTTCACAATGTGGGTTATAGCAAAGATGTAACTGTATTTAAATTTTTTTTATACTATTTGTTTGAATTTTACCTTAAAATTAAATGTATGTATATACTACTACACAAAATTGGCACACGTACACTTTTACACTAGTGGGTGTTCACAACCTGGGCTCTCTCACTTGAAATTTGAGTGAAAGTTTTGAAATTTAATATTTGAGCTGGTAACTCAAGTACCATATTATTTTTTTTTTCAATTATTTATTTATTTATTGTTGGTGAATTGAATGTTTTTGTTTTGCGGTAGTAGTTTGTAGAAGGCTTAAATTTTGTTTGAGGTTGGAGGAGACATCTCTTAAACTAATAGCTAATAATAAACTATGCCCTGAAGATGTCTTTATCTAAATCTCATGTGGAGTCTTGTAATTGATCTTGTCGAATGTAATAATATACTACCTCTGTTCCAAATTATAAGATACCTTTGAAAGTCGTTGAGATGTTTTCAAACTCAAAATTTTGAGATGATTCATTAACATTATGAAACAATAAATCTTGCAATGATTAATATTTTTTAACTAGTTTACAATATTCATCATTGTATTAAATAAAATTAAAGAAATCCATGTCAATTTTTTTTTTTGAGTTTGAATATGTTTTAAGTCTTCAAAAAGTCAATAATGATCTTATATTTTAATATTTTAGAATACTATTGATTGTTTAGAAATTTATTTAATGCTTGACCTATTGGTATAGTTATTTCTTCAGGAACACTAACATATAGAAATGCAGTCTCTTTTATTTTTTAACAACTATCTATGTTACCTTCTATTTTTTATTTTTTTGATATATGAATATTTTGTAAAACTGTCATTTTTATCCTCTGTTGATATTGATATATGCTCGAATACAGGTTGTTGGATCAATTGATCAAATGGAAGTTGATGTCCCTGGTACTCCTGAGAAAAACTTTGGATCTGTTCAAGATTCTAAATCTAAGGGAAAACGCAAATTATACGTAGGATCTCAAGCCTTGGGATACCGCCGAGATCATATGGAGGTCAGCTTGTTAAGATTTAATATTGATGAAGTAAGGGAGATGTATCCTTATTTATGTTCTCTTGTTTTCGATCATAAAATGGCGTCTAATTCATCAGGTGTTGCCAACTATAAAGGATGGAGTTGTTGTTGACTGGGATATGGTTGAAAGCATATGGGACCATGCCTTTAGGTACTTATCAATGGCCACAAATTCATTATAATGAATACAGACACGCACACACATTTTCTTCTCAAATGTTCAATGGGTATCAAATGATGTGGTATTGAATATTTTAATAATACTTCATGACATAATCAATCACATGTACTAACCTATGTTATAATGACACATCATTTGAGACTTCTTTTTAAGACCAAACATTTGAGACCCCTAACATTACCCTTTAGTATATATCGTAGTATTTGGACCCCTTGTCCTGCCTTATTCACTTTGTCTAATATTGGATTATTGGTTGCTTCAAAGTGGGAAAATTCCTAGTTTTATTTTTTCACTACATTGAGTATGTTTAAAAAATTGGACTGCCAGAGCTTCACGTGATCTGGCAATGATCAAGGTACAGATTGACGCATTAGAAAACTTCTTGTTGCTGTTTGCCAATAGTGAGACCTCTCAAATTATGATTGGTTGAAGTTATATCTCTCTCCCATTGCAACACATTTTCTTGTCATCTTCAACATTGCCCATTTCTGTCTGTACAAACTTTGGCTTTTATTATTAGGGTACTAAATTTGTGAGTATTAGTAAAGTCAAAATCCCCTGTCCAACAACATATTAAGTAGAAGGCTGTCTTTAACAAATTAGGCTTGAACCCTAATAGGCAGTTGTAAAATATTTTTTTGTGTGATTTTTTAGATAGAAGGCTAAACCTTTCTTTCTTTTCATTTTGTACTGTTTTTGTCATTTTTAGGGTTCTTGTTAATTCCATGCCTCCTGTTTTGTTTGTTTTTAACTTTCAGGGAATGCCTACTGGTTGATCCTAAAGAGCATCCGATGCTACTCGCTGAACCATCTTCTAATACTCAACAACAGAGAGAAAAGTGAGTTGGCGCTTGGAGCGTTTTTATTGTTTTGCTGATATAATTCACTCTGTTCTTCCAGTTATTTCTTGCAAGATCATTTTTGAAAATCTTAATTCTCTTAACTTGATTGTGATTATGATATATTAGGGAAGCAAGTTATTTCTATTAATATTATTTCTGCATACGAGAACTTATATTTTTTTCCTTCTATATTACTTATTTAATTTCAATTTTTCAATATTTGTTTCTAGCTCTTTGTAACATGGTTTACTTTGAATGAGGGATGACGGAATTATATATAAATATGCATTCCTATAATTCTGATAAAATGTATACCTATCATCATTATTCATTAAACACATTATTTGGCGATCCACTAATTTATTGAGCAGTATTTTTTCAAGAAATATGGAATTATTGGTTTAAGAGTTAACTATTCATTAGTTATTAGAATTGACAAACTTTTACTTTTATGAATGATGGATTTTAGATTTTGTGGGAGCGGACATGTAGTTCACTAATTTGTTGATTCTCTACCTATGGTCTTGATGCAATTCACATTTTTCAAGAAACTGATGACTACAATGGGAGAGGGAGTCATACATTTAGGTTGAAGCTATAACAAGGCATGGCAAAGGCAGTCTCAATATGCTTCAATAGAAATTCGGAATCTTCCTTGCCTAACATTTAAACATTATCATTTGTGCTGCTCATTGAAGTAATGACACATCTTTTTGGTTGTTGAGGTTAGTTATTTCTGGTATAGGGGTTAATTTGTCTAAATGTAGTGTAGCGGGGATCAACGTGGATATTGGGGGGGGGGGGGGCTTTTAGTCTATTCGTCTTTGGCTGGTTGTATAATTGAGGAATTTCCACTTACTTACCTTGGGGTCCCGTTTGGTGGGAATAGGTCAGTCTTGTTTTGAGATCTGGTAGTTGAGAGAGTGGGTCAACGTTTAGACAGGTGGAAAGGTGTGTATTTTTCTTTGGGGGCAGGATTACTTTGATTTAGGTTTTCTTGTCTAATTTACCAATATATTATTTTTCTCTATGTAGGATCCCAATTAGTGTAGCTAACACCCTAGAAAAGTTAATGAGAGATTTTCTTTGGTCGGGAGCTGGTGATGAGAGGAAGGATCATTTAGTTTTGGTTGGGTGGAAAACAATACCTTTCTAAGCAGGAGGGGGGTTTGGGGCTGGATAATTTGGTCCTCAAGAATGTTAATCTGGTTAGTAAATGACTTTGGAGATTTTCTTTGGAACTTTATTCCCTTTGGCATAAGGTTATTAGGAGCAAGTTCGGTATGCATTTGAATGGGTGGGATGCTAGGCCCGAGATTTATGTTACACATGCAAGTTTTTGAAAATTCATTACCTAAGGTTATACTTTCTTTATTTGACATTTGAGATATGGAGTTGGGGATGGTCATCGAATTCAATTCTGGGAGGATTATTGGTTGGCAGATAACCACTTTTCTTTTGTTTTTAATCCTGTGTATCGTATTTCTTCATTTCATGATGCTCCCATTTTTAACTTCATAAAGCGTGATGAGAACTCATTTCCCTTCAATTTTCATTTCTTTAGCAATCTCATGGATTTGGAGTCTAATGAGATGGAATCTTTGTTAACCTTGCTTGATTCGGTTCATCTACTAATAAGAGTATTTGAACTTTAGCTCCAACAGGTTCCTTTGTTATATGAGTTACTCCTCTTTTTTGACTCAGTCTGTTATTCCTAATCCATTGCCATTAGCTTCGTACATTTAGAAAGCCAAGGTTCTTTTCAAAGTCAAGGCTTTTGTGTGGTCTCTGGTTTTACAAATATTAAATACTAATGATCTTTATCAAGGTTGCAAGCCTTACAAAGTTCTATCTCCAGATATTTATTTTATGTGCAGGTAGACAGACAGAGTAATGAGAGTCTAAATCAACGGACGTTAATTAACCATCATCATGCTCATTTATTTTTGCATCGTCCTGTTGCTTGGGGATTATGGAGCTCTCTTTAAAGTGCTAGGAGAAGAGTGAGTGTGTCTTGCTATTGTGGAAGATACCTAATTTGTTTTCGAGGATTTAGAAGTAAAAGGGATGCCTTCATTTTATGGAAGTGTGCCTTCTTTTCTATCTTGTGGGAAATTTGGAATGAGCGTAATGCTAGGTTATTTAAAGAGAGTTACTTATCCTTAAAGCTATTGAATGATAGAGTTATTTTTCTTGCGCCTGTTTGGGCTTCTGCTATGGGGGCTTTTAGAGGTATTCCTGTTAGTGATTTATGTAGAAATTGGAGCGCTACACTTTTTTTAAGTACTTTTTTGTTTTTAATTTTTTTGTCTGCCGAGGGTGGACTTCTTGTCCCACATTTATTGTATCCTTTCTTTTCTATTAATAAAATTTCTTTTTTTTATCAAAAAAAAAATTGTTTCTTGTGTAACGAAGAAAGATGATTAGTTTCATGGGCACACTTGGGGGTTAATATTCATTTCCTTTATATATGAAGGTGGACAATCTGATCTTGTAGTTTCATAATTTTCATGAGAGTTGGACTAAAGAAATTTTTTGGTTTCTCCTCTTGTTAGTCTTTATCACTCACTTCTTGGAGCCTGGATTCACCATCCTTTTTTTTCTCTAATAAACTTTAATTTTGTAAAGCTTGGTACCGTATAAGCTTAAGGCAGCTACTTGGTTAATGGTTCTGAGACTCAATACTAGTGGTTTTTTGTGATGTGCGGGCCCAATGGATCCTTATTTTGTACGATTTTTAGAGTTTGTTTGCTTGCGGTCTTTGTCAAGAATAAGAGTTGTTCTATTTCAAATACTCCCATCAACCCACGTTATTGTGTGTTTTTTCAAAGAGTTGCTCATCAAGGGAACATGTGTTCCCAACCCTTGTCCCCTAATAAGACCACCTTGCAAGGCATATTTTAGTTGAGGAAGGCATATATAAAAAAGCTAAACGAAAACAAAGGGGAGAAGGGGGGGATGATAGAAACAAAAAAACAAAACAAAAGATAAAACACCCTACTTGGTCAATATCACAGGCCATGTACTTGGTTATATTCTGCTCCTTCTAGTCTCTGTTTTCTGTAAGTAAGCCTACTCGTCCCCTCTTGTTATATCCTAATCCTAATACTACTCTTCTTCTCACCAGTGCATTACTAGGTTGACATTATATGTGACCGAACCATCTCAACTGACGTTCCCTCATCTTCTCTTTAGTCATTGCTCCCCAACCTTCTTTAAAATATCATTGTTTCTTATTCTATCCAAGTTTGTATGGCCCCAAATCCAACATTCTCATTTTAACAACTGCCGTGAGAATTTAAGATGAATGGGTGGCTATACAAGGTTAGATACGATCAGAAATGATGGTATGTAGGAACTAAATAATTCAATGGGAGGAATAAAACATATCTTGAATACTTGGGCACCCCCCTCCCAGTAATTAAGTCCTCCAAGTGAGTCTTATTAGGGGACACAAGGGTGGGGTTCAGATGTTCCTCGTAGGATATGCTGTATTGTAACTCTACAAACGAATATGGGATAAGGTGGGCTCAGTGGCCCGTGGGAGTATTTGAACTAAGACCTCCAAGTACAATCCCTTAGAGGTGGTAATTAGACCCATTCCCATCTTTATATTTACTGCTTTACTCTACACCGTGGTTGAAATAAAGTATTTGGGATTTCTGGTAAGGCTGAAATCGCTGCCTCATTAGTTTCTATAGATTTTTATGGTTTAGGAGGATGACGGAAAGTAGACTTATTTTTTGGAGATGTGCGATGTTAGCTATTATTTGGTGCATCTGGACCTAACAGAATTCTAGATCAGTTCGTTCTATCTCACTTCGTACAGGATAGATGTTGTTTTATGTATAGCATTGGTATTCAGCGACAGGTGGTTTACAGAGAGTGATCCTTTTAGATGTTAACATGACACTTCTAATTTGAACTGTTTCCGGACTGTACAAGGTTAGATACGATCAGAAATGATGGTATGTGGGAACTAAATAATTCAATGGGAGGACTAAAACCTATCTTGAATACTGGAGCACCTCCCCCCACCCCCGTAAGTATTTAAGTCCTTCAAGTGAGTCTTATTAGGGGACACAAGGGTGGGGTCCAGATGTTCCTCGTATGATATGCTGTATTGTAACTCTACAAACAAATATGGGATAAGGTGGGCTCAGTGGCCCGTGGGAGTATTTGAACTAACACCAGTCTTATTTTTGTCAAGACCTCCAAGCACAATCCCTTAGAGGTGGTAATTAGACACATTCCCATCTTTATATTTACTTCTTTGCTCTACACCGTGGTTGAAATAAAGTATTTGGGATTTCTGGTAAGGTTGAAATCGCTGCCTCATTAGTTTCTATAGATTTTTATGGTTTAGGAGGATGACGGAAAGTAAACTTATTTTTTGGAGATGTGCGATGTTAGCTATTATTTGGTGCATCTGGACCTAACTGAATTCTAGATCAGTTCGTTCTATCTCACTCGTACAGGATAGATGTTGTTTTATGAATAACATTGGTATTCAGCGGCAGGTGGTTTACAAAGAGTGATCCTTTTAGATGTTAACATGACCCTTCTAATTTGAACTGTTTCCGGACTGTGCAGTTGGTTTGTTCTCTTATTGGAGGATCCATTATCCACTTTTTGTACACTCTACCTTCTTTTGTAATTTCTGGTTTTCAATATTAAAAGGAATCATTTAAGATGACATTCTAGAGTGTTTCTCATGTCAATTTTGGGAAATGCTTAAAGATTACATAGCATTATGCAAAATGTTCTAGCAAAAAGGAGGAAGAAAACCACTAAAAGAATGTAAGATTTATTTATGGTGAAAAATATATTTTGTTCATGGACATATATTTCTACAATGAAAATGGAATCAGAGATTTGGATTGAACACATTATTCATTTCCAACGATGATATTTTCTTGTAAGTATTTCCAATGATGATAAATACATTAAGTAATAAAAAATCTCTGTTTCATAAAGCGGTTCCTTTAATCTTTGATTTTAGTGCTTGAATCTAACCACTCTTCTTATTTAAAAATTGTGGTGTAATATGTACTGCAACTTCTGGATAATAAGTGAATTGCCTATCTCATTCCAGTTCATCAAACCCTTGAGTTACATTTTAGTAATGGAAGTTGACTCATTTCTTATCTGGCAGAGCAACGGAGATCATGTTTGAAAAGTTCAACACTCCTGCATTATTTTTGGCCAAGAATGCTGTATGCTATTTTCTCCATCCTGTAACTCTAGTTTGTAACAAATCAATTGCAGTGGAAACTGAAGATCTATTGTTTTCTTCTTCTTTTCTTCCTATTGTGATATCATCAGCAATGATTAGCTAATACTCAGTTGAAATTTAATTGCCAGGTGCTCACATCATTTGCATCAGGACGTGCTACCTCTTTAGTTGTTGACAGGTACAAGATTGCTTCCCAATGATTTGTCCTTGACTTCCTGTACATATTTGGGCATTGTGTTTCTTCCTGGGTTCGCATTGCATTTAGGAAATTGCCGTGAATGAATTTGAATTACTACTGAAGTTTCAAATTGAGAAGTCTTATCAAACATTCTTACTATGTTATACATTTGTAGGACCCTATATATTTCACATCAAACCAGTAATCTGATGTCTATTCCCACTCAAAAGGGAGAAGAGGGTTAGGGAGGGAGGGGTAGAGTGTGATTGGACATAAAATCATGATTTCATGGCATTACTACTAAACTATTAATTTTTCTAGTCTATCTAGCTCTAAGAGCAGATGTCCTTGTTATTTGACTTGAATTTGCTAGTATAATATCATGTACTAGTATGTTATTGATCAAATTTTCACCTTAGCAGTAATAAGCTACTTTTGTGATTGGTTTTCCTAGTTCCATTGAGTTTTATCTTCATTAGAACGTCAGAGATTTCTGGATTGCTTTGATCTTTCTCCCTTATTGGTTGTTATCACTTGATTTATTTATGTGATTGAAACTGATCAGCCAATTTTTTTATGACATGGAACTTATTCAGTGGTGGAGGTTCAACTACCATTGCTCCCGTGCATGATGGTTATGTTCTTCAAAAGGTATCCGTCTTGATCAAGCAAATAAAAGCTTAGCACTTATTTTTGGATCGTATTTTCATTTTTAAAAAAGTTAAGTAGAGCCAACTTATTTCCCTCAGACCTCTTGTAAAAATACTTAGTTCCATCAGAAACTTGGACTCTTATATATGTCATTATATATATATATATATATATTTATTATATATGTATTTATATATATTTGATGTCTACATAATTTCTACATGGCTGATAGAGTATCTCATGGTTTGTCCATCATATTCCCTGCTTGCGTTATTGTTTAGTTTTAGTGACAGTTTATTTAGAATGAAAATAAACCTTTAAAAAAAAAAAAAAACTTTAAGAAAGGGAACTGATATTATCACAAGGGAAATTGATATTTCCGCATGGCTCTTCTCTCATGAATAGTTAATGAGATCCACATTCATGTGAGTGACACCTCATGGAAGTATCAATTTTCTATAGTGGAAATAGTAATTTCCTTTAGAAATCCAAATTATTGTTAAGTCTACTTACAATGTTTATGAACAATAATCTTGATACTTGACATGTGTCCTGTGTCAGTGATACTTGAGATCATAATATCAAAATCTCATATTGGGTTAAAACCAGTTTTCTAAAAATCCCTGTCTAGGTCCACATAGGCCCCCCCTTGGCGTCCCGCCTAGGACCTAGGCCCCCCTTTGGCGTCTCACCCAGGCGCTAGGCCCCCTGACGCCTCACTTAAGTCCAAGGCAACAAAAAAATTCCTCCAGAAAATTAGGTGGTGCCTAGGTGGGGTCTAGGCGGAGAGATTTTTTTTATTTTAATAACTATCCAAACTAAATCTTGATATATTTATTTTTTTAATGATTTACCATATTCATAATACATGTTGTAACATATCAAATCACAACAAGAAGTGAACAATATCAAGTGAAAATGGATAATTTTATTATTGTAATTTTTTGAACTTGTACCAACTTCAAATTATATAAATAATGATACATTTGTAATATTTAGTTTAATTCAATATAATTCTTAAATTTATGTTTAGTTTCTTAAGTTTTAATATTGAATTAAATTCTTGAAATTTTAAATTTTATTATTTTATAGCAATCTTGTTTATGAATAAAACTAATACGTTAAAAATATGTTTGAACTTTGAACAATTGCATGTTTGTGTTTGAACATTGACATTAGTAATATGGATATGTATTTGAATTTTAAGCAAAGACCTTTATTATCTTTATTATAGATTGTTTTGCTTTATATTATTGTTTTGTTTGGATAAATGTAAGATAAAATATTAAAATTGTTTTAAAATAAAAAATTCCGCCTAGGTCCCGCCTAAGCCCCCTAGGCGCTAGGCTCCCCTGGCCGCCCGCCTAGCGCCTTTTAGAACATTGGTTAAAACATGAAATGGTAGTTTAAAATTAGACAAAATGATGATTGGCAGAAGTAGAAGGGAAAAAATGTGCCTTATACGAAAATCATTAGTGGATCGACCAGGTTGAGATTTTTTTTTTGTTGGCATTCTTATACGTATCTGATCTCTGATATGAGTCAAGCTTGCATGGGATTGCTTCATTCTTGGTGCTCTAAATTATTATTGCTAATTTTTTGACAAGGGTCTTATTATTTCCTTTAAACACAAGTTATTCTTTGGTTTATTTAAAATTTGATAACAGGCTGTGGCCTCATCCCCTATTGGAGGAGAGTTCCTTACTGATTGCTTGATCAAAAGTTTGGAAAGCAAAGGCATTACTGTGAGTCAATTTTTCACCATTGAATGAAATTTCACTCTCTTGGTGATTAACCTGAATGAATTATCTGACAATTGTGCTAATACAACTGAATTTGGTCATGCAGATTAAACCTCGATATTCTTTTAAAAGAAAGGAAATCAGGCCAGGAGAGTTTCAGGTTATTTGTAATCTAACATTTTGATGTTGCTCCCTTCATTTTTTGGCCTTTTCCATATTTGTATAGTTAGTCTTTCAATATCTTTGTTTTTTTGGATGATTTCAGAATGCATATCATAGTATGTGGTTTTGTTTCAAAACCTTTTGCTATATATATATATATATATATATGCAACTCAACTGAACTAAATGGACTCAACTGAAAAAAATTAAAAAATTTAACTATTATAAAGTAGTTGGAATAAATTTACAGCTAGATGAATCCTTTTAATAAAGTTTTGTCTTCCCTCTGTTTCTGCATTCAATTATCAAGAGTTTTTTTCTCTGTTATGTTTCATTTATTCAGATATCAAACACTAAGCCTTAATCCCAAACTATGTAGATTCCTTTTCTTTCCTCTGCTTTATCAAGCATTCTCTGTTCTTTTGTTATTTATGTTTTCTTCTTAATGCAGTTCTTGTTACTTTCATTTATTTCATTCTTTTTACGGATAATCATAGGCATGATTTGCTTTTCCCTTTTTCCCCTTCCTTTGGTACAAAACTGTGTTTATTAGATTTGGTGTAAAATGTTCATCTATTCTCTGATTTCAAAGTTTATGAAGCAGTTTCATTTGGCTTTCTTCCCCTCCAAGCTTTAATGAATTCATTTTGGGACAGACTCTTGCGCTTGCTGTCTCGGTGCAGCAGTGCTGAGCCCTTAAAACAAATCCAGTATTATGTTAACAAGACTAATTTCAAATCATGTTATAATTGAAACTGTCTTCTTTCTTCTGATCATGGTTCAAAGTAACAACCAAGTATCGGCTGTTACGCCGAAATATCGGCGTATCGGTTGGTGCCGAACTGCACAACCTTGACACGAATCACAAAATTAGGAAGTATTCATGTAATGGGTAATTTTCGGCGAAATTTCGGCAACTCGCATAACGTAGTGGTTTCAGACCAAATAAAGGAGAAATCTCGGCATAACGTAATGGTTTCGGACCAAATAAAGGAGAAATCACGGCGTAAAGGGGAGAAACGCTAAAAAAAATCAAATATGCTAAAAGTTATAAAGGGAGACGACAAAAGAGAACGAACTTTTCTCTACAAATTATACCTATGTAGTGCCTAATTAACTATACCTTAAAAAAGGTATAAAAAATGTACTTAACCTATAATTAATTAAGCTAAATTATACTTAAATTATTATTAAATTGTACGTATATATTTCTTAGTTAAGTACAACTTAAAAAAATTACACTTAAAATGTACTTAGTTAAGTTAAATTCTACTTAAATTATGCAGATCATTGTGCTTAAACATTTAAGCTAAGACAACATCAATATCAACTTTATTCAAACATAAAATTGATTAAATATATCTGCAAGACGTCTGTTTTATAATTTGGACAATGTTGTGTGCGCTAGATAGTATTTTTCTTGAACTTAATTGATTCCTCTTATTGCTTTTATCATTTAGAATTTTTTTCATTATTTTTTATATTTTTGAAACTCCTAACTAGCTAACGGTACTGAGTTCCGAAACCGCTACCGCGACTTTGAAACATGCTTCTGATGCTTTCTTCAACATTGCAATTGCCTACTTCAATTCAGTACCTCTTTCTTTCAAATAATTGAAGTTATTATCTTATTTATTAATATTTTTTAAGAATTTTGTAGACGGTAGATCTTGATTTTCCAAATACTACAGAGAGTTATAAAGTCTACTCCCAGGTTTGTGCTTGATCAAAAATTTCTTTTGCAGTTGTTGCATTCCTTTGTTGTGCTTCTGAATGTTTCATTTTTAATTTTCTTTCCTCCTCCTTCTCCCTCTGAAACAGAGGGTCATTGCAAGTGATATCAAGGAATGTGTCTGCCGAGCACCAGATACTCCATACGATGGTTTGTTCTCTACTTGTACATTAGTTTGTTAGCTTCTTTGCGTATGTTTACCAGTGCTAGAGGTAATGCATCTGCTAGGACTACTTGGTATTTCACATAATAATAGTTGCATTTAAGTTCATAAGTTTTGTATTTTGGGTTGGAAGTATTAGTACTTAACTACTACAGGGTTTGATAGATGAAGAGCAGAATAAGTAAAACTACAAAATTATGTTGACTATTAGTCCTTTAAAGAAATACTCTTTCCATTTAAAATATCATCCATTTTAAGGACATTTTTAATATCCTATTTAACTTCCTAACTCAATATCAATGTTCTAAAAGGCGCTAGGAGGGCGGGCAGCCTAGGGCCTAAGGGGGGCTGGGCGAGGCCTAGGCGAATTTTTTATTTTAAGCCAATTTTAATATTTTATTTTACATTTTTCCAAACAAAACAATAATGTAACACATATCAATATTGACAATGTCAAAATTCAAACACAAACATGCAGTTGTTCAAAGTTCAAATATATCTTTAACGTATTAGTTTTATTCATAAACAAAATTGCTATTAAATAATAAAATTTAAAATTTCATGAATTCAATTCAATATTAAAACTTAAGAAACTAAACATAAATTTAAGAATTATATTGAATTAAATTAAATATTACAAATGTATCATCATTTATATAATTTGAAGTTGGTACAAGTTCAAAAAATTATAACTATAATAAAATTATCTCTTTTGACTTGATATTGTTCACTTCTTATTGTGATTTAATATGCTACAACTGCATTATTGCATTATGAATATCATAAATTATATCAAGATATGGTTTGAGTAGTTATTAAAATAAAAAAAAACATCTCCGCCTAGACCTCGCCTAGCCCGCTTAGGCCCCGCCTAAGATCTTGGAGGGATTTTTTTGCCACCTTTGGCCTAGGTGAGGCGCCAAGAGGTCCTAGTGCCTAGGCGGGGCGCCAAGGGGGGCCTAGCGTCTAGGCGGGGATTTTTAGAACACTGCTCAATATAAACAAAAATATTGATAAACAATGGAGGTTAAAAGTTTAACTACTATTTTCATCAAGTGAAAATTAGGAATATGATGTCACCTTTTAGTCTATTCTATGAAAGGGGCTCTCATTTTGGGACACACAAAGAAAGAAAATCATCTTCTTTGGTATCGTCAATTTGTTTTTGGCATTTTTGGTATTACTCTCTGCAAAGAGTTATTAATTGCCTTAGTTTCAATGCCTTGGAGCACAAATCGTTAGTGTTTATACTAATTCTCTGTCTTTTGTTTTTACCTTTTCCCAGAGACTTCATATTCAAACATCCCAATGACGCCTTATGAGCTTCCTGATGGGCAGTAAGTCCAACAACATCTCTATTAGATTGCGCTGTACATGAGGATTAGTTTACTATTATTCTAATTACTTTGCAACTTGAAATTACCTGGGGTTTAGAACTTCTATTTCCTATTTTAATAGAAGTATCGTTAGCCATGTCAACCTATGGCCTCGGTTTGAAGCATCAATTTCTCTCTGGATATCTTAGCATTTGGATTATACCGTTATATGATCTCTCAATTGGTCCTGTAGTCTAACGTACTTGTGATGTTATTATTACCTTATAATTCCTCTATGTTTCTGGATCCTTATTTAGTTAATGTTTATTGTGGCTATATCCTACAATTTTTAATTTTCTCACTTGCTTTATCCATTATTATGATACAGGACGATAGAAATTGGAGCTGACAGATTCAAAACTCCGGATGTTCTGTTCAATCCATCTTTGGTTCAGGTCAGGCTTCTTGAGGACCAGGCTATCTTGCTTTGTTTTTCTTGGGAATGGTTGGAGCAAAATATTGTGTCATTTCTTGAAGTGCACAGTAACAAAATTTGTTTTGTGTATACACTGGTATTCTGATATATTACATATGGAATTTGTGTCGTAGAGATCTCATGAAGAGGGTAGACAATTTCTGGCATGACTTTGTACCACACTGTTAGTGTGAAAATGATTTCCTTAGATATTGATGTAGGAAAAAAGATTACTCTTTCTTTTCTGATTATATTCATGCAGTCATACTTCTTCGAGCTCACATATTTCTTAAACAACTTTCATTCTAATTTAAGCGATCACATAATCTATAGGAATGTATCCAATCTTTAGTTTCTATGCTTCTTCCCTGCTATGTTGATTTAGTCTTTTTTCTTTCTTTGAATTCTTTGTTACTGTATTCCAACTCCAGCGATTGGTTACTTGACATGTTTATATATGCTTGTTTCATCCAGACTATTCCAGGTATGGAAGGTTTTGCAGATATTGCTTCTTCCGCTCGTGGCCTGCCTCAAATGGTAGATTATTTTCCTAATTGATTATGCATGTTAGGTTGCAAGGTTTCGATAGATATTGTTAAGTTTCTTTTCTGAAGTAACTATTTCCTTTTTCTTTGCCAGGTTATAGAGAGTATAAATAAGTGCGACGTCGACATTCGGAGAGAATTATTTAGTAGTATATTGGTGAAGTGCTAATCCTTGATTTGCATCCTCTTTTGTTATCATACATTTTGTTAGGCCTTTGTTTTCTTCTGCTCCCTTGTAGTAACCGTTATTTCCATTGAAACTCTTCATTTGCATTCCCAACTACATTTTCTGGAGCTTTTCCTTATACATTGGGATGGGTATCTGTATTGATAATGTTTACTGGAACTTGGTAAACTTGTTGCACAAGTCTTTATATCCACATGATCTTTTCTTTTCCTTTAATCTGAAATTACTTGTCTGCAAGTGAAATCATTTATATCAGTTAACAGTTAACACCTTAATGTAGTTTGTTCGATTATTTTTCTTCAAGTTATGACGACCGCTTGAAAGCATTGCTATCCTGAAACGTATTGTTTATTTTTTTAAGTAGACAGACTTTGGGTTACCGTCATCGGTCACTAGAATAAAATATTATGGAGTATGTAGATGGTTCACGAGTTTTTGAAGTCCGAACTTTTAATTAAGTTGTTCTGTTACAATATTAGAATGGAATTTTTAAAGTATGCTTGCAAACATAAACTATAATAAAATTTAAAGTATTAGCTGCATTTGTTTAATGATTTATTTATTATAATATTCTAGCATTTCTTTCAGTCAAAAGTCACTCCACAGAATAGCAAAGCAGAACAACACCATAAAAATCTTGTCATCCCTGAGCTCCCAAAATCCAGGAACCTTATCTGAAACAAACTATTTAGAGAATTAGGAACATCAGCACCTTCTTAAAGATCCCAAAATGGAAATTTCATAATCTCCACGCCAAGGAACAATGCACAAAAGGTGCATGACACATGTTCAGAAAAGTGCCACAACAAGCCACTGGCCTGAAATTTATGACCTTTTTCTGTCTCGTTTAATGGGTGGTTGTTTCACTTCTTTGTATGAACTTTTATCATGTTAATATCCTTTATTCACAGGATTAGAGTTGTTCATAGAGAATCTCGTCTCCTACACAATTCATAATTCACCTTCTGTTGAGACATGCATTATAAGTAATAGCTGGTTTCGAGGAAATTGTACTTTGCACATATGGATGGAAAAATTATTAACAAGACTTGAACCATCTGCTTTATATTTCCTGATGTAAATGAAGCATCTCCAATTTCATGTGTCAAATCAACAATGTACTTTTGTCATATTTATACTGATTGATTCAATGTACCTCCTTTCCTACAGCTAGCTGGTGGAACAGCATCAATGCAACAACTGAAAGAGCGTCTTGAGAAAGACTTATTAGAGGTATAGTTCCACCTAGTCACCACAACCTTGCCTGCTTTAATTTAATCTTTTGCCCAGTTTAGGATGGCCATGGGCATGGGAGAATGTATTCTCGTCCTCTGATATTTCTTATATTTTCAACTTTTTTAATGATATACTCCCTCGGTTACAAATTATAAGGCCATTATTGATTTTTGAAAGTAAATTTGAGACATTTTCAAACTTAAAATTGAGATGACTCATTAAAAATTATGATACAATAAAGCTTACATTGATTAATACTTTTTAGATAGTTTATGATTCATCAATTGATTAAAATTAAAATAATATGTCAATTTTAAATATGAAAATATCCTAAGTTGACTTCAACAAGTCAATAATGATCTTATAATATGAAGCTGAGAGAGTATTGTAGTTCAGTTTCAAACTTCAACCTTTTTTGAAAAACAAGCTTTTGCTACTTGGATTATAAGTTGAAGTTGAAGGAAGTGATGCCATAGAAGGATGGAGGTCATGGTCCTAGGGACCATCATCCACTAAACCTTCTTGGCCAAAAATCTCCTCATTTATTACATGTTTCTCATTTAATCTAGTCCTTTTCTCTATGTTAAATTTATGTTTATATATGAAGATGTTTATGCATTATACTGCAATTTCTCAGAAGAATATATTCCACATCCAAACACTCGGTGTGTTGTTTTATTTGAACTCTTTTTCAACAATTTGAGACTTGTCAATATTTTACTAAAGTTGTCTGAAGTACCATTTATATTATTAGAGCTTTGATGAAGTATATGTTCTCATTTGGTTCTCATAATAATGAATGTATTTTCCATTTCCATTCGGGTAACACATCATATCAATGTTTATACAATTTTGTTTTTATTTTGTTTGGACTCTGTATCTTGTATGATCTGGAAATTTGTATCCATAAATTCCAGGAGTCTCCTCAAGCAGCTAGAGTTAAAGTTTTGGCAAGTGGAAATGCGACTGAAAGGAGATTCAGGTTAGATATAACTTTCCTACAAGCTCTCTTTCAGATTCTAACAAGAGGCTCTGTTGCTGTATTTACCAGTTAGTGGTCACGTTTTTCTGTTCTTCATTAGAGTTTATAACAGTACAGTGTGGTTTTCAAGTGTTTAACCATGCTTTATTTTCGGATCTTGTGATAGCATTGTGATTGGATTTATTTTTGGATGAGAAGTAACTAACATATTAGGAAAGTTCATTTCACACCTATTATATCATTTGATGTTACGTTCTTTTCTATTCTCATATTATATATGCTTAATGATCGTATATATCAGGGCAGTTTGCCCCAACTTATTCTCGTAGTTTCACATTCAATACTCTATGGCCTTAGTAATATTAATACTTAAAAAAAACTAATTTTACTGTTCAATTAATCTTGGGTGATATGTTTTGGTAAGTATATCTCCAACTTTGAGATCTTTAAAACATGGTTACTGTTATTACTTCTGACGTATGGTAAAATTGCAACAATGGATTTTGCAAGCAGATCATAAACTATTAATATACTCCCTCCGTCCCAGGATAAAAGTCCCTATTACTACTTTGGGTAGTCCCATGTTAAATGTCCACTTTCTTTTAATAATCAAATTTTTACACAATTTTTCCTATTATACCCTTAGCATTAAATATTTCATATTTTTCTTATTCTAATTCTCTCTCCATATTCAATAAGTATAATTAGTTATGTGCCGAAAATATTTTGAATTGAAAAGCTAGAAAGTCACTCTCTCACCTACATTGGAAATGATTAATGACATTATTATGGGCAATTTTGTCATTTCATTCCTCTTCTTAATATACGTGAAAAGTCCACCAGAACTTTTATCCTGGGGATGGAGGGAGTATTTGGTAATTGGTCATTCTTTCTCTGTTGGAAAATCTTTGCTAGTCTGATCTCTCACTTGACACTGATGGTTTAAAAATGTGTATACAGTGTTTGGATAGGAGGGAGTATATTGGCTTCTCTTGGTTCCTTTCAGCAGATGTGGTTTTCGAAGACGGAGTAAGTTGCACTCTATCTAGTGCTATTAATCATTTGGAGCTATAATTTCACCTCAGTGCATTCCACCCGTCCTATATATGTAAATTGTTGAGCTTATATTCATTTTCCTCGTCTTTGTATGCACGTGCAATTGCAATTGACAGATATGAAGAGCATGGAGCTGGTTATATCCAAAGAAAGTGCCCTTAACTGGCCTCTTCTGACCGAGTGGTGTTTTAAGCTTTGTAGATTACCAGCATCTAATGAAACCCATCGACTTTTTGCTTGACAAGCTGCTAATTGGTGTCATTTAAATTGTGTCTGAAATTCACATTCTTCTGTGGGTAATATGTTCATCATTTGGACTCGTAGAAGTCTAATATCAAGGAAAGATCCATTCGAGCTGTTAACATACTACTAATTTATGTTGTATGATTACTTTCTATGTATTCTTATGTAAACCAAGAAGATTGGTGTTACAAGTTAGCTTAAGCTTGATCACGCAAAGTAATTGCATACTCGGAATGGACAACACTGTTTTCTTTTATTGCATACTGTTGTCAAATTGATCACCGTAAAGGTCGTAGCTTGATGATACAAGCACCTTGAGCCTAGAACCAAGTGAAGTATACACAATCGCTCAAGTAAAACTTGGTCAAGAATTTTCATGAAATGTTTGGGACTTTTTGCTTATGCACAGTACAGCAGTTCTCAAGTTGTTTTTAATCTGTTTTTCAAGTCCAAGGGATGTAGGTCATAGAGTAATGTGAGGTAAGATCTCAAATATTTTATTATATTGGTTGATTATATTATATTAGTCCACCCCCCCCCCCCCACCAACCAAACATCATCTCCATGTCTTTCCTACTAATCCCAATTTCCTTGAAGCCGACCACCAGCTTGTATTCAAATCCCCTCTTTCTGCACTTCTCTTAGCTTTTAGAAAGACCCATTTTTGGTACACAGATGAAAAAAAATGGAGGGGAGACTATTTAATAATATTGTCTGAAGTGTTTTTCTTTTCCCATCTTTTTCGTTTGGTGGACAAGTTGAGTCGAGGAAAAAATAATAGAAATGAAGAAGCAAGCAATGTAGTTCAGCAAAGCATATTTTACACAATCTAAATACCAGATGGGGTCAGAATGATCACAATATGGATAATCTTGATATTAATCTCCTCGAGCCAAACAGGGTAAGATATGAATCTGTATCTATATGGTTATATAAGCTTATATAGCAGAGGTACACAGTTAACGGATGATATATATGCTATCAATTCACTGTACAACAGGTTTCACAAAATGACGATTTGGCTTAACCGACATTATTTGTTACTTTTCATCTATCTTCTCATAGTTGACACACGACGCATAAGGTTTAAGCAGTTCTGCTCTTATGTACATATAACACCATAATCCTAGTACTTAAAATGACAGATTATAGCTAGCCATGAAATCTCGATGCATATTCAACAACCTCCACTGGCGGGCTCAATCGAGCTAAGAAGACCGTTGCCTCTCAGCTGCATGCAGTGGTCTTCTGCATCTACTTGATCACAGATGATAACAACTGACAGGCCATTGTAATGTGCCTCCTGCATAATGTTGACAGCATTGTCAACGGTCATCCCGGGAATAACCTTCATGAGCACTTGCACGACGTACTCCCTCTTGTTGTAGTTGTCATTGTGCAGCATCACCCGATAAGGTGGAGCCATTTTTTTTGATTTCCTAAAAAATCCAAAACAGTAAATGACAATGAATCTTATATTGAACCTTCACAGTTTCTAAACCTAATAGAAATAAACCAAGCCACGTTCATTTTGTTTCATACCTTAAAAGTGTAATACAGATCAAACCTACAAAGTAATTACAGTGGTGTATTGGTTGCTTTTGTGGTCGGGTTGTGGAAAGGCATAGCTAAGGGATAAAACAATGTTGCATAACACAGGTATTGCGGTTGGCAATGGTAGGAGATTCAAGTTTTGGTTTGACCTGTGGGCACCCGTGGGAGGGGGCAGGATGACTTCGAGTGCACACTTTAATTCCCAATCTTTTTTCCCATAGCAGTTGATAAGGTGAATGCAACCGATTATGCAACTTTGGTGGAGGGTAGAAGAGCTTGGCAGCCGGTATTTAGGAGACATTTGTAGGGAAAGTTCATCTCTGAGTCTCTAACCAAAAACAAGTCGTTTATGGATATTATTAGGATAGTCATGCAGATCCGATCTAGTCGGCTAACGATTCATTGGCCACCTTCCTAGGGGTGGGAATGATTTTATTCAATGGAATGAGCACCAGAGTGGCAAAATGACATGTTATCTGTGCATTCGCGTTACCAATTTTTATTAGGGTGGGTAAAGGGGAGACTTTCCTTGGTGCATTATTTGGTGGTCTGAATTCTGAAGCCCCGGAACGGTGGCACTTTTTAGTCGGATGACAACTTTGAGGTAAATCCTGGCCCAAGATAATTTCTGGAAGAGGAAGAAGTTTATTGGGAACCATTGTTTGATGTGACTGGGAGTCAGTTGACCATTTGTTACTTCATTGCCGATTTTGTTCATTATCAAGTCTTCTCTTTTGTAGGTATGGAGTGGGTAATGCCGAGATTAGTGGTGGAGTTTTGAAGGCTTGGAGGAGAGTAAGTGGGGAGGAGATTATGGATGCAGTAGGCTTTGAGTCCACATTGTCTACAGTGGACTTTAAGGCATGTGTGGAACAACTGGTGAATTCAAGCAAGGGAGAGGTAAATAGGGCAGATCTGGGTGCTTTTATTGAGCTTATTATTATTATTTTTTGATAAAACGAGAGTTGCTAAACCATTTCTTGATTTTTGGGGAGTTTGGGTTGGGAGCCTAGATGTGGATAATTTTTGGGGTGCTCCTGCAGGTTTGGTTATATAGGATTTAGAGGTTTTCCCTAATGAGACACTTCATAGGTCTATTATTATTTTTCCCTGTGTGCTAATTGTACTCACCGTGTTCATGGGAGCCACCCCCCTTTGGTTGATTGTAAGTTGCTAAAGATCAATGCTAAACACTTCTTGACCCAATTAGCAGGGAATGGATACGTGTTAAGCCTAGTAAGACCAGTTTTTGCACCCCAAAAAAAGGGCCAATTTTTTGCAGAGTATTTGGAGTTTTATGCCCCCTACTTTCACAATTTATCTTTATTTTCATTCCTCCTGTTACACACCCACAAAGAAACTTCAGTTCTTCAAATAACAAGCTTCCTTTCCTTTCGAAAAATCCATGATTCAATAATTTAAGATACCAAAATAGAAGATAAGGAAGGAAAATTTGCTACTAATACCTTAAGTCAAACTTCGATTCCCGTCCTGGTGTAGTCTTCTCTATGACTGGCTTGTCCAACACCCCACCACCTTTCCCTACTCCTTTTGCTAACGTTGTCATAAAATTGCTCCGGTTCGTGCATTGTTTATAAATAGAGTTTTTATCCCCTGAGATACAAATCATAATGAATATGAGAATCGCAAGCCATTCCTAAAATAATCTACCAATAGGAAGTCTACTTATACTTAAAGTCATTACCATCAGATGAAAATTGGTTTGATTATAGATGGAATGAAATAAGGGAGCCAGTAAAGTCATACTCCCTCCGATCCAAAATATAGGATCAAGTTTGACTTATTAAATTCAAATTTGATGCGACTCTTTTGACTTTTGAAAATAATAAATCTTGTAATTAGTAGTACTATTTAGATAGTTTACAATTTTATAGCAGACATGCAATTCTAAATTTCCTGTAACAACTAAATGTTTTCTCCTTCCAAATTAAACTCCAACCTAAAACACTTTTGTGCTTCACTATATCTGTCATAAAGTATACTTTAGGCTCTTAATTGAAGATCCTGCATCAATAAACCATCTAAAAGTTCAAAGCTACATCAAGAAACTTCCAAAACTATGGGTTTACTGATCCACAATGATGTAATATGCATTTCTTTTCCTTTATCAATTATTCGGAGTACTTCTTTTGCATAGGATAAAATTATATCAAAACATTTAAAGGTTTGTTGGTCGTGTTTTAAAGAATGTTGCAGAAGCAGTAGATACATGCTGGAAATAAATAACTATATTAAATTTATCGACATAAAGTGTCAAAATGTAGCCTATAATATGCATGAAGTTTGATGCTCCATTCCACATTGTGTTACAGATAAATATTGTATAATAAGTTGTCTTAGATTAACATAGAAATTAACAAGGAAAAAGAATACAATGAGGGGGAGGACAAGATCACCTACCAAAGATTCAAACAACAAGGTAGAGAACAAATTACAAAATCCTAAATGTAATAATAAAATTTGTATGCACAAGAGATGGACAGAATCACCACCATGGACTAATAAAATTTGGGTATTATTTGATACTCCCTCTGTTCCAAAATATAAGATAACTATTGACTTTTTAAAGTCAATTTGAAACATAGATGATCAATACAATGATGTATATTATTTCGCAATTTTTAGTGAACCTTATTGATTTTGAGTTTGAAAACATCTTAATTGGCTTTAAAAAGTCAATAGTTATCTCATAAATTAGAACAGAGGGATTATAATTTTTTTTTTCCTTTGTCTTTTTCCAAAGTTTGATAAAAGATAATATTTTAAACAGCATAAACATCTAAAAAATATTAAAAAGTATTTCAAGAAATTTAATACCAGAACTCAAATGTGAAATTTGATACAGTAAGAAAATTAAGAGCAAACATCACTATAATTATATTTCCCTCATGTTTAGTTTGTACAAAACCCTCTAAAAAGTGTACCTTGTGTTGTTTCTATTAATTTCTAACTAATAAAGCTCCAATTTCTAAATTTCTTCAGCACTATCAACTATACAAAAAGAATATAATGTGAAGTACAATATAAGATGCAATCAGACAGAAAATTTCAGAAATCAGAAACAAGTTAGTTGGGTAAAATTCAAAATTGGCATGGATTCCTTTAATTTAATAAATACATTTATGTAGAGAGAGAAGTAGAAGAGATAGATTTAGAGAGAAAAAAATACCTGGTTTAGGGTGAAGAACATGATTAGGGGAAAGAGAAACTCTACCGCAAATGGCAGTCTCCATGACCACCATTTTTCTCCTTCTCACAATTTCTGTTCAGTAATTAATTATACACGCAAATAATTTTGTTCAGATGGGCTTTATTTTATATTTGTGCACACCTGACCGACAACTCGGGCTGAATACCCCAAACATTGGGTTGTAAAACGGGTCGGACTATCTTGGATTGGAATGTGGGTATCTAACCCATTTTTTATATTTCTAACCTATTTTAATTAAAAAAATACATGTTAATGACCAGTTAGTCCACTTGTATGACTGACTTTTACTTTTATTAATAGGTCGAAAATAGTAAGTTATTTTTTTCTTACCTAAAACCCTCCCGTTTGAGTTGGGATAAAATTGTTTTAATAGATTATGATATTAAAAAAAGGGCTTAAATACGTTTCACTATCTAAATGGGATAAATAAGGTTTTTACCATTGTATCTTTGAGTCGGTTTTCATGTAGTTATCGAAAACTTTTTTATTCTGACAATCGAATAACTATATTTTCAAAACTTTACAAAATGGTTATTCGTTCGATTTTCCGTTCAAAATCGGGAATGAAATCGTGAGTGACGTGATGATTGTCTAATAATAATAATAATAATTTCCAAACTAATAATAATAATAATTTCAAAACAAATAATAATAATAATAATAATAATAATAATAATAATAATAATAATAATAATAATAATAATAATTTCAAAATAATAATAAAATACTAATAATAATAATAATTTCAAAATAATAATAAAATACTAATAATAATAATTTCAAAATAATAATAAAATACTAATAATAATAATTTCAAAATAATAATAATAATAATTTTAAATAATAATAATAATTTGTTTTTTTTATTTTAATGGAGAATAAAAATGATTTGTCAAATTTACCCTTACTAAAATAATTTAAATTAATAAAATAACGTATTTTAAAATAATTTGTCAAATAACGTTTTTTAAAATAATAATAATAATTATGTATTTAAAATTAACGTTTTAAAAAAGAAATTATGTTAAAAAATAATGTTTTTATTTTTTAAAAAAGTCTGTTTTAAAAAAAATGATTTTTAAAAATAAATTTTTTAAAAAAATTAGCGTTTTTCATTTTAAAATTCTGTATTTTTATAAAAGTCTGTTTTAAAAAAATTCTATTTTTAAAACAATCTGTTTTTAAAAAAAAGTAACATTTTTAAAAAAACTAACATTTTAAATTTTTTTATAAAAACAGACTTTTATAAACAGATTTCTTTTTAAAAAATTCATTTTTAAAATTCTATTTTTAAAAAAAATTATATTTTAAAATTCTATTTTTTTAAAAAAATTGTTTTTTTAAAAAAATCTGTTTTTAAAAAAAAGTAACATTTTTTAAAAAAACTAGCATTTTAAATTTTTTTTGGTGACCAAAACCTTATTTATCCCCAATCTAAACTATCTGACATTTTTTATTTTGGTGATTCATTTTTAAATTTTTTCAATTAGACAACTGAACTATTGTTTTTTTTTTCAATTTGATCCAATTGAGACTGCCACGTCAGAAATTGGTCAGAAATTGCTGACGTGACTATTTGGATAGGGTATAAAACAATTGATGTGTGTAATTTTTTTTATTTTAAACTAAAAAACGATATCTTAAAACTTTCTGTACATGTTGACTTTTGCACCCCAAACTCAAAAAATATCTAAGTCAAGACTTTAAACTTCAATTAAACGTAATGAAAAGATCTTTTTTTTTTACTTAACCAACGAAAGTGATTGATCAAGACTGTAATATTTATTATAGAGGAATAAACTTGGTAGTTTTTATTTCACACAATTCCCTACCTTTTGTTAAACCCACACTCCTCCACTAAGTTAACTCACCCATACACCACCCCACATCTCCCTTTCTCTCTACTTCGACTTCTCCACCTCACCATCTTCTCCTCCGCCCTCCTCTCTCTCTCCTCCCCTCACTCCGGCCCTTTCACCCTCGACACCCGATCTCTCTCCATTTTTGTCGTTCTTGATCCCTTCACCAAAACCCCTCTCCCCTTTTCTCTCTCCTTCGTTATGAACAACTTGAGTGTAGTGGGGGATTCACAGACTGAGAAGGATGATGAGGGAGATAATTGGGAGCCTGAAGAATCATCTAAATCAGTGTCGCGCTGAGCAGCCCGTCCGTAACATCTGAGGGCCCTGGTTCATACAGAAGTCTTAGTGCAAAAGGTGATGATGTAGGGAGTGGTGTCGGTAGTCTTTCAAGACTAGCAGGATTAGGGCGTGGTGCAAGACGTCAATTAGTTGTAGTTCCTGATGAATTTTAGGGACAAATGTTTGATTTCCATGGGCAAGCAACTCAGGAAGCAAAAATTAAGAAAATGTATGTTTTATTGGGTAGATTCAAAAATGGATCCAAAGCGTGCCTGTGCATCGCCGAAACTAGATAACAGTATAAAGGAGTTTACTGGAACTATCCCGTGAGTGGAAGAGGCTCTGATTCTGTGATCAACTCAAGTTTATACGACTCTCCCAAGAAGCAAAGTGGACTAAGTAATGTCGAGTCATATTATGGAATTCACAGGGATTTGTCATCATTATGGTCCAACAATACACAATTGTTAGATACATATATGCAAACTTCTAACCGCAACGCTACGGACCCTGGTGAGAGGCGCTATTCCAGTTTGAGGGTGAAGGAGTTAGAAGTATGCAGAATTCAATAACTCAAGAAATTGCATCTGTGGTAGATTTTGAAGCAAAGCTCCTTCAGTCTTTCATAATTTGTATTTAGAAGCTCTTGAAGCTGGAAGGGTCTGATTGGTTGTTTAGACAAAATGATGGGGCAGATGAGGACCTCATAGATCGTGTGGCTGAAAGGGAGAGATTCTTTTATGAGGTTGAAACTAGGGAGATGAGTCTGATGGGTCACATGGGTGAATCTAATTTTTCTGTTGACAGGAAGATGGGCTCTATGCAAAAAAATGAGGAGATGGTCACTTTAGTTCCTCATTGCAGGGAAGGCTGCATTTGGAAAGTGGATTTGATATCAGTTTTGGGGTGTGGTGCATTCACCGGGTTCTTGAGCTTTCTCTTATGGAAAACAGGTCTGAGCTGTGGGGGAAATACACTTATGTACTAAATCGTCTTCAAGTAAGTTCTTTCAATTTTGTGCTCTGTATCTTTGTTTCTGTTATTTCACAAATTGGTATTAAGTAAAACATCTCATCCACCTCAGACCCCCCTTTCTTTGACACAGAGATAGGAAAGGACTACAATACATCTTATCTCACCATTAGTTTTGCAGCAGGGGATTATCGATCTAGCATTTTCCAAACCTCGTTCGCCAATGTTATTGGGTGGAATGATTGTGGCTGAAATTGGTTTAGTACAGTGGATTTTTTGTGGGAGAAATTGGGGATTGAGAGCAATTGACTTAAATAGAAGAAACATGGGAAATTGGTTTGGTGAATAAACATGAGAGGAATTAGCTGATGAAGAAGATATAGAAAAGACTTAAATACCCCTTCAAATCCACATGTGTGCCTTAGCTGGTCACTTTTGACCGGTTAAGTGAGGAAAGTGTGTTTTTTGTGAAGTATAATTGAAGTTTGGGGTGTATTTAGACACCTTTTTCAGTTTGGGGTGCAAAAATCAACAGTGGTATAAAGTTTGGGGTGCAAATTGTCATTTAGTCTTTATTTTAAGAGTAAACATTATTAATATATTGAAGGGTAAAATAGTAAAATAATAATTAAACAAAACAAAATTAAAGCCATCCTCTCTCTCTCTCTCTCCTAATCTTCCATCCCAGACCCTTCCCCTTCAGCCATCCCCCACCCACCCTCTTTCCCTGCCAGAGTATTATCGACGAAAGAGGTCGACATACAAATGATGCTTGCCGCCGAAGTTCATCTCGACACTAAGAACTGCGATTTCGAGATGGAACACTACGTTTTCAAGCGCCGCAATAATAGTATATACGCTTCCCCCTTTTCTCCCTTTTCTCTTTATAAGCCCTTACACACATAAATCTGTTGTATTCTATTTAATTTTGTTTTTGGGTTGGTGTTAGAAGGTCTGAGTTCAATATCCCTCAACTTACTTTTCCTTTTCATTTTTTTTGTGTTAATTTTTGTGATTTATTTTGGGTTTCTAATCTTTTGCAATTGTAGCCCGTGACTTGTCTAATCTTTTGCAATTCTTCGTCGTTCTCGTTATTATTTGGGTTCAAATGCCAGTACAGATTGCCAAGATCTGTATCGGACTCTATTAGCTATATCTAATTATTTTTAGGGCTTTTGATGTTTTTTAATTACTCTAAGGTTGTGTTTGATAAAATTAGTTGTTAAGATTGAATAGTTTAGACATCTGAATAATATAGAGTATCTAAATAGAATTGTATCTGAATAAAAAAATGTTGTTTGATAATTACTTTTTTCAAAATATCTGAATAGCATGTTTTTATTATTTTAACCCTTCTTCTTCTCCCTCCTCCCTCCTCCCTCCTCTCTCCTCCCTTGCCCCACCTCTTCCTCCCCCATTCCCGTCCCCACCTCCTCCCTTCTCCCTCCTCCCCATCCCCACCCCACCCCACCCCACCCCACCCCTCCTTTCTCCCCACCCCACCCTTGCCCCACCCACCTCCTCCTCCTCCTCCCTCCTCCCTCCTCCCCCGTCCCATTGATAAGTGGTATTTTTACCTACTTATTGCATACCAATTATATGGTGTCAGGCTCAACAATACATTTTATTGTGTTTTAGTTGCATTTCACGTTATTTCGCATTGCATTTACTTAAAACTCCTTTTGGTGAATAAGTGCGAGGAATTGGCTTAATTTTGGTGGTAATAGAGGCCGAAGCTAATGGATGTGTGAAGGTGAGGCCTGGCGAGAATGTGCATAGCATGGAGGTGAAATGGAACAAGGAGATCAAGTAATGAAAGAACAAATAGCAATGACATCGAGCAGAAACAAATCTAGAGCCGAGCTGCAGAGTGTGTGGCCATGCAAGACATAACAACTGGGGAAGCAGCGCTTCATGTGAGTGCCGAATCGAACACTCTTGACTTTTCAGCAAAGCTGCTGCGGTGCGTGAAAGCGAGAGATCTTGCGCTTGCATGAGAGATCTTTGGTGGACAAAAGCAAACGATTCTGTAAGTCTCGCGGTCATGACCTGAGAAAATATAGGCGTGCGCGTTGGCCGTATGCGATCTTGATCTTTGTAATTTTGTTTTATTTTAATTCTTAATTAAATGATGTGTAATGGGTTTTAAACGATTACGATTGGTGTCGGACACACAATCGAATAATTTTAGCATATTCTTTTCATAAAAACTAGGGTTTACACCTTGGGAGAGATTCTAACGTGAAACGAAGCCAAAACGTCTACTTCTCTACTTCTTCTTGGAATTCTCTATCATCGTGGATTTTGATTATTATCTATTGGATCTCTATGAGGATTTAATAGTTGATCATTGGTTTCTATCCAGCGATGGGGTTTGATCGTTCTATCTTTCTTACTTCAATTATTTTTATTTATTGATCATGGTTAGCGTTGATCCCATAATGGCTTTTGGTTCAGTTATGAACTAAACTCCATTATGGGATTCTAACAGATTTTAATATGTAGTCTGGTTGTACGCTTAAATGCTAGAGATGTTTTATATATCATATAGAATATCGGTCATGGTTGTTTTACATGTATGAATGCTTGATCACTATTCGTTTCAGTATTTGTATGGAATTGACAATGAACATATAAATATGGATTGTAATCATGATAACATGCGAATATAGGGCTGTTATAATGGCTTGCGTATTTTGTGAACCAGATAGACATATACTGTTTCACCGTATGAGCTAGAATAAGGGCTTGGGCTTAAAATCAATGTAATTGCAATTTCACATAGACATATAGTGATTTTGGTTGTATTGGTGATTACATAAAGTCTAACATCTATAGATGCTGTGTAAGTAGGTTATAGTGCATTGAAAAATGGTTATAACTCTATTCGTGCTCTTGGCTATTTTCCTGTGATATGTGAACACTTCTTGCATGATAGTGGCGATTGAATGAAATATTAAATGAAGTTAGGATCCCATTATTTCCAAATTATATTTATTTCCTTATTATTCTTATTTTCAGTTGTTATACACAATTAGTTTAATTCAACACTTTTAGTCATCAATTTAGGCATATAAATTTGTTGAGTTAATTGATGCAGGATAGTTTAAATTTAACAACTTTCTCTGCGGGATCGATACTCTACTTACTCTGTATTACTTGTTGACCCGTGTATGCTTGCATGAGTTAGAGCTCTTTTATTAGAATTATAAAAGAGGCAACAAGTTTTTGGCGCCGTTGCCGGGGGAAAGGCGTTAATTTAGATAATTATCATCAGTTTAAAGCTAAATTGTATGACTTAGACAAATCTATTCGTTTCTTATTTCTATTTTTGTTTCGTTTTTGGTTGCAGGTACTTGTAGATTTTTATGCACACAAGATCCTCTAATTCTGAATTAACACCAGCGCATGAAAACATCAACGGGAGAGGTTGGAAAGTTAGCGTGCGAAGAAATCTACAAGCTCAGTTAGAGAGTACTATATCGGATATGGTAGAAGAACAGAGAATCGAGCAAAGAGAAGAGTGTCGGGCTCTAAGGGAGTATTCTATGCCAAACATAAATGGACTACAGTCAAGCATAGTCAGACCGGCGATAGCAGCAAACACCTTTGAAATCAAATCGGGCACGATTTAGATGGTACATAACTCAGTTCAGTTTGGGGGTGCTGCTACAGATGATCCGAATGACCATCTATTGAGCTTTATCGAGATCTGCGACACATTCAGATATAACGGTGTGACGGAAGATGCCATCAGATTACGGTTATTTCCATTTTCATTGAGAGATAAGGCTAGGAGTTGTCTACATTCTTTGCCGTCAGGGTCAATAACCACATGGGAGGATTTAGCACATAAATTCTTAGCCAAATTCTTCCCAATGGCCAAGACTGCAAAGATGAGGACAACTATTTCTCAGTTTGAGCAACAATAGGGCGAGTCCTTATATGAGGCATGGGAGCGTTACAAAGAGATGCTCAGAAAATGTCCGCATCACGGTATGCCAGACTGGATGGTGATAAATTCCTTTTACAATGGGTTAGAATGGCAGTCGAGACCGATTGTGGATGCAAATTGCAGAGGGGCATTATGGGCAAAAGAGCTATGATGAGGCCTATATCGCTTATCGAGACTATGGGCTGCAAATGACTATCAAAATCCTACATTTCGGATGCCATGACCTAAGGTTGCGGTGTGTTGGAGGTAGATGTGATTACTGCAGATTGTCGGCCAAGATGGCGACTATATAGCTAAAAAGATAGATACTTTGGCGGGAGACGATAAAAAAGTGAAAAGCGAGTTGCTTTCGTTTGTGAGATTTATGCGAGGTCACACTCCACGGATCAATGTCTTTATCGGCTTTCGAGTCGGTCTGAATATGTGAACAACTACAGGAAAGACCAAGGTCAATTTCGAACACATACCATCCCGACAATCAAATCATCCAAACTTTAGTTGGTCAAATAATCAAGACACAATAATAAAAATCGGTTTCAACCATGGTCATCTCAACCACGGTTTGCACCAAAACCACCGTTTCCACCGAGTTTTCTCAACAACAACAACATCACACTCTCGCTACACCACACTCGAGAAGAAATCGAGAGATGGAGGAGCCGATGTTGAAATACATGGCAAACACTTGAAGTCATGATCAAAAGCCAAGCGATGGCTATCAAGAATTTGGAGACTCAAATGGGGCAAATGGCGAGTATACTCAACAACAAAGGGCTGTGGTGCATTGCCAAGTAACACGAGATAAATCCTAGGAGAGACTTGGAAGGAGCGATGTCAAGCAATCACATTGTAATCAGGAAAAGATTTGACAGACACCACCCGACCGCAGCATGCCGCATGAAGTTACTGAGGACATTGCATGGCCACAATGCGGGAGGCGTAATGATTGGATGGTGAGGAAGAAAAGTTAAAAAAATCTGAGGTTCAGTAGGAAGAGAAGAACAAGGCAGGTTCAGATGAGAAGGTAAAGAGTCCGGTACAACCACTACATCCTCAAGTACCATATCCACAGAGGTTAATTAAGCAGAAAGACGACAAACAGATCAGCAAGTTTCTGGAGGTATTTAAAAAGCTGCAGATCAACATACCTTTCGCAGAGGCATTGAAACAAATGCCAAGCTATGCAAAGTTCATGAAAGGTATATTGTTAAGGAAGAGAAGATTAGATGAGTTTGAAACAGAAGCCTTGACAGAGGAATGCAGTGTAGTGCTCCAACGCAAACTACCTCCAAAGCTGAAAGATCCGGGCAGCTTCACAATTCCGTGCACCATTGGAAAGATGAACTTTAGCAAGTGTATATGTGATCTGGGGGCAAGTATAAATTTGATGCCGTTGTCAGTGTTCAACCAGTTGGGATTACCGGCTCCAAGACCGATAAATATATCATTACAGTTAGCTGATAGGTCCATCACATATCCACGGGGAATTGTTGAAGATGTGTTGGTTAAGGTGGATAAGTTCATTTTTCCGGCCGACTTTATCATTCTAGATTTCGAAGAGGATAAGAGTATACCAATCATACTAGGGAGACCATTCTTAGCCACGAGCAGGACTTTAATCGATGTACAAAAGGGAGAACTAACGATGCGTGTACATGATCAAGAGGTCACATTTAATGTCTTTAAGGCAATAAAGTTCCCATCGGATGAAGAAGAATGCTTCTTGGTTAACCTGGTGGATTGGGGTCCGAAGGATGAATTACAAAAACCGAGAAATTATGGACCGTTGAACTATGTAACGGGCATAAGTTCAGGGTCGAATGTGGAACTGTTGACGGAAGCTGAGGTCATTAAATTTCAGGGTGCAGTGGTCAATAAGGAAGGCACCTTAATTCTCGACGTGACGTGAGATTCAGAGATAGTCGAGCTAATTGACTATAACCTAGCGCTGGATGGGAGGCAACCCATCATTTCTACCCCCATTGATTCGTTTTTTTTACTTTATTCATCTTGGTTTATGTTAGTTAGTTATATCTAATTCATTGTTAAAGGATATTGGATACTCTTGCTCAAGTGTGTAACAAGAATTGATTGATGAATACTTGCGCGATGTTAGCATTATGTGGCCACTAATTCATGCCTTAACCATGTGCATTAATGTCTATGCAGGAACCAACATTGGAAAGCAGTACTGAGAGGCAAAGAAAAATTGAACCTTAGCATGACATATATCAAGGTCAGGTCGTCATAATGCGTGTCGAGCAATATAAACTCATGCGCATGCATGCCGCCAATTCGATCGGACCAACAACCCCATCAGAAGTCTCATACCACAAGACCCAAATTTCACTACACACTCTGCAAGTGCGTACCATGTGCATCAATCAAGTCAGATTTGAACATTTTAAAAAAAGAGATTTGGACCATTTGGACTCTCATTTGCGATAATAACAGACGCGAGACTCTCTCACTCTCCATAACTCACGTCTCTATCTCTTTATCAGTTACAGATTGAAGCCGTATATCTCTCCATCAAATCCCCACATTCTCTCCACGTTCAAAGCTCAACCACCTCTCCTTCTCTCTATAAAGCTAGGGTTCCTAATTGGGTTGGCATACACAAGTGTGAAGTTTCTAATTTCATAAATTTCCATTCTCTCTCAGTAATTTCAACTTTTTGATCAACTATCTGCAAATGGGTTCAAAGAGAGCACGACCATCTTCATCTTCTTTATCCTCATCCGACAGTCACGAGGAGGACATTGTCGATCACACCAAGTTCTTGTGTCTAGAAGCCCAGCAAGAGTACTACCGGATTGTAGCAAAGACATTTATCAAAGAAAGGGGATTCAGACCCGAAGGCCAGGACGGACAACTCTGCGCCATGATCCATGAATGAAGTTGGGGTGGACTGACTGTATCTCCCATGCCCATTCCGATGGGAGTCGTCCGAGATTTCTATGCCAATGCTAAAGTCACCATGAACGATTCCTGTATGGTTCATGGTGTTGAGATAGACTACAGACCCGCCGCCATCCGAAACGTGCTGAGAATCACCGCAAGACCACCAACAGGGGTGGCCAATTGGATCACAAGGACACATTTGGACACGGATTTGGAGCTTGTTATCGCTGAGTTGTGCGTGTCAGGCACGAAATGGACTTACAAAGTTGGCTCGACCTAGCCTCGAATATTTCCAGCAGCCGCACTAAATTGATACGCCAAGGCCTGAAATCTGTTCATTTGTGCCAAGCTTATGCCTTCATCGCATTAACATGAAATCACGGAGGAAAGGGCTGCAATACTGTGGGGCATAATTACTGGTGAGTACATTGATGTGGGGTATTTGATTCATCAAAATATTGTGAAGTATCTGAAGGGAACTACCATTGGGAGCATTCCACATGCTTGATGGTAGCCATCTTATGTCTTGTGGCGAGTGCAATTGGGGGAAATGAACAAATGCAAGATATCAAGTCAAGACATCACACATGCCACCATTGCTAAATTTGAGGATCTGGTGGTGAGCCACACTCATGCGGACGAGGATTCATTCTCCTACCACTTTCCCCGAGCCCTCGCAGCAGCCCCTCGGCCCGATGAGGCGAGATCCATCCACAGCAGCACACCCCCTAGCGATCACACCTTCCTAGCGATCGATGTATGACAACTTGGAAGGTTGGAGCACAAAGTCGATGCCATGTATGACAATCTTGGAACATTTGTTACGGACTCACTTTTGGCCTTGGCCAAATCCTTCACCATGATAAGGAACAATGCTAGAATGGCCATGAGATTTTGTACCTTTTTTTGTACCCTTTACCTTTATTCAATGGGGACATTGAATATTTTAAGTTTGGGGGTATTGGGGATTATAGCATAGTAATTTAGTAGTTTAGTTTTATTTAATTGGTGCATGTTTAGTTAATTTTGCATGTTTATGTGTTTAGTTAAATTTTTGCAATATTTTTAATTTTTATTCATTATGGATTGTGATAGTATGATTTAGTTGCATGTCTCACGCAAATTCTTGCTTAATAGAAATTTTTGCCTAGCCAATGATGATAGTGAATTGTGAAGGATTTGAGAATATTTGGGATAACATGAGCTGAGATATAATGTTGTACACGATGAGATTCGTGTTGCTGTTTAAATGCTTCCGGTATGCACAAACGTGTTCACAATCACTTGTAAGTTGAAGAAGTGTATGTTGCATTGCTTGATAGAACATGTAGTTTTAAAAAGAGAAACATGTGGAAAGTGTTGTAGGTCGATTGAAACATTGACATGCAAGTTTTGGGAAAAACATGGGTATCTTATGTATAAAAAAAAAATATCAAATAGCAATAATGTGGCTAGTCTTAATTCGGAATACCTGCTACTTGAGTAAAGTATGCAGGGGGATTGTCTCACACTAGCGCCTAGGGTCTTTTCATGGTCCAGGAGTCATTGGTTGAAAGCTCGCTAAGGGGTAGCAGTGTGCCTAATGGGTTGAGACATTGCACAGTCATGTAAAAACAATAAAAATAAAATAAAAAAAAGAGAGAAAAAGAGAAAAAGAAAAGAAGAATAGCAATAAACACCGCAGAAAAGTGCGTAAATCGCCCTCGTGTGTAGCAATAAAGCAATAGACCCATTGTTGAACCTTAATTTGTGTTGATATGTTGAAACAGTCTGCGTTACATGAATATGCATGAGTCTTGCTTTAGACTATAATTTTCTATTTGGAGCAATGTAGCATATGTATTCTGTGCTTAGATCAAGTTTTTGGTGAACACCACACACACACACAACATTTCTATATCATATATGAAATTATCTGAGTGTATGATGTTATGTCTATAGTTTGGTTTGAAATTGTATTCTTGGATATGGATAATTCACTGAGGTAATTTGAAATTTGAAATTACATTGTGGCGGGGACTATGTGAGACTAGTTTGCATCATAGAGTAGTTGCATAGTTGCATTTTCATTATTCATTAGTATGCGTTGCTTGAGGGCAAGCAACAGTTCAAGTTTGGGGGTATTTGATAAGTGGTGTTTTTACCTACTTATTGCATACCAATTCATGCGAATTGTGCCCAGCTCAAGTACATTTTATTGTGTTTCAGTTGCATTTCACGTTATTTCGCATTGCATTTACTTAAAACTCCTTTTGGTGAATAAGTGCAGGAATTGGCTTAATTTTAGTGGTAATAGAGGCCCGAAGCTAATGGATGTGTGAAGGTGAGGCACAAGCGAGGATGTGCATAGCATGGAGGTGAAATGGAACAAGGAGATCAAGTAATGAAAGAACAAATAGCAGCAACAGTAGAACAGAAACAAATCTAGAGCCAGAGCCTGTAGAGTGCAAGCCGCACGGCAGATAACAACTGAGGAAGCCTTGCTACCATGAAAGTACCCGACAAAACGCTGACGACTTTCTCAGAAGTTATGCGGTCATGGCGAGAGACGCGCGCTACCGAGAGAGATCTTTGGTGGACAAAAGCAAATATTCTGTAAGTCTCGTGGTCGCGAGACTGAGAAGCTATAGAGGCGGCGTTGCATGCTGCGATCTTGATCTTTGTAATTTTGTTTTATTTTTAATTCTTAATTAAATGATGTGTAATGGGTTTTTAAACGATTCTGACTGGTGTCAGACACACACTGAATAATTTTTAGCATATTCTTTTCATAAAACTAGGGTTTACACCTTGGGAGAGATTCTAACGTAGAACGAAGCCAAAACATCTACTTCTCTACTTCTTCTTGGAATTCTCTATCATCGTGGATTTTGATTATTATCTATTGGATCTCTATGAGGATTTAATAGTTGATCATTGGTTTCTATCCAACGATGGGGTTTGATCGTTCTATCTTTCTTACTTCAATTGTTTGTTTATTGATCATGGTTAGCGTTGATCCCATAATGGCTTTTGGTTCAGTCATGAACTAAACTCCATTATGGGATTCTAACGGATTTTAATATGTAGTTTGGTTGTACGCTTAAATGCTAGAGATGTTTTATATATCATATGGAATATCTGTCATGGTTTTTTTACATGTATGAATGCTTGATCACCATTCATTTTAGTATTTGTATGGAATTGACAATGAACATATAAATATGGATTGTAATCATGATAACATGCGAATATGGGGCTGTTATAATGGCTTGCGTATTTTGTGAACCAGATAGACATATATTGTTTCACTGTATGAGCTAGAATAAGGGCTTGGACTTAAAATCAATATAATTGCAATTTCACATAGATATATAGTGATTTTGGTTGTATTGGTGATTACATAGAGTCTAACATCTGTAGATGCTGTGTAAGTAGGTTATAATGCATTGAAAAATGGTTATAACTCTATTCGTGCTCTTGGCTATTTTCCTGTGATATGTGAACACTTCTTGCATGATAGTGGCGATTGAATGAAATATTAAATGAAGTTAGGATCCCATTATTTCCAAATTATATTTATTTCCTTATTATTCTTATTTTCAGTTGTTATTCACAATTAGTTTAATTCAACACTTTTAGTCATCAGTCTAGGCATATAAATTTGGTGAGTTAATTGATGCAGTATAGTTTAAATTTAACAACTTTCTTTGTGGGATCGATACTCTACTTACTCCGTATTACTTGTTGACCCGTGTATGCTTGCAGGAGTTAGAGCTCTTTTATTAGAATTATAAAAGAGGCAACACCCACCCTTCCTCCCCGCCCCACCCCACCCCACCCCACCCACCCCTTCCCTTCCCTTCCCTTCTCCCCCATCCCCGTCCCACCTCGATCCCTCCTCCTCGCCTTGGCCCATTTACCCCCCCCTCCCCCTCCCCCTCCCCCTCCCCCCACAGATCTGGTGGTGGCGAGGCGGTGGTGGCGCCGGTGGGTGGTAGTGGTTGGCATGGATACACAAGAAAATTGATAATATTGAAGATGGTATTTGTGTCTAAAAAATAGCAAAGTTCATTAACAGGCAAGTCTGAATAATTTAGATTTGATTTTCTATCTCAAACATTTAGAGGCATTCAGAGGTAACAAAAAAATAAACAAACAACATCTACTCTCTTAGCGAATAAAAGGTGGTCTATTAAGACCTCTTAAGAGGTAAACAAAAAACACCTAATGTTATTAATGAAAGTTTTGTTCATATTTTACCCTTCAGTATATAACTAATGTTTAAATCTAAAATAAAAAAATATTTTTTTTCACACACATCAGCTGCTTCATGCCGAGAGCAGATCCTCTGTCCTATTGTGTTCCCCCACTTAAATTTTGACACCTACCCTTTTACTTAATACCAATTAATTCTAAAATTAAATAAAAGATTAGGTGTCAAAATTTAAGCGAGGGGACAGGAAAAATGGGGACAGAGGATCTGCTCTCCTTTATGCCCCACCCAAATAGCCACATCAGTAATTTTTGACGTGACAGTCTCAATTGGATCAAATTGAAAAAAAAATCAATAGTTCAATCATCTAATTGAAAATTTTTAAAAGTGAATCACCAAAATAGAAAATGTCAGATAGTGGAATGTATTTAAGCCTAAAAAATTAAAAATACATATATATGACAATACAAAAATTATAAGTCACAAAATAAACAATAAATTTATATTGGTTAAATAAATATAATTTACTTCTTGAAAAGAAATTTAAGACAAAATACAAAATTAATCCATTTAAACAAATCCAACTTAAAATGAAAAAAAAAACATCTTAAATAGGGTGTAAATGAATCGAGTCAGCCGAGTATTGAGATACTCATATTTGGCTCACAAAATTTATCGAGTATGAAATAAGGTTTGATTGAGAGTCGTTTAGCTACCGAGTCGAGTCCGATCTCGAATCGAGCCTAAGCATTTTAAAAGAATATGATCAAAGAAAATTACAATTTGAAGATGTTCGAGTTATTTATCGAACTTTAAAATTTGTTCATATTTAAATCATTTATATTTTGAGTCGAGCTCAAATCGAATTTTTAGTCGAGCGAATACGAATTGAGCCCGAACTGTTTGTTCATTTTATAACTTTAATCTTAAAGATGAAAATATTTAAATAACGTTATTTTGATGTGTCACAATTATTTTTTCCATTCCCCCTTCCCCCCACCCCAACCCCCACCCACCAACCAAAAAAAACCCCTATAAATTTAGAAATGTTGGTATTACTTTATCTTTTACAATTTAACTTTTTATGTTTTATTTTTATAAAATATTAAAACGTCTGGTATCATCAGGGCTCCACATAATAGAGGTGGGTTCAAATCCAAATCATCTCTCCTCCGGTTTAAATATAACCTTAATGGTACTAAATTTTTTTTAACTTTTAATTGAAATTTGACATGGTCATGGACTCTTGGGACCCAACTCCAAGGATTCGTGTGGTGGTAAACATCAAAATTATTATGAATTTCAAGTCCATAAATTACTCTTTACTAGTTTCATTTTAAACCATTAATTGAGTATTTTTATTGAGATAAGGTATTACATGAAAATTGTTCTGTCTAGTTCTTGTTTATAAGAAATTGCTCTCTGTTTGGTTCGTTGTTCTACTCATTTTTGTCTTCTTTTTTTTTGGTGTATTGAAACTTCTCAACTCTAAAATGCCTTACAGATTTTTTTTTTTTTGCTAAATTGAGATTATATAAATGAAGAAAATTGAACAAGATTAAGGGGCATACCCGCGAAGCATCAATAGTAGGCACATCATAGATAAACCAATGATGCTAAAGCTATTTACAGAAAGGGAGTGGTTAGCATGAAGTGAACTTCATAGTAAGTTCACTTCACGCCTAAATGCAAATCAATGATCTTACGCGCGGCGGGAAGGTGATCTCTAACTTACGCTGTCATTAAGATCACTCGATCATCGCTGAAATGAAACTTACCATAAAATTCACTTCATGCTAACCGGATCCTTACAGAAACTATAACGGCCAGACCCTTAAAGAAGGGTACCTATCTACACATCTTCTAAATTTTTGGATAGAAAATAATTTACACTTGATGATATTAATACAATCTTTTTCAATGATTGATGCAGCAAAGGGATTTTCTCCATGAGATCTCCAGTTTCTTTCATTCCATATCTTGTAAGCCATAGTGGCCAAACAAAGTTTTATGATTTGAAAGCTCATTTTGTCCATCCGAGTGAAATTGATATGAAGAATTAGTTGGTCCCAGCTGAAAGGTATCCCAAACCAACCATGATGGGCAAGAACTTTTCTCAATATATGCTGTGAGAAATCACATTCGAAAAGGAGATGAGCAAAAGATTCGGTTGTTTGGTTACATAGGCAACAGATATTTAGAGGCCGAAAAACAAGTCTGTTGTGAAAGGCCAACCAAAGGAAGAAAGAATATCTTGGAATCCGCATGTTGTGCCAAACTAATTTACACCAATCAACAGTCGAACTAGAGGAACGAATGGCAACCCAAATAGTGGAAGCCCTTGACATTAGATTGTCCAGCCCAAAGAACTTGATCAGGACCAAGAGAAGGGGGATTGATGGATAAGAGCTTCTGCTTCATGAGAAGAAGGCTATCAAGGGGGCCAGGGGGGGGCAGGTGCAGTTACTGATAATTTCGCTAACAGTGGCATTAAAAGAGAGCCTAGAGTTTGTGACACTATAGGGTCACGAGGATGATGAGCAAGGGCGTGAGGTTCCAACCAAGGATCCTGCCAAATTTGAATGTCAAGCCCGTTTCCAACCTTATATTCAATGAATTGAGCAGCTATGTGTCTGAGTTTTAGGACTTTTCTCCATATCCAGGATGCATCATAAGGCATAGGTTAATAGGAGTGGTCCAGAAATTGTGCTTCAGAAGGATAGTTTTACGTATCGTTGTTTATATAATCCTACGTTTGGATTGAAAGAATGGAATAGAGGAATGAATGAAGTAAAAATAGTGTATTAATTTAATGATCATTTTGAAGGATAAACTATTCCAATAGAATGAAAATTCATTACATCTCTTTGTTTTTTTATTATATGGGGAGAAAATGGAATAAAATTCATTCCAATTGAATGAATATATGTGATAATTTTGTCATTATATCACAACACCCACCACCACTAACAACAACCAAACATATACTTAAAATATTATAGAATCATTACATTTCGTCCTTCGTTCTATTTCTTCAATCCAAACACAACATAACCGAGTTTCAATATCAAGCTCGCCGCCCGACATTTTGTTTGTTTTTTTCATTTTCCGTCTCACATTCCTTTTGTTCCCCTATTAAAATAAAATGAATTAAGATCAATAGAAACAAAAAATTCAAAACTCCATTTAAATAAAGAAAAATGATATTTTCACAACACTTTTTGATATTTTCACATAAAAAATATTGCTATAAATGTATAGTGACGGTGAAAACCGTCGTTATGCTATAGAATCTATAACGACGATTTTCTTGTGAAAATATTATTTTCTATTGTCAATTTATCGATTTCCATAAAAAAAATTGTTTAGTCAATAAAATGGACTAACAATAATATATATTTGCAAGCATACAAAACCACCACCTTATTTATAGTTGCAAACACATACATAATTGTACACATTCATGCATATCTAAATGAAACTTAATTTGGCACACAAATCTAAATGAAAAGTTGAAACATGTAATGTATAGACTTTTGGAACATGCAATGCATAAACCTTTCATTTTTTTTGTTATATTTGACTGAAATTTAATATTTTTGTTTTTGGTAAGAATGAATCCCAAGAACTCATGCACCCAAGCCTTATGAGCAGTTTTTAATTTTCTACCTTTCATCTTATTTTGAAAACCAAGAATCCCAAGAACTCATGCACCCAAGCCTTATGAGCAGTTTTTAATTTTCTATCTTTCATCTTATTTTGAAAACCAACCAGGTAAAACACTACAAGAAAAAGGCATAACAACGACCAAGACTATTAGCGACCGCATATCCGGTCGCTGATACTATTAATAGCGACCGACATCTGCGACCGTACCTTAAATTAGTCGCTAGTTACTATCAGCGACCGCATGCGGTCGCTGAGAGGTCGCTATTACAAATTTGCCTCGTAAAATTTGACACGAAATGTTGGCGCCAAGGTTTTGTGCGACCACTTAACATCAATGACCGCGTCGTCGATTGATAAGTCCATGTCATTAAAAATCAGCGACCGCATGGGATCGCTACTAGCGGTCGTTGATCAAACTAAATGAAATCGATGTCGAACTTTATTTCGACCGACGAAGTACGGAAGAAAAAAAAAAGAAGAAGAGGAGCTCAAAGATAGAGAAGAGGAGAAAGGGGGAGAGAGAAGAGGAGAAGGAGAAGAAGTCGACAAGACCACCGGCCAAATTAATCGCCATCGGGCCACCACCGCCCCCACCAAATACTGGTTTGTATTTATATTGGTTAGATTAGATTAAATATTGTTAAATTCTTCAAGTAGTTGTTCGATTTGATTGGGTTTCTAAATTTTACAATCTTTATTCTTGAATGTGGTATGTAATTGCTTTGATGTAAAGACCTAATTCTTATTCTTGAATTTTAATGTGTAATTGCTTGTGATTACAGACTGTTGAATTGCTTGTGATTTAAAGCCCTAATTTTAGCACTTGAATGTGGTGTGTAATATGCCCCATAGGCTTTCCTAAGTAAATTACTGGTCTTGATTCTCTTCCTCTCTCTCAGAGGATTTTATGCCCCAGTTAAGGAAAGTTCTTGCAGAGGATTTTATGTATACCTTTGACCACAATCAATACCTATCTATACCCAAATGACTTGAATGCCTTATATAAGTGGGAATACAATTATGAATGATTAAATGTTGAGTTTTTAGTGTTTATAATTGTAGCTCTAGCGAATTAACGTATTGAGCTTGGGTTACCCAAACCGTGTATGGGTATGCTATCATTGTCATGCAATTATGTGGAAGCATGAGCATACCATCAATCAACAATAAACAGTTGCTTGATGGAGATGACCAGCCAAGTCTTTCTTTTCGAAAAAATATACACGTTAATTTATACACCTTAGTTAATTTATAGCAACGATTCCCCCAAATCTTTTACTGTTTTCATTTTAAAATTAGAGATACATTTTAACTTTTTAAATTCAGATTTATGAAAACTTAAAATTTAAAATTGATTTAATTCTATTCATATTTTAAAAACAACAAAAATAATAATATATATGATTATCTTAAATATTAGGGCTTAACCATAATCTTAAATATTAGGCCTATAAACATGATCTTAAATATTAGGGCTTAACCCAAAACCTTGGTTGCAATATATGATTATACTTATACCAATCCAATATCATGAACATGAGTATGACATAAAACATAACTAGGAATTAAGTTTATCCATAATTCAATCAAGAAGAAGGTTCAAAGAAGTTTATCCATAATTCACATCAAATATGCTAATTGATGTTAATTATAAAATTCATTATAATGTATGTTTGTTAAAACTAAAATTCATGTATAATTGTATATTGGTAATGTTTTGATTGATATTATATTGGTAATGTATATGGGTCCTAATTTTTTACTGCTTTAATTTTCATTTAATCGTTATTATTTTGGTCTTATTGTATTGGAAATTTGTATATTTCTCTTGGTTTGTGTCTTGGGTGCCTAGAAATGTCCATATATGCATGCAAGTAAATGCATGTGGCTGAATCCATATTGTAGTGGAGACTCGCAAATTTTTTTAAGTATTATAAGTATAAGTTTGAAAAATGTTCATAAGTATTATAAGTATAAGTTTGTAGTTGAATTTTTTTTACCTCTTTTATTGTGAACATTTTTAGGTTTAAAATATATAATAGCTTTTGGTTATAGGAAAGCTATGCCCATTATTGAAATAAAATGAGAAATTGAATTGTTTGAATATGCGAGTAGCTTAATTTTAGTAATTCTCAGTAAATTGGGTTACATTTATATAGAGAGCACAGGTAATCGCTTATCAATTGGATATAAATATATTGGTGATCTACTAGAGCCTATTAAAGGGCTGTTGGAGCTGATGGGCTGGGATTGGGGCCGCGAGGCTACACGAGGCCATGCCTAGCTTAGCCAAGCCTCACGGGGCCAAGCCAAGCTTGGTTGTCAACATGGTAAGCTATTGGGGGTAATTAAGCCAAAATAGGCGATCTTAGGGAACATTAGTCAGTGCAATGTAGAAGGTAACTAGACACACTTGGTTAATAAAGAGACTATTTTGGCTATAACAGAAAACAAAGGTATTGAACACTTATGTATACAAGAATAAAGTTACAAAATATTATAGAAGCTATAAATTGCTCAACCAAGTTGTGACTATCCCAAAACATAAAAGATTATAGAAAGGGACCGTGAGGGGTATAATCTTAAAACATGTTAGCCGAGGCCTTAGATGGACTCTTCAATTCGTGGCGTGAAGCCTTAGATGGTGGTAGTTTTTTTAAGAAGAAACATTTCAATGCATCTGAATACCAACCAAATATGTATTAGTGATATAAAGCTAGCATGAATGAAATACCTTACGTATTCACTTACGATTAACAATAAAAATAAATTTAAAACAAATTAAAATAAAAGAACATAATATAATATAAAGTTTCTTATACTGCTTTAATTTACATTCATTCGTTAACATTGAGTATGCTTAAATGTTAATCATATGCTTACAAGTATGCTCAAGTCATATGGTTACAAGTATGCTTAAGTCATATGCTTTTAAGTATGCTGAAATGTTAATCATATGCTTACAAGTATGCTCAAGTCATATGGTTTCAAGTATGCTCAAGTCATATGATTAATAAGCTCATGTTGTCTGTAGTAGGTACCATTGAATCATGGACCTCTATTCAGACCGTAGTTGGATGGCACGACGAAAGTCAAGTGCCCAGATAAATCTTCTGGTGAAATTTAGAAATTTGGTTGCCAAGTGTTTTTGGAGTATACGTATAGTCACCCGGAATGTATGAATGGTAAGTCGCAGATACGATGTCCATGTTTGAAGTGTAAGAATGTAAATTATATGGACAGAGATTTGGTAAACTATCATTTACTTGTTTCTGGGTTCATAAAAAATTACGAAGAATGCTGGTGGGCACATGGGCAGAGAAGAGATGGTGGCATCACAGAAGTACACAATTCGGGCAGTAGTACTCATCGAATGAATAAAATGGTTCATGATATTGCAGTGTGACGCCCCCAAAATAGGTATACATCACCCATCTTGAGTCGTCAAATACATGGTACATAAATCAAATACAATTTAATTATACAACTGTCGTGTAAAATACGACAAAACATAAACTGAGAGTTTAAAACAAGAATATTGCCTTCTGCACAATATCCATTCTCAATGGAGTACTCATGTAGGCGATGATACAAACTCAAATTCAGTCCTCATTACATTTATTTTCACACTATTTAATGTAATAGTGAGGACTACTAGCTAATACTATCATCCCACCATCACTCCGCTCCCCGACTTCGTCCCAAATACGCTTCTCATTTCTCAAGAGAACGGTGAAAGAAAGGGTGAGCTCAACTAGCCCAAGAAGAAATATTATGACTAAGATAATGCGAAATAAATTATCATTAGTCTTCAACAATGTTAAACTGATAAAATACAATAGACATCAAGTTTAACTGCAGCGGAACAAGCAATCCATTAAAAGAGTCAAGTAGAGAATAAAATCTACTATCTTTTATGATTTAAAAGGTTTTTCATAATTTTTATCGCTGGGACTCAGCTTAATATAAAATCCACATCATCGAATCACCCCTGCACTACGGCCAAGGATATTCTTTAGTATCACAACCACAAATTATCCATGCACTACGGGCCAAGGACATTCGTGTATTCATTAATGGTCACGATCATGCCAACAACTGTCCATCAATGCACTACGGGCCAATGAGGACTTTTACCACATCATTTGTAACATTACGGTCATGATTACACCGAATAATCCCTGGTTATAATCATACCAAGTCCATCTATGCACTACAGGCCACAGATAACTTTCAACATAATATAAACATGAGGATGATGACAATGATATAAGAATTCATTAAAACAAGTTCATGAATTAATTTGTCCAAGAACCATTAACATCCAAATTGTCAACATGATACTTCTGTGTAGAGTAAAATTCAAGAATGCTCAGAAGAATATTTCCATGAAAAGATACTGGATGAAGCGCAAATATCAAGGATATTCTACTAATTTCATGGAGTATAGAAGTCAAAACTTTAACCAACTGAGTATAATAAAGAATGGAATAACAAAAGAAATCACCATGCATGCGGTACTTTGCATAGACAGGTTATTCCAACAGAATAATAAAGACGGAACTAGGTCCGGTGTAAAACACACAGACATGATGTTCCAACAGAATAATAATAAAGACGGAACCAGGTCCGGTGTAAAACACACAGACAGGATATTCCAACAGAATAATAAAGACATAATAATAGAAGAATGTCACCAAGTATAGGGTAGACCGCGTATACAGGTTATTCCAAAAGAATAATAAGAAATGGAATAACAACAGTTCTCTTCATGAATAAGAAAGAATAACACCCCTTATCGTAAAAGAACTGGATATAAGAGTAGGGAAGTAGCAGAATACTTTTCTATAGTTTCTCTATAATTTCTCTCTCTGGAGTTTCAGTGAATTCGTAAGAAATAATGAAGGAATGAGCTTCTATTTATAGGAGAATAGAATGGCACTGTTCATGGATGAAATAATTTATCTCAATCAACTAACAATTAATTTCAACCCACTAATAATAAAATATAATATATATATAACACATGTTTTATATCAATATAATATATACCACTAGATTTTTATCCCCCCCCCCCCCATAACCAAAATCAATCCCCCACCCACCCAAAAATCAATTTCACTACACTCTTACACATCACTATCACACTACCACTTTTCCACCATTTTTCACTCACACACACATCACACACCTATCACTTTCACATATCATTTTCTCCCACCATATACTCAATACATACATATACAAATATAACTTCCATACGTATACTCTTCCATTTCTAAAATCATTTTTCCAACATATATGGGCCCCACATGTGGGCTCCACCTTAAATAAGTTTCTACCGATTATTTTGAAAAATGGGTAAATAGGAATCCATAAAATAAGCAAACTTCATAAAAATCACCTTAATAATTTTAACAATATTTATCATCTTTATTATAATTCACAATATTAATCGACTAGGTCGTTCCCAGGAAAGAGGGGGCTTTCCAATAAAGATTTCTCTCTATTGACGCGCAATTAGGTGACCAAACCTCTCATTGGCAGAACTTCTAGACATCGTTAATATTGCAATTTATAATATTAATAACCTTGTCGTCTCAATTATTGATTTAATAATATAAAGAATATCAACAATAATTAAATCAAATAACGTGAGATACTATGCAACAATTACTATAGCAATAATTGAACAAAACTGAATGACTTCTCACGTAAGCAATTAATAATCAATCAATACTGCAAGCTACTATGCAACCACGCCAGACATCTTACTTTCTTTACTAAAGAGTAGTTCAATAGTATTAATTGTGAAAACTTCAATTTTATTTCATAAAATATTTTTTGTCGTTTTCTCCCGACAATAATTCTATTGTGGGGTCCACCAATGATTGAGCCGTTGTACGAATATTCCCTGCTAAACCGAATATTCCCCGACCAATCGAATATAATATAACAACTTGCATATTTTGCAGAATTTATAAATATTACCCATAACTATAATATTATTTCAAATTCATACCTTAATATTTAAAAAATGATATTTATAGAAAATTCGTCTTTATTCATAAAATTTGGGGTCTTACATGCAGGGTCAGATTTTGATTGGGAACAAGGCAGAGAGCAACCTATGAATTCTGATACCAAAGACTTCTTTAAGTTGTTAGACGAGGGTAGCTAGCCATTGTGGCATGGTTTCACCAAACACAAGACATTGTTGCGATGGCGACATTACTTAACATCAAGAGCGTGATCACAATATGAGCCATGAGTGTTTTGAGTCGCTCTTGAAGGCCATTAAGAGTATGTTGCCTGACGGTGAGAAATTACCTGGTAACTATTACTTTTGTAAGAAAATGGTGAAGAAGTTGGGTCTTGGATACCAAAAGATCGATGCATGTCCCAACGATTGCATGTTGTTTTATAAGGAAAATGAACAGATAACAAGGTGCACATTTTGCAGTCATGATCGGTTTAGGCCTAATAAAGAGGGTGTGACTACAAAAAAATCAAGTATACCGTTTAAGATTCTAAGGTATTTTCCAATACCACATCAGCTAAAAAGATTGTACATGTCTTCAAGAACAGCTGAACATATGAGTTGGCATGCGAAATCTCCAGCTAAAGATGGATAACTAAATCATCCCACAGATGGGCAGGCTTGGAAAGGTTTCAACTTAGCACATCCTGGGTTTGCATTGGAACCTAGAAATGTGAGGCTTGGATTGTCCACCGATGGTTTCAATCCGTTTGGCCACTCAGCTGTTCCATACTCATGTTGGCCTTTGATTGTTACTCCGTACAACTTGCCTCCTTGGATGTGTATGAAACAACCATACTTGTTTCTTTCATTCGTGGTTCCTGGTCCTAAGAGTCCTGGAAAGAACTTAGATGTTTACTTGAGACCTCTTATAGACGAGTTGAAGGTATTGTGGGAGGATGGAGTACAGACTTGGGATGTTTCAACGAAAACAAATTTCAACCTTAGGGCAACGGTTATGTGGACTATAAGTGACTTCCCAGCTTATGGTATGTTAGCTGGATGGAGTACACACGAGAAGTTGGCTTGTCCGTATTGTATGGAGCATACAAAGTCGTTTAATCTATCAAAAGGTCGAAAGCCTTCACGGGTTTGACTGTCATCGCTTGGTTCTTCTTGGTAGAGATCACCCGTATCAAAGAAATAGAGAACACTTCAGGAAAGGGAAAGTAGACAATGATATGCCTGCACCGCGATTGTCGCGAACGGAGATGTGAGATCGTGTGACGAGATTGCCGTTTATCCCATTTGGTAAGATTGATGCCACAAACATAATCAATGGGTTTGGCAAATCTCATAACTGGGTTCGGAGAAGCATCTTTTGGGAACTGCCTTATTGGTCTACAAATTTGATTCGTCATAATCTAAATATGATGCATATTGAGAAGAATGTGTTTGACAATGTGTTTAACACCGTGATGAATGTTACGGGGAAGACAAAAGATAACGATAAGGCACGTTTGGACATGAAAGATATTTGTAAACGTTCTGGATTAGAACTTTATGAATCTCCTAATGGTAAGATTGTCAAACCGCATACAAGATACACATTGTCCAAAAAACAAGTTGAAGATGTGTGCACATGGGTTAAGTCTCTGAAACTACCAGATGGATATGCGTCAAACATTGCAAGGTGTGTTACGGGTGGGAAATTACAAGGATGAAGAGTCACGATCGCATATCGTGTGTTCATGGAGAGACTCATGCCTATAACATTTCGGGATCCGCTTGATAAACCAATATGGGATGCTTTGACGGATCTTAGTCGTTTCTTTAAAGACTTATGTTTAAAATCATTAAATGAGAAGGACATGTCTATTCTTGAGAAGAACATCATAGAAATCAAGTGTAAACTGGAAAAAATATCCCTACCTAGTTTTTTTTGACTCCATAGAGCATTTGCAAATTCATCTTCCCTAAGAAGCTCATGTTACGGGTCCAGTTCAATATAGATGGATGTACCCTTTCGAGAGGGTGATGGGAAACCTTAAGAGGAAGGTGAAGAATAGAGCTTATGTCGAGGGGTCGATATGTGAGGCATACAGTTTTGATGAGATATCTACGTTTGTCTCAGACTATTTTCCGGACGAAGTCTTGACAAAGGCCAATCGAGTATCGAGACATGATGATGGGGGAAATGTTGAACTAAATGGTCGGCTTTCTGTATTTGGTCTATCGGGCCACACTTATGGAAAAGGGAAGCGCATATTCCTCTCTGAACAAGAATTACATGTTGCACATACTTACATCCTTCTCAATTGCGAGGAGATTGACGAATTTGTGAGGTACACATGTAAACTTGATAATTTATCTTTTAAGTTAAAAATTAATTATTCAAATATGTTAATGTTTATAACATGGTATGGATTATCGATGACGAGTTAAAAGTGAAGCATCCCTATAACCGATAAAGATATTCAAATCAATCGTGATAAAAAATTTCACTTTGGCTAAAGGACAAAGTAAGTTCAATTCTTAAGACGACATATATATATATATATATATATATATATATATATATATATATATACCCATGTTAACTATGACTTCATTTAATAAGATGGAGTTTTTGTAGGCTTTGACTGAGGGATCAACAATTCCGGCTAATGTACAAGTCCTAGCTATGGGACCAGATAGGGACCAAGTCAGCCGCAATGGTTACAAAATAAATGGTTGTGAATTTCATATAAAGGCATATGAGCGCGATAAAAGAATAACGAACTCTGGAGTGTGTGTCCAAGGAGATTGTTACAATGAGCTTGGTCGTGCCTTTTATGGGGAATTGGAGGAAATCGTAGAGTTGTCATACAAGGGCACGTACGAGAGTCATATTCACTTGTTTAAGTGTCATTGGTTTGATTCAGAAAAAGGGATACGTGTTGACAGACATGGAATCGTCGATATTGACCTCCATAGGTCTGCGTACTCCAACGAACCGTTTGTTTTACCAACTCAAACAGTACAAGTATACTACACTCCTAGTCCTGTTAGGAAAAGGGATAGACCGCCTACAGATTGGCAAGCTGTAATTCATACTCCCATGCGTAGTCGTGTAGAAGTAGTTTATGGAGAGATTTACCAAGAGCAGATGCTTCATAGTCAAACTATAATAAATGTGGAGGACGACAATTGTGACGCCCCCAAAATAAGTATACATCACCCATCTTGGGTGGCCGGATACATGGTACTGAATACAAATATAAACTAATTATACAACAGTCGTATAAAATACGACAAAACATATGCTGTGAGTTTTAATACAAATATTGTCATCTAGACAATATCCACACTCAAAATAAGTCCTCAATACATTTATTAACACACTATTTCATAGAATAGTGACGACTACTAATGCTATCCTCTGGACCATCACTCCGTTCCCCGACTAGTCCCTGCTATGTTCTCATTTCCTGAAGAGAACAGTGAAAGAAAGGGTGAGCTCAACTAGCCCAGTAAAAAATATTATGACTAAGATAATGCAGGATAAATTATCATTAGCCTTCAACAATGTTAAACTGATAAAATACAATAGACATCAAGTTTAACTGCAGCGGAATAAGCAATCCATTAAAAGAGTAATGTAGAGAATAAAATCTACTATCTTTTATGATTTAAAAAGTTTTCATCACTTTTATCACGAGACTCGACAATATAAATAATCCATATTATCCTCGCAGACTACGACCAAGGATATTCATTAGTATCACGACCACAAATTATCTATGTACTACGGGCCAAGGATATTCGTGTATTCATCAATGGTCATGATCATGCCAACAACTGTCCATCAATGCACTACGGGCCAATGAGGACTTTTACCACATCATTTGTAACATTACGGTCATGATTATACCGAATAATCCTCGGTCGTAATCATACCAAGTCCATCTACGACTCACGTGCCATATATGACTTTCAAAAATATAAACATGAGGATGATGACAATGATATAAGAATTCAATAAAACAAGTTCAAGAATTAGTTTATCCGAGAACTAATAACGCCCAAATTGTCAACATGATACTTCTTTGTAGAGTAAAATTCAAGAATGCTCGTAAGAATATTTCCATGAAAAGATCTTTGGATGAAGCCTTGAAACATCAAGGATATTCCACTAATTTCATGGAGTATGTAGAAGTCAAAACTTTAACCAACCGAGTATAATAAAGAATGGAATAACAAAAGAAATCACCAGGCATGTGATAGATCGCATGTGCAAAGTTATTCCAATGTAATAATAAATACGGAACCAGTCCCACGTAAAATGCATAAACAAGATATTCCAAAAGAATAATAAAGACGGAACTAGGTCCCATGTAGAAACGCATGTATATAGGATATTCCAATAGAATAATAAAGATTTTAACCAGTGTCTAGCGTAAAACGCATGCATGTGATATTCCAATGTAATAATAAAGATTTTAACCAGTCTGCGTAAAGAAACGCATGATAAAATATTCCAATGTAATAATAAAGATGGAACTGTGTCCCATGAAAACGCATGACGCATGTGATATTCCAAATGTAATAATAAAGACCGGAATAACAAAAGAATTTCACCAAGTATAGGGTAGCAGCATATCTGAGTTATTCCAATGTAATAATAAATAATGGAATAACAGAAGAATTTTACCAAGTATAGGGTAGACCGCATATACAGGTTATTCCAATAGAATAATAAATAATGGAATAATAGGAGTTCTCTTCATGAATACAAAAGAAATAATACCCCTTACGAGTACAACAAATAATATCCCTTACCTTAGAAGAAACTGGATATTGGAATAGAAAGGTAGTTGACTTCTCTTCTTCTTTCTCTCTATAATTTCTCTCTCAAGAGTTTCAGTGAATTCGTAAGAAATAATGAAGGAATGAGCTTCTATTTATAGGAGAATGGACTGAATAGTAACTAATTCATGAACGGTCCAGATTGATTTGCTTTTAAACGGACGGTCCATATTAAAACTTAAAGCAACGGTCCATACTGATTCACTATTAAAACTTTAAACCAGCGATCCATATTGATTTACTATTAAAACTTTAAACCAGCGATCCATATTGATTTACTATTATAAATTCAACCAACGGTATGAAAAATTAGCACATCTCCTCATGGAATAATATTGTACCCAAAAATAATTTGGACCGAAAAGAAATATATTGTTCGGGTGAATAGTAACTCGTGAATAATAACTCGTGAATAGTAACTCATGAATAGTAACTCGTGAATAGTACTCCGACACGAAAAGTGTCCCGAAAACCCGATTGAACAATATAACCTCCAGACATCAATTATCATCGAAATAGATGTCAATTTCTACTAACACAAATAATCCCAACATAATGAAACTATCAAATTCATCTTTAATCAACACGAATTTATTCATCATTAATATTATAACTCACAATATTTAACAACCAGGTTATTCCCAGGAAAGAGGGGGCTTTTTAATAAGGATTTCTCCTATCATGCCATGATTAGGTGACCAAACCTCTCCTTGACACAACTTCTAGACATTGTAAATATTGCAATTTAATAATATGAATAAATTTTTCGTCTCAATTATTGATTTAATAACATATAAAATATCGACAATAATTGAATCAAATAATGTGAGATACTATGCAACAATTACTGTAGCAATAATTGAACAAAACTGAGTGACTTCTCAAGTAAACATCAATAATTTATACCTGGTGTGCTACTTATGCAACCACGCCAGACATTCTTTTACTTTACTACCGAAGTAGTTCAACAAAGATCAACAAAGAAAACTTCCGCCGTTATTTTCATAAAAATATTTTTATCGTTTTCTCAATCCGATAATAATTCCGTTATGGGGTTCACCAATGATTGTGTCGTCGTACGAATATTCCCCGACACAAAGAATATTCCCCAACTAATCTTATATAATATAACAGGTTGCATACTTTGCAAAATTTATAAATATTATCCACAACTATAACATTGTATTAAATCCACATCATAATATTCAAAAAACAAATTCGAGAAATTTAAATCTTTATTCGTAAAATTTGGGATTTTACAATCTCCCCTCCTTATGAAATTTTGCCCTCTAAATTTACGTACGTACCTGGTATGATGAACAGATGAGGACACTTCGTCCGATTCTAACTTTTGAGGTATAACCTTTGAGTGTTGAATACATTCCAGGATTTTAACAAGTACATCTTCATACTTTAAATTATTCACTATCTCATCCGGTTCTAAATCAATAATGTGGTTCGGGTCGTCCACATATTTACATAACATCGATATGTGAAAAAGGTTATGAACACGCGACATACTTGGCGGTAAAATGAGTCTATAAGCCACAGTTCCTACTCGATCGAGGATTTCAAATGGGTCAATTAAATCGAGGATTGAGATTTCCTCTCTTCATCGATTCTTGCTTCTAGAATAGCGCCCTCTTGAAGCTTCTTTTTCGTGTTCATCAGCTCCGAGTCTGTAGCTTGAGCGGCTTTAACTTTATCGATTAAAGTCGATTCCAATCGTATATTCGTTATCTTCACGTGGGTCCCTAGAGTCTTTAACTCTATCTTCATCATTTATACGAAATGTGTCTTTGTGTATTCGTTATCGCACTCGTAAACACATATGATCTTCTACTCAACGCGTCAGCTACCACGTTCGCTCTTTGTAAGACCTCGAATTTTATGAAATAAAATTATTCAATTTTCCTATTCAATAAATGGTTAAATTGATAAAAAGTAAAGTTAAGGGTGATATATGATTTTTTTTTCAAAATACGCAAGTGGTTATAAAATACTCATTGTTGTCGAAGAATATTCGTTTGGTCGTGGAATATTCTTTTTGTCGGGAATATCCATACGACGGCGCAACCAGTTGTGGGCCCCATAACAGAATAACTGTCGGATAAAGAAAATGACAAGTTTGAGTTTTTATAAATTACGGCGTAATTGTTACCGTTAACACTGTTGGAATACCTGGTGGTTAAAATACGGTAATATGCGTGGTTTCACAGTGGCACACGGTATTGCACAGTATTTTTGAATTATTGATTCTTACGTAAGAATGCACTACTCAATAATTTTTACAGTAATTACTGTTCAATATTTTATTTTATTGATTCAATAATTGCTGCGTTGATATTTTATATTATTGTTGTTTCAATAATTGTCACTAAGACAGATTTCCCATTATTAGATCAATAATTCATATTATTTGAATAATATTAGATAACATTATTGGCAATGTTTAGAAAGTTTTGTCAATGAGAGGTTTGTTCACCTAATTGCTTGCCAAAGAAAGAGAAAATCTTATTGAAAGCCCCTCTTCCTCGGAACCACCGTCATTCATAATCAGGATTCTCATAATATTATTTGTAAATAATTAATTATTAATTTATATGATAAGAAAATATTTATTTGATGCGGATATAAATGATGAATTTATTTATGTGGTTATAAATAAAGAAATTAATGTTGAGGTGTTTTATCAGTATTTTGTCGGATTGGAGGTATTTAAAGATCAAATCAGTGTTCTAAAGCTCTATTGTGTGAGTTATAATTTTAATCTGACCGTTGGATCGTTGTGATTTTTGGATATGTTATACATATATAAGTTGAACATGTGTCCACAAATTTTGAACCGTTAAAAATTAACGTATGATTTGTTATGAATTTTACGAGGTATTAAAAATCATCCGTTTATGGATTTCAGATATTTTCTATCTAGAATTTAGAAAAATATTCTTCTGAAAAGTTGTAGAGAATTCGATTTCGTGTGGAATAGACATAAAATTCGTATTTTTCTGATAAACAGACTATTTTCTATAAATTACTGAAGTTTTGGAAAATAAAATAATTTTTATTAAAATCGTGTGGGACCCACTTTTGGTTGTTGGGGAAGGTAGCTGATTTCTGGTGGGCCCCACTGTGGTGGCTGAATTTTTGATTCAAGGATGGCATGCATAGAAGAAGAAAATAATAAATATATTATTTTATTAATTTAGTCTCTTTTGGCGTTCTAGTATTTTCCTATAAATAGGTGCTTATGTTAGAATTGAAAATCACACCAGAAACAAGTTTTCTTTCACTCTATATTGTTGAGAGTATTTTAGTGAGTATTTAGATACTTTGAGATTTTCTATTCAGTGCAAGTTTCCTTCGGTTTTACATCCGATATTCTGGTCAGAAGTACTGCTCTTTTGAGGTAAGAGATTTTTAAGGGTTATTATGTTTTTCAGTTTCAAAATTTTTCCGGACCTTCAAAAATTCTGGAAAAATTTGAAATGATAATTTGATGAGTTTTATTGATTGTGTCCAAAAATGACGATTTTTGGATGTATAGATTAGGAGTTATGGATTTTATGAGAAAAGACTATTTTAAAAGTAAACCCTTATAACTCCTTATGATTAACTCCAAAATTAGTGAAATTTTTATTGGAAGTACATCTATATAACATCATTATATTCCGTAAATTTCGGAATTTTTAGATAAAAGTATAATTTATGATAAATGTCTAAATATTCGGCAGTTTTGGCCATATGAAAAATTGTAAATGAATTTTAAAAATTCTGAGAAAAATAAATGTTCAATATGGGACTATATTCTGCTAAATCCCAGAAAAAAAAATTTGTTTGTACTGATTTGGTATTTTTCATGAAAATGTACTAGTTATGAATAAATAAATTAAATATGTTATGTGAAGTAACAAAATTGGAAAATAGGATTTTATGGCTTGGGAATCCTATATATGGTATATCTGCATTTTTTGATGATGTTGTTGGTTATTGATGATGAAATCTTATGAGTTTGGCATTTTAGGATGATTAAATGCATTAATTAGTAAAGTGTAAACAATTAAAATAAATTGTTTATAAGTTTAAGAAATAATTAAAATATTGTGGTAGTATTAATAATATTAGATTATTAGAGTATTAAGTGATTTATAATATTTGGATTAAGGTGTTATGAAATCATTGATTTATGAATCTTACTCTTGAGATTAAATCTATATTTTGATCATATTGTTTTTATTATCATATATAACATTATTATAATCCTGGTGAAGAAATTTCTCTTTGACTTGAGTGTAAAGATGGGTAGATTATTGGTATGATCGTGACTATGGGTTCTCTTTGACCAAGAAGGTCAAAGTTGAATCGCCGACCGGTATGATCATGACCATTGAATTTGTAATTGAATATTTTTAGCTTAAGTGCAAAGGTGAATTAATCAACATGATTATAATTATGGTTTATATAAATTCTAAAATGATTGTATGTTTCTTTGAGAGATGAATATCTTTGGCCCGTAGTGCAAAGATGACTTGTTGTTAAATATCTTTGGCCTGTAGTACAAAGATGACCTATTATTGAATATCTTTGGCCCGTAGTGCAAAGATGACCTGTTGTTGAATATCTTTGGCCCGTAGTGCAAAGATGAACTGTTGTTGAATATCTTTGGCATGTAGTGCAAATATGAATTGTTAATGAATATCTTTGGCCCGTAGTGCAAAGATGAACTTATTAGTATGATTATGAACATGAACTGTGATTTGGTATAACCATGATCTTTGATGTTTCAAGTAAAGACATGTGATGTAAATTATCTTCGTCCTGGATGAGAAGAGGAATTTATTATCACAATTATGGTTATGAGTTATTCATCTGATTGTGGAAAGGAACTGTTGATTGATGTTACAGGGATAAAACATTATTGGTGGACTTTTAATGTGGAGAAGATAATAGACTTTATAGTCTATTTGTCTCTTCTAATGGATTGCTCGTTCCGCTGCAACTATGGTTAAAAAAATTTATCATCTACCATATGTTCTAAATCTCTGATTTATTACTGATGAAGGCTATTGATAATTTAATTATCTTTAGTCATGATATTCTTTATTGAGCTAGTTGTGCTCACCCTTTTGCTTCAAAATTCCTTTCAGGTAATAAGAATGTAGCTGGGTCGAGCGGGGATAACAGGAAAATAGTGTGATGATCCGAGACTGTCAAAGTTTTTCAACACATTATAAAATGGCATGACATACAATATATAATTGTATTGAGAACCTAAATGTGTGTGTCGTATATTATACGTCACTTAATAATTGATTTTGGTGAACAACAATAGGGTGAGGCAAACCCAACTTTAGAAGGGTGTTTTGTCACTATCAGACAAGATGTCTAATGAGATACAAACTCGTATTATCATAAGACAGGGTTGTGCACATCCACTTGCTGAGTATATCTACGAGCACTACCTATATGATCTTGGAGTTTGGTTGAAACATAATGTTCAATTGCAGACGGTGAAGATAGTTATATATCAAGAGAGGACTCATCATTGGATGGAACATGATAGTAATCTTCTCGTTTTTCTTTGGGGTCTATTGGATCAACCAAGGATAATTCTCTGGACATATGATATCTATCATAACTTAGATTCATGGCCTCCTATGTACGAAGGTTTTCTTGAGCACTTATTTTAATTTCTAAAATAGTTATTTACTGTACCTTTATATAAGGTATCACTGTGAGGTGATGTTCACGGTTGGGATATGAGTCATAGTTGGTATATATTTGTATCAAAACTCACAGCATATGTGTTGTTGTAGTAATAAAGTTGTAGTTATTTTCTGTACCATGTATTTGGCGACTCAGAATAGGTTGGATGGATTGGACCTATTTTGGGGGCGTCACACTCTTCCACGATGATATTGAATGGTAAGATCGTAATCTTCAACAGCTCAAGCCAACGTCTTTAGTGCATGATACGTTCATTTCGGTTAAAGAAATATTTGAGGGTTTAAGAAATGGGTTTTTGTACTAGGGTCAATAAAAATTCGATGATAGGCCAGGAAGTTCTTCGAGAATACGCTAGGAAATTTATTAACGATAGAAATATCATTCAAAACTGTGTCTCTCATCCAAAACTTGGATAACACATCACATTGATACCTATCAACTTGTCATCGTCATTCACGACGTCGCCTACAGAAAGTCTGGCTTCGGTGCATTCCACACAACGAAGTCACCAACGAAAGGCTTGGGGCTCTTTACTTATGGCTTGATATGACAATAATTGACTTTAGTAGTTTGGTTGCTTGAATTCATATAACAGGTTGGTTAGGAATATGAAAGCTAACAACCTTACGAAAATAATTAATTTTAACATGATGAATAGTTAACCAATCAATCCCTAAAATCACATCAAAGGCAAGTATTTTCAAAGAGATAAGTTCAACAGGTAACGTGAAAGTGTCGATTTGAATCAACAAGATTTATAAACAGTTGAGGTAACGAAGGTTTCTACTAACAAAGTTTCAACCAATAAGTCAAAGTCTAACTTCTCCTGAGTTAAATTTAAACGTTGAGTGCAAGCAAGAGAGATAAAAGAATGGGTAGAACCGGTATCTAATAAGGTATAGACTTCGTAAGAATTTATAATTAACTAACCCGTGCCTACTTCGTTCGGGTTACTCTCTTTTTGAGAAGTCACGAAAAACGCTTTTCCTGAAACCACTAACTTTGTTTTGTCCGTATCCACCTTTGGTGCCACCGTCCCAGCTGGACTTGACTTTGGTGCACGACAAAATCGAGCTAAATAACCTTCTCTTCTTGAAATTTCCACTTCTATTATCTTGGCCATGATTACCACCGAAGTGGTTACCATTCTCGTACGATAATTTCCCCACGATGGTTATCATTGTTTCGATGGTCGCTTGCCACCTGGCTCGATTATTATCGTGTTGTTGGTCGTTACCTTTTGGTTGTGCTGACTCATTATCGCGCTCCAATAACTGAGCCCTATTCACAACATCTGAATATAAACAAAGTTTGTGAGAAATGAGGTATTGACGTATATCGGATTTCAAACCTCTTAGAAATAATCGCGTCATTCGCTCCATTGCTTACCTCAACATTCTCGGATGTCATTTTCAAACACTGCCACAAAACAAGAGTTAGTTAACATATCACATGTTATCCCTATACTCTGACCGACCAATTAAATACCAAATAAACTTAGGTAGTTCATACTAGCTAAGGAATTCCCCGTTTCTCCCCTCCTAGTTCTAGTCTCAAATCTCAGCCAGGGATCATATCCCTAAGCTTTGATACCAAATGTGACGCCCCCAAAATAGGTATACATCACCCATCTTGGGTCGCCAGATACATGGTACTGAATACAAATACAAACTAATTATACAACAGTCGTGTAAAATACGACAAAACATATCTCATGTGAGTTTTAATACAAATATTGTCATCTAGATAATATCCACACTCAAAATAAGTCCTCAATACATTTATTAACACACTATTTCATAGAATAGTGAGGACTACTAATGTTATCCTCCTGACCATCACTCCGCTCCCCGACTAGTCCCTCGCTACGCTCTCATTTCCTCAAGAGAACAAAGGAAAGAAAGGGTGAGCTCAACTAGCCCAAAGAAAAAATATTATGACTAAGATAATGCAGGATAAATTATCATTAGCCTTCAACAATGTTAAACCGATAAAATACAATACACATCAAGTTTAATCATAAATAAAAAGCAATCCATTAAAAGAGTCAAGTAGAAAATAAAATCTACTATCTTTTATGATTTAAAAAGTTTTCATCACTTTTATCACGAGACTCACAATAAATAACCCACATCATCCCTACACTACTACCAAGGATATTCATTAGTATCACGACCACAAATTATCCATGCACTACGGGCCAATGATATTCGTGTATTCATCAATGGTCATGATCATGCCAACAACTGTCCATCAATGCACTACGGGCCAATGAGGACTTTTACCACATCATTTGTAACATTACGGTCATGATTATACCGAATAATCCCTGGTCATAATCATACCAAGTCCATCTATGCATTACAGGCCACAGATGACTTTCAAAAATATAAACATGAGGATGATGACAATGATATAAGAATTCAATTAAACAAGTTCAATAATTAGTTTATCCAGGAACTAATAACGTCCAAATTGTCAACATGATACTTCTTTGTAGAGTAAAATTCAAGAATGCTCAGAAGAATATTTTCATGAAAAGATACTGGATGAAGCGCAAATATCAAGGATATTCCACTAATTTTATGGAGTATAGAAGTCAAAACTTTAACCAACTGAGTATAATAAAGAATGAAATAACAAAAGAAATCACCAGGCATGTGATAGATCGCATGACAGGCGAGTTATTCCAATGAATAATAAATACGGAACCGGTCCGACGTAAAACGCATGAGATAGGATATTCCAAAAGAATAATAAAAGACGGAACCGTGTCCCACAGTAAAATGCATAAACGAGGATATTCCAACGAGTAATAATAAAGATAGAACCCGAGTCCGGTAAAACGCATGCATGTGATATTCCAACAGAATAATAAAGACTTTTAACAGTCCGGCGTAAAATGCATGTGATGTGATATTCCAATGTAATAATAAAGACCGGAATAACAAAAGAATTTTACCAAGTATAGGTAGTAGCCAGCAGATATCAAAGTTATTCCAATGTAATAATAAATAATGGAATAATAGAAGAATTTCACCAAGTATAGGGTAGACCGCGTATCTGGGTTATTCCAATAGAATAATAAATAATGGAATAACAGGAGTTCTCTTCATGAATACAAAAGAAATAATACCCCTTACGAGTACAACAAATAATATCCCTTACCTTAGAAGAAACTGGATATTGGAATAGAAAGGTAGCTAACTTCTCTTCTTCTTTCTCTCTCAAGAGTTTCAGTGAATTCGTAAGAAATAATGAAGGAATGAGCTTCTATTTATAGGAGAATGGACTGAATAGTAACTAATTCATGAACGGCGCAGATTGATTTACTTTTAAACGGACGGTCCATATTAAAACTTAAAGCAACGGTCCATACTAATTCACTATTAAAACTTTAAACCAGCGATCCATATTGATTTACTATTAAAACTTTAAACCAGCGATCCATATTGGTTTACTATTATAAATTCAACAACCAACTATTCAAAAATTAAAGACATCTCCTCATGGAATAATATTGTACCCAAAAATAATTTGGACCGAAAAGAAATATATTGTTCGGGTGAATAGTAACTCATGAATAGTAATTCATGAATAGTAACTTGTGAATAGTACTCCGACAGGAAAAGTGTCCCGAATACCCGATTGAACAATATAACCTCCAGACATCAATTATCATCGAAATAGATGCGATTTCTACTAACACAAATAATCCCAACATAATGAAACTATCAAATTCATCTTTAATCAACACAAACTTATTCATCATTAATATTATAACTCACAATATTTAACAACCAGGTTGTTCCCAAGAAAGAGGGGACTTTCCAATAAGGATTTCTCCCTATTGGCTCGCAATTAGGTGACCAAACCTCTCCTTGACAGAACTTCTAGACATTGTAAATATTAAAATTTAATAATATAAATAACTTTGTCGTCTCAATTATTGAGTTAATAACATATAAAATATCGACAATAATTGAATCAAATAACGTGAGATACTATGCAACAATTACTGTAGCAATAATTGAACAAAACTTAGTGACTTCTCACGTAAACATCAATAATTAATACCGTGTGCTACTATGCAACCACGCGTATGAAAGTAGTATGCACACAAGCCAATCATGTTTGATGATAAAGCATATACTTTGTAACAATCTTATTCATTTATTAATAAAAAGTATTAATTTATTAAAGGCTTTTAATTATCTACATGATGCTGTTTTATAATATGTGATAAACCCATAGTTTTAAGCAATGCTTTTAGAATAATGATGATGATCATTCTAATGAGATCTAAATTCTTAGAAAGCTTAAAACTAAAATAGTTCCCAATCATTGGATTACTAAATTGGAGATTAGTGAATCCGGGATAGATTGGTACATACGTTGCTTGCTCATTGGATGAGGATGATTGATCTCATGATCATTTGTGTGGAGACACTAAAGCAAGTATGTAGGTGCTTATTAGAGAATAAGTTCATTTGAACGGGGCTCGCTAAGGAATACCTAATGGAGTTTTATTTGCTGTCAATAGGAATTCTCAGTAGTGATAGTAGTACAAGTGATCCTTGGACTTGAGATCATCATAGTATCTTGTGTATGATGAGTTATACTTTGACTTATTCCTTAAGACCCTTAGGGTATATCAAAGGGTATGCTTGGGTATAATAAGTTGTACACATGGAGATAATGTATGATCAATAAAGAATCTACCACTTCTAATAAAAGAAGAGAATGTCCTATGTGATTCGATAAATGACAACCCAAAGTAGTCCTTGGCCAAGCGCGAATGAAATTAGAAAGGAGTTTCTAATTTGCATTATTTGGAGTTAGTGCATTTAAGGATCGAAATACATATAATTAAATAAAATAAGACTGTGACAATTCCATGTCTTATATTTAATTGGGACATTGTATGGTGGAAGGATTGAATTGTCTTTGTAACTATTTACTCAAAGGTTCTTTTATGATTAATGTTGAAATCTATATTATCTGGAAAGTCGTTGATCGCTAGGGAGGCTTATCCTATTGTAGAATAAATATTATTTATTTAAATAAATTTTATATTTAATTTATTTATTTAAATAAGATTAGAATTGTTCTAATTGATTTATTCACAACCTAGGTTAATATGGAGAACCTAAAGGGTCACACCATAAAAGGAAGAATAATTATTTAAGAAGTTAATGGCATAATCGTAATAATATATTAAGTATATTTAATTTAATCTATGGTGATAGAATAAATTAAATAGCTTAATATTTATTATTTAATATTTTAGAAATATTAAATATAAATTAATAAGATGAGTCTTATTAATATTATTACAATTATTATTATTTTAATTTCTAAAAGAGTTTAGAAATTAATTTAATATAAATACTCTCATTTATTCCTAATTGGATTAGGAAGGAAAATTAGTTAAAGGAGTTTAATTAATTATCCCTAATAAGATTAGGGAGCTTAATTAATTAAAAGAATTTAATTAATTAAATAAAACCCAATTCCTTAATTGTTAAGATGGGTTGCCCACATCTATAAATAAGAGGAGTCTTATTATGGGTGAAGGGTTGTTGACTTTTTCAACATACGACATAATTCCAATTATTGGGAGAGTACACCCTTTCTATAGAGATAGAAAACTAGGGTTTAGCCAACCACCCTTTTTCTTGAATTTTCTTCTTCCTTGGTGGATCACCTCTAGAGGCCAAACATTTGGGTGGCTAACGTTGATCAAAGGAAGGAACCAAACCCGGTGGATTCAAGATTGAACGAAAAGAATTTGGAGGTGAACTTGTACACGAGGAAGCTCGATCTTCAGGGTATGATTTATTCTTTATCTTTTCGTTTAATTAATAATTGTGCATAAAGGATGATCCGGGTATATGGTTTGTAAATTTTTTTAAACTCTGATTTACACGCTTCCGCACTTTTTATGCAATTTGATTGCGTTATGAATATTACAAACCCAACAGTGGCATCAGAGCCAAACCTTTATGCGAATTATTAATTATTTTAATTTGATATGTATATTGATATATGTTTTGAACAATTTAATTGGGCATAATTTTGTTGTATAAAATTCACCATAAAATAAAAAAAAAAAAAAAAAAAAAAAAGCGTTCAGGATATTTTTTTGTTTAAAACCTGCCACGCCATTTTTTTTTTGCAAGTGATGCACGGATTTCAAGGCTGAAGCATGGCATGCAAAATTATTATTATTTTTTTTTCAATGGGCATGAAGTCACGGTTTTGAAAGTGGTAGCTTGATTCAAGTTTACAGGAAATTCAAGGTGCACGGAAATCTAGTTAATGGTAGCCCACGTTCCAAAATAAAACCTGATTCTTTAAAAAAAAAAAATTGGTTAAGGATTGCACGGATTTGATTATATATATATATATATATATTACGAATATATATATATACATATATATATATATATATTCTTAATTATTATATAATTAAAATAAAAAGTTTATTTTAATTTTAAAATAAAAGGTTTATTTTAATATTAAAATATAAAGTTTTATTTTAATTTTAATAATTTTATAATTAAAATAAAAGGGATTATTTTAATTTTAAAATTAAATTTCATGCTAACTAATTAGAGTTGGAATTGGATTCCATGATAACTAATTAGAGTTGAAATTGGATTGCCTAATTTCCTTAAATAAAGGAGTTTATTTAGATATGAAATAAGATTTCATATTATTCAAAATAAAAGAGTTTATTTGTGAATAGGAAAGAGAATCCTAATTTCCTTAAATAAAGGAGTTTATTTAAATATGAAATAAGATTTCATATTATTCAAAATAAAGAGTTTATTTGTGAATATGAAAGAATATCCGTGTTTCCTTTAATAAAAGATTTTTTTTTACATGGAATTGGATTCCATAATTAATTAAAATAAAGGAGTTTATTTTGATTAAAGATTTTGATTAAAATAAAATAGTTTATTTTATTCAAAATTGGATAAATTAAAATAAAATAGTTTTATTTTGATTTAAATTTGGATTAAAATAAAGGAGTTTATTTTGATTCAAAATTAGATTTTATACTAACTAAATTTGCCCATTAAATGATATCAATATATATATTAAATGTTTATTATTCATAAGATGAATGTTATTTTTTGATGCATATGGTGATGTGTATGATAATAAATGGGATTGATTATGGACTATTGACCAATGCGATTGGATTTTATTTTAGTTGGATGCATGAATGTATGGGTTTTATTAAATAGGGTCTGCGTACCTCGTCTTCTCTAATTTTTCTTAATGTAAATTCTATCTCCCTCCTATATACTTCCCCTTGACTGCTGATCAAGGTTTCTATTTATTTTAAATAGTTTTGTAATAGGAATAGTTAGAAATAATTTTGAAAAATTGGAGATCAAGGAGCAGGAGGCTAGAAGACCTGGTTTATAATGGAGCCCGGTTTAAATGTAATAGTTATATTTAAATATTATTTCTTGCACCCCTAGGGTTTGACCTTTTGGTTCACTTGGTGGCTCTAGTGAACCAAACTAGAATAAAAGTCCATAATCAATTCGGGTAGAATATAGTATTCTATATGTGCATGCTTATACTATATATATATTATATATTATGCAAACATGCTTAGCATGTTAATTAATATAACGCGTATTTTATATATATATACGTATAAATGCTGCGCTAAACAAGATGAGACAAATTAATAACAAACCCCTCAAATTTTATATTAAGTCCTAAGCGTTCAAAGATATTTGGAATATCGAACGTCGCCTTTACAGCATGATAAAATTAATAGAGTATTAAATATTTAATATGAGTTTGTTGTGTCACCACAAGGCAAGTATTAAGTATTTAAGATGTTAATTTATCACATTTGATGCTTATAAAGAAAATTGAACAATATTATTTTGTTGTGTCACCACAAGGATGATATTTTCTTTTTGAAATATATGGAGTGCTAGGTCGGACTTAACTTGGATAATTTTGATTCGGATGTGCCACCACTTGATCAAAATAATCTAAGAGGCAAAAGACAAGAAGTTGCATAGTTGATGTAATTGACAAAAGTTGTCTACCTATTTATTTATATATAGTTTGTTGTGTCACCACAAGGCTATATACATTTGAAATGGGATCCTTATTCTCACTAGCAAATCTTTAATTAGATTTTGCCGAACTATATAAGTGAGGTAATATAGTTTGATGAAAATAGTGGGAGATACCAATTTAAATCAAGACCTAAATTATTTTGGTAATTAATAAAAGAATGTATGTTAAAATATTGTTAATTACAAATTTATTTACGAAATTTTTACAATGTCTAAAATTACTATCATGCGAAGCATATTAGATGCTAAATTAACCGGGCCAAAATTAAGCGGATTGGTTAAGGAATTTGAGAATAGTTCTCATAGTTTGAAAAGCTATATCTTATGTCCTTAATACGCCTTATCCTGCAATGGTTGCGAATAATGCCTCTGAGGAAGAGATTGCTACTTTTAGAAAGTGGCGAGATGATGCACAATTGGCTCGATGCATCATGCTCGTATCCATGAGTAACAAGCTTGCCGTCGACTGAAACTATGGATACTTCTACTATACTCTGCACGTCGAGAAGTTGATGGTGAGGAAAGTAGGGGTGATAGATATCGATATCTAAGGAGCTCTTCCGATCTAGAATGGCCAATGGCACTATAAATGCAGACAAAAAGTTCTTAATATAATCAATTTGATTGATCAATTAGGACAACTGGTTTTGTCATGGATGGAGAGTTGAGCCAAGATTTGATCTTGCACTCACTCCCGGACTCCTTTCACAATTGTTGTGAATTTTTCATATGAACAAGCTAGATATCAGCCTCGCTGATTTGCTTAACATATTGAAAAATGTTGAGAGTCACTTTCCAACCAAGAAAGACAATGTCTTACTGGTAGGGGCCAAAGGATCTTCTGAAAAAGAAGATTGATTTAAAGAAGGTAAGCGAAGGCGTAAACAAAGGATAATAAGAACAAAAGCGATCACGGATAGCAAAGGAGTTTGCTTCCACTACAATAAGCTCGACATCTGGAAAGAAAGCTGCAAGAAGCATCTTGCAGAGGCTAACCAAAGAAGCTTAGTGAAGTTTGATTTTATATCTGATTTTTGTTCATGATTGAAATAAATTTTTCTTTAAGTCGAGGTTCTACTTGGGTATTGGATACCGACTTTGGTTATCATAAATATAGATTTATGAAAAGGACCAAGCAGAAGTAGAAAGCTAAATAAATATAAGTAATCCTATGTGTGGGAAATGTAGCAAAGGTTGCCCTATTAGCCATAGAAACTTATAGTTTAGCAATGCCAATGGACAAATCTATTAAGTCAATAAGTTGTTATTGTATTCCAGTTCTTGTTAAAAATATTATTTCCATTTTATTGTTGAATGATGAAATCTTTGGTATTATAATTAAGAACAATTGTTGTTCTATTTATAATAATAATGTTTTGTATAGAATGGAATATTACTTAATGAATATTGTATACTTAACTACGTGAAAATATATTTTGTATATTGAACAAACTAGTATAAGAAAAGGAGATGATCATTCAAAGAGTTGAATGTGTGTATTTGCTAAAATACAAGTGTGAATTATTTGAAAGGTTCAAAGAATTCAGAAGTGAAATAAATTGGCAATGTATTAAGATTCTTTGATTAGATCAAGGAATAAATACTTGTGCAATAAGTTTCTAGATCATCTCAAATGGTTTTCTATAATGGGCGCCTCTTGATACATAATAATTGATTCATGTATCTGAAGGAAAAATCATACCTTGTTGAACATGGTACGGTCCAAAATGATTTTACTGACATTCCAAAGATCCTTCTAGGTCATGTCCTAGAAATGGTATATCTCTGAAAATGGTAACCTCTAAATCCGGCCCCCAGACTCCATAAAAGTTATGGATGGGAGGATTCCTATCTTAAGTATGTTAAGATAAGGGGTTGTCCAACTTATGTGAAAAGGTTTCAAAGGATAAGCTTGGGACAAAATTTGACATGTATGATTTGTAGGACATCCTAAAGTAAGTTTAGGGCATGTGTTCTATAATCCTACTTAGCAAAAAGGTGTTTGTTGCGAAACACGCTACTTCTTCTAAGATAAAGGTGTTATCATTGAAAGAGCTAGTGGGAGGATAATAGATCTTGAAGAGTTCAAGAACCACAAAACACTATAAGTCAAATAAGAGGAACCTATAGATGAACTATTGACCACAAACCAAGAATCAAATAAATACGGAATAGTCTGGTAGATACCTAGGAGGTATGGATTCATCATAGATGATGATGATGAGGTACACATCATGTAGAAGATGATGATCCAGCTTATATACGATGAGGTAAGTGTTGTAGACACTTTCTTAGAGAAATGGATTGAAGCAAGTTTCTCAAATATGGAACATTCGTTTTGATGAGGCAATCAAAAGAGTTTGATTTTATCAAAATAAGAATGAACCTAGTGTGTACAAAAGGGTTGATGGGGAGCGCCGTGACATTCCTAATATTATATGTTGATATACTACGAATAAGGAATGACATACCAATGCTACAATCGATAAAGATAAAGTTGTCTAAACAATCCTCCATGAATGATTTGGAAAGAGTATCATTATAGGGATGCAAATCTATATAGATAGATTTAAGAGGATGCTCGACTTAACCCAAGGAACGATATTCATTTGATGCTAAAGTCGTTTAGCATATGGCAAACTCAAGAGATGCCTCATGTCGATGAGCTAGGGAGTGTATCTCTTAATAGTCCCCAAAGACTCCAAAAGAGAGATCACATGAGTAATTATCATGTATGCAATGAAATATCTGAGACACGATGTTGATCGGTCATATTCGGAGAAGTTCACTATGAGTCGATGAAAAACATTTTAAAGTGCTTAACCTAAGCACTAAGGATGTGATCATACATGGTGGGTGCGAATTAAAACTAGAGGGCTTAACAGACTCAAGTTTTTCGAGACATGACCAAGACGACGAAAAATCCACTTTAAGGTAAAGTGTTACCTTGAGCAGTGGTGTAGTGAATTGGAAAAGTTCCAAACAACAAAAGAGTTCTTTGGTTTAGTGATAAAGACAAAGTATATAGCTATAAATGAAGGCTGCAAGTTGATTGTTTGGATTAAAAGTTCATTACGTAACTAGGAATAGTTCTAAGTCTCATCTTGGATCTAAACATGTGTTGTGGCACTTTCATTTGATTATTAGAATCATTGAAGATGGGAAATCACTATAGAGATAGTGGACTCTCATAAACAACATTACATATCCATTAACTAAAGCTTATCCAATGGCAGGGATAATCGTCACTTAGAAAGAAGAGTATAAGATACCATGACGATTGGCTTTAGTGCAAGTGGGAGATTGAAAGTAGTATGCACTACAAACCAATCATGTTTGATGATAAAGCATATACTTTGTAACAATCTTATTCATTTATTAATAAAAAGTATTAATTTATTAAAGGCTTTTAATTATCTACATGATCTTTGTTTCATAATATGTGATAAACCCATAGTTTTAAGCAATGCTTTTAGAATAATGATGATGATCATTCTAATGAGATCTAAATTCTTAGAAAGCTTAAAACTAAAATAGTTCCCAATCATTGGATTACTAAATTGGGGATTAGTGAATCCGGATAGATTGGTACATCGTTTAACTTGCTCATTGGATGAGGATGATTGATCTCATGATCATTTGTGTGGAGACACTAAAAGCAAGTATGTAGGTGCTTATTAGAGAATAAGTTCATTTGAGCGTTGGCTCGCTAAGGAATACCTAATGGAGTTTTATTTGCTGTCGATAGGAATTCTGTAGTGATAGTAATACAAGTGATCCTTGGACTTGAGATCATCATAGTATCTTGTGTATGATGAGTTATACTTTGACTTATTCCTTAAGACCCTTAGGGTATATCAAAGGGTATACTTGGGTATAATAGTTTATACATGGAGATAATGTATGATCAATAAAGAATCTACCACTTCTAATAAAAGAAGAGAATGTCCTATGTGATTCGATAAATGACAACCCAAAGAGTCCTTGGCAAAGGCGTAATGAAATTAGAAAGGAGTTTCTAATTTGCATTATTTGGAGTTGTGCATTTAAGGATCGAAATACATATAATTAAATAAAATAAGACTTGACGATAATTCCATGTCTTATATTTAATTGGGACATTGTATGGTGGAAGGATTGAATTGTGCGGTAACTATTTACTCAAAGGTTCTTTTATGATTAATGTTGAAATCTATATTATCCGGAAAGTCGTTGATCGCTTGGGAGGCTTATCCCTATTATAGAATAAATATTATTTATTTAAATAAATTTTATATTTAATTTATTTATTTAAATAAGATTAGAATTATTCTAATTGATTTATTCACAACCGGTTTAATATGGAGAACCTAAAGGGTCACACCATAAAAGGAAGAATAATTATTTAAGAAATTAATGGCATAATCGTAATAATATGTTAAGTATATTTAATTTAATCTATGGTGATAGAATAAATTAAATAGCTTAATATTTATTATTTAATATTTTAGAAATATTAAATATAAATTAATAAGAGGAGTCTTATTAATATTATTACAATTATTATTATTTTAATTTCTAAAAGAGTTTAGAAATTAATTTAATATAAGTACTCTCATTTATTCCTAATTGGATTAGGAAGGAAAATTAGTTAAAGGAGTTTAATTAATTATCCTAATAAGATTAGGAGCTTAATTAATTAAAAGAATTTAATTAATTAAATAAAACCCAATTCCTTAATTGTTAAGATGGGTTGCCCACATCTATAAATAAGAGAGAGTCTTATTATGGGTGAAGGGTTGTTGACTTTTTCAACATACTGACGTAATTCCAATTGTTGGGAGAGTACACCTTTTTCTATAGAGATAGAAAAACTAGGGTTTAGCCAACCACCCTTTTTCTTGAATTTTCTTCTTCCTTGGTGGATCACCTCTGAGGCCAAACATTTGGGTGGCTAACGTTGATCGAAAGGAAGGAACCAAACCCGGTGGATTCAAGATTGAACGCAAAAGGATTTGGAGGTGAACTTGTACCTGAGGAAGCTCGATCTTCAAGGGTATGATTTATTCTTTATCATTTCGTTTAATTAATAATTGTGCATAAAGGATGATCCGGGTATATGGTTTGTAAATTTTTTTAAACTCTGATTTACACGCTTCCGCACTTTTTATGCAATTTGATTGCGTTATGAATATTACAAACCTAACAGCGTATCTGTACTTTTACTACCGAGTAGTTCAACAGTATCAACGATAAAACTTCCGCCGTTATTTTCATAAAAATATTTTTGTTGTTTTCTTAATCCGACAATAATTCCGTTGTGGGGTCCACCAATGATTGTGCCGTCGTACGAATATTCCCCGACCAATCGAATATAATATAACAACTTGCATACTTTGCAAAATTTATAAATATTACCCACAACTATAACATTATATTAAATCCACACCATAATATTCAAAAAAAAAATCGAGAAATTTAAATCTTTATTCGTAAAATTTGGGATTTTACAACAATGAAGTAATCCAGTTAAATGGTGGAGATGAACCACATGAATTAGCTCCTGAGTCAATACTTGTGTCAGATGACATTGATACTGAGGAGGAAGAGTTATTATTTGAATCGACATCTGAATCAAGGCGGATGATGGTTATGAATCTGCAACACATATACAAGATGATTCTGAATGAGACATTGACACTTGAACAAATGAAATGTATGTTTAACATTACATATTTTTTATATCATTGTCATGTTTATGTACTTAACTATTTAAATGCAATTTTTGTTTATTGTCATTTTATGATTATGTATATATACATGTTTATATCACTGTCACATTTATTGTCATTTTATATATTCATATATACATGTAATCAAATATAACTCATATATACATCTTGAAATTTGTAATATACAGATGGCTTCTGAAGTAGCACAGAAAAAGCGCGGCTTGGGTAGGGGACCTAATCATGTGCCCAAGGCCCCTACTAATCCGGATGTTCAGATTCTTATTCAGATTCGCCCTCCTCCGAATAGCACGTACGTCCCACATCATTTATATATAAGCATTTTAGATTTCATTTTAGATGTAAATTGCTTTAATATATCTACTTATCGTTGATGTAAATTATTGTATACTATAATGATTTTTCAGATAATAAGATCGTCAAGTGCATATCACAGTTGTGTTTACAGAATTGGCCTACACCTGTGATTACGTGGGCGAGCACACCTATCGCCCAAAAGGATGCTGTTTGGGTTGAATTCCAGGTATGTTTTTTTTAATTATGACAGATAATATAATATTCTAATTAAGGATAATTGTTTAGTAATGTTATTATTGTTTTTTTATTTGCAGAAAAGGTATAGATGGGAGGACGCGCATGCTTCAAAGGATTCGTACATTATTACGCGTGAAGTCGCCATCTGCACCAAGGATAATTTGAACAAAGAAAGATAAAAAGCCCTTTCACAATGCCGAGATCGACCATCCGGGCCGGGAGAGGATTACATGCACTAAGCATAGCCCACAGTGGTGCACCCAATCCATATAAATTTGAGATGTGTGCCCAATAGAAGCAGAGAGTCAGGTGAAAAGACGAAAGATCGCCGCCACCAACAGATCCTCGGGTGTACTGATGGCGAAAAGGCTAAAGGGACATCTGGTAGGCATATTTCACGATTCTGCCACATATCACCGCCGAGGTGCGTATTTACAAGTTTTAATATATTTACAATCATGAATTGTAGAAAATATATCACATTTTACTTAGTAATATTGTCTTTATTTTTTGTATAGAGTCTCGATCTCAAGGTCACCTATCCATTGGGTTTGGATGTGTATGCGTGGCCACCCGTGATGGTCTGCCTGATGCTATCCAGATATCGGTAATAAATTTTAACAACTCGATCTTGTTTATCAATGCTTACAGAATTTATTTTTAACTATTGAATTGTTAACATGATGATAAGATACTGATAAGCGTTTATTGAATGAGCGCTATCCTGAAGGCACTCCACGTCTGCCTATTGATCAAGAATTGTGGGAGAGGGCATTTGTTGTGAAGAAGAACTACATTAAAGGTCAAGGACAACGACGACACCCATCCTTGATGGCTCAGTTTCTTTTCTACCTCTTTCATCAACGGTCATCGAGCCATCCAAATTGCTCATACTTGTTGACCGTGAGAGCTATATGTCGAGATCGAGATCTTCTGAAGATACTGGGCGGGCATCCAGGGGCTTTGAGTCCTGAGGAGTTAGCTGAAGCAGTAGTGGCAGCAGCAGCAGGACAACATGAGGATGACGACGAGGTATAAAATCAATTTGTTGTATATAGTATCGTAATATATACTAGCTAGTATCAACATAGTTATTATAGCATGTAACTTATTTTATTATTTTGTTAATTACAGGGTGATCAAGGAGGCGATGATGCTTGACGTACCTGCTTTAGATCAGTTTTGTAGTTATTTGATAAACTTGTACTTGTATATTCATTCAATTCATATTAGTTTTCTGTATGTTACTTAAACAATATTAGATTTGTTTATATTTATTCAATTCATATTGGTTTTTAAAGGTTTATATAGTTTATATACTAGTTTGGTGTATGTGTTGGTGGACGATGGATGTTTATATTGTTGTGTATGCTGTTTATCTTGTTGTGTATGTGTGTTAGGATAAAGCGGTACAAAATAGAGTACAGTGTTTTGGAATTACGCAAAACAACAAAAATGGTTTTCAGTTTTTTGGATCGGATCGACCGCGTGCGTCGATTATGATACCTATTAGCTTGACGGCTTACCATTTGGTGGTGTCATTATAGTCATGGACCATCTTGACTTCGAATTTTAGCAACCGAATTTGTCATTTCTATTATTTCATATCGATCATGAGATAATTGATTAAGCTAATAGTGGTGATGATGTACCCCAATGACCGATTTTATCGACGACAACTATCGTGACGTCGATCGATCGGTCATTGATAGTTATCTCTAAACGAGTGTCTTGATGGTGATAAACCTTTTTCTTGAAGTGAAACCTATTATTCACTTGGTACCAATCAAAATTTCTCAGTTAATTTTGAGGTAATTTCACCTCATGGCTTATTAATACTCCATATGTCCCATAATATATGACGTTTCAGAGTTGTGCACAAGAATTAAGAAAATAATTGGATAACATTAAATATAATATTAATTATCTATAATACTCTTAAACTCTCATTTATTACCATACTTATTTCATACTCTCTCATCTGTAACGTTTTTCCATGAGGGGTAATTTTGGAAAGATTGTAAATACTTCTCCTAGATCATATAAAATGATAAATAATTTGGGACAAATGAAATCATCTAAAACATCATATGTTATGGGACGGAGGGAGTAAGACTGTAAACGAGCCAAACAGTTCGGGCTCGACTTGAAAAAATACGAGCGATACTCGGATTCGTTAATAATATGATCCAAATCTGAGCATAAAAAATAATTCGAATAAAAATATGAGTAGAATCTAAATAAGGGTATACTCGACTCGTTTAAGATTCAAACTACTCGAATTCTCAATTGTGATTCAATACATACTCAATTGATACATATTCGATTAAATACTTGATACATTCTCTTATAATATATACAAAATTAAATCAAATTAGGTTAATTAATTATTATTATTTGTTTTATTTTTATTTTTAATTGTTATTTTATATTTGTAAAGTGTAAAAGTAAATATATTTTCTCATTTCTAAGTTAAATAACAAATTCAATTATATTTATTATAAAGCTAGTTATTATGTGGAGACTCGAATTTGAGCTTAAATTTGAAGTTCATGAGTAGTTTAAATTTGAAACTCGAGTAATAAATATTCGAGTCAAATCGAATATGAGTAAAAAATTTCAAATACAATTCGAATTCGAATCAAATTTCAATATAACATTAACGTTTCGAATTGAATTTGAGTAACTCTCTCTTCGTTTTGGTTAAACAACCTTACGAGGGGAGTATAAGCGTTGAAGTATTGATTCCTATTAATTAACAAAGAAAAAACATAGGAAATAATGGACTACTATTTGGGACATAGAAAAAACATATTAATTAGTGGATACTATTTGGGCCATATAACAAATTACAACAACCACCAGTAAAGGCGTAATAGGCTACTAGCATGGGTATATGTAGCCATTATAGACCACTATAAAGGATGGTCCGATTTGATATATTGCAACAGCAATAATAGTGAACAAAACAAAAGCCACAATTTTGAATACATGTACAATTAAATGAAATCCCCAAAAACTAAATAAATTAAAAATACTAAGAAATACAAGCAAGAAAACCTTTTCAATTCAATATACCAAAAAAAAGAAAAAAAAAAGAAAAAAGAGAGTATAATTTTATTGTTCAATACTTTGCAAAACTGAACCTTTTATTACAATAGTTTGAACTTTAATATTCTTGGTTTTCAAATTTTGGAAATTGTCTTTACCTCAATAACTTATATTTGTCCTATCTAAAATATAATATTATTACTGATTTTTAAATTGATTATTTAAAATTCAAAAATAACATTGTTCATTAATAATTATAAAATAATAAATACTTTTTTAGCAAGTTTATTATATTGTTATTGCAATGATGAAATAGGCCTAGCTGCCAAATTTTACTCGGCTCTCACTTGTTAGATATAATCCAAGAAGCATGACATCCATCACATAAAGCGCCCACCTAGATAGTCAAAGAGGTGTGACATCAATAAGAGCACCACAAACTAACTCTTATTCTTGCCAAAACTTATATAAAGACAGTCAACTTTACCCTAATTTGAATGATAAAAAAGGGTATTTTCACACTAGACTTGACTTCCCTTTATTACCCTCTGGTATATAGTATCTCTCACAATTGTATTTATTCTTGCCAAAACTTATATAAAGACAGTCAACTTTACCCTAATTTGAATGATAAAAAAGGGTATTTTCACACTAGACTTGACTTCCCTTTATTACCCTCTGGTATATAGTATCTCTCACAATTGTATTTAGAGTAAATTGTAAATAACATGTACTTTACTAAAAATAAATAAATTTGTAATCACCTGTAGTTTGAAAATAAAATTTCTTTAAAAATAAAATTTCGAACATATGTGATTTTATAAACATAGCATACTTCTCACTCTAACGGTTAACAAAAATTAACGGATGGTGTGTAAATACGTTGCTACCCACCACACACACTCTCACTCTCTCTCTCTCTCTCTCTCTCTCTCTCTCTCACACACACACACATATATATATATATATATATATCTGTCCGGTCTTAAGTTTCTCTTTTATCTATTTCACATTCTTTCCTTTTTTTAATGCTTGACGAATGAGGCCAAGATTTATCTTATCTCAAATCGTTATATGTTCCTATTCGTTCTTTAAAAAAAGACGATTAGTTATATATATACGGATTTGATCGAATCGTCATCTCATCTCATCTAAAAAATTAAAGCAAATATTAGATAAAATGAGCCTAAGATTCAAATATCAAGATATATATATATATATATATATATATATATATATATATATATATATACTTTAGCTTAGTTGGTTGTAAAAGTTTGTTTGTTTGTTCACATAGGCAACGTGATTGTGGGGGTGTACATGATGAGTGAACTATTGATTGCTCAGTAAATACAGTCGCTTTCTCTGCTTAAGCTGTTGTAGGTGGGACAAAAGGTTCGATCTAAGAAAAGCAACTCCCGCTAAGGTATGGTTGACAATTCGCTTACCAAGGGTTCGAAATGGATTCATCACTCCCTAGCCATAGCAAAACGGGTTTTCGCGGATTCTTCCATGCTTCTCAATCACTAGTTGATTCCAACCCAGAGAACTATAAGTCTTCAGTTTCGAAAGAGAGCAGATGCTCTTCTATGATGAGTCGGGGAACAAGAGGTAAACTCACTCATCGCGAGTGGCGATCGGGTAGAAATGAAAGAAATACGCACAATATAAAGATGACTAACCAGGCATAAATAACTCAGAAATGATATGCGATTTTTTAGGGCAATTGTTGCTCTCTTTCGTCTAGGGTTTGAAAAAATATTAGGAAATCACATCTACAAATTAGAGGGGTAATTTGAACAAGTACATAGACAAAATTGAGGAGTCACAATTTTGAATCTAAGATACAAATTTCAACCTTTTGTAATCTTCTAAACAAAAGTTGAATGGAAGCCAAATGTAATAATTTTGTGCTTCTCAACCTAATGTCATTTCTGAGTTGGTTTTAACGGCAAGAGGTTTAGTCCAATACATGTGAACAATATTAATTAAATTACATTTTCAAGTTCAAAATCAACATAATATCATAATTATAAATTTTTGATTAGCATGTGTTCTTTTGCAAACAATTCTAATATTTATGATTACATTCTATGATTTATTGGTGTAAAGATAAACTAGAGAAAAATGTAAAGCTAAATCATGCATTTATACATTTAGACAAGTATTCACGACTCGTATTATATACTTTGTTAGTTATTGACATGTATTCCATTCTAAAATAGTTTTTAAAAAGATTATATTTGTATCGTGTTTTATTAAATTTCTATTAAATCTTAAAATTTTAGAGGCATTTTGTTAATCCTATAAACTATATATCAACTACATTTCTCAAAATTTGAAGAAATTAAACTTGCAAGTATTAAAAAAATTAAAAAAAGAAGTGAAGAATTTATATTGATTATTTTTGTAGAATTCCATCTTACACATACAAAGTGGTGATGTTAAGGTACATTGCAATGTCAAATTAGTTTTACAAACAAAAAGTAATTAAGGAAAGTGAAGAAGTACTTCTATCTTTTATCCATTATATATCTATTATATATATAACATATTCATGTGAGTATTTTGATAAGTAATATTTGTAATTCTGTAATTAAGCAAACCTAAAAGGGGGGGGGGGGGGGGGGATACTCAAAAGTGATTTACAGTGGTCAATTTTTAAAGTTTACTATAGTTTTGGTCGTTGTTAGAGTATTTTCTTGTAGTGTTCTATGATTTAAAAAAAATTTCATCAACTTTATCGTTGAGACTCTGCTTAATAAATAAACTACATTATCGAATCATCCATGCACTATGGGCCAATGATATTCATGTAATCATCAATGGTCATAATCATACCAACAACTGTTCATCAATGCACTACGGGCCAATGAGAACTTTTACCACATCATTTGTAACATCACAGGTCATGATTATATCGAATGATCCATGATCATAATTGTTAGGTTTGTAATATTCAAGAACGCAATCAAATTGCATAAATAAGCGGAAACGTGTAAAAATCAGAGTTTAAAAATTTTACAAACCATATACCCGGATCACCCTTTATGCACAATTATTAATTAAACGAAAAGATGAATAAAAAACATACCCTTGAAGATCCGAAACTTCCTCGTGCAAGTTCACCTCCAATCCTTTTCGCGTTCAATTTGAATCCACCGGGTTTTGTTCATTCCTTTGATCAACGTTAGCCACCCAAGTGTTTGGCCTCTAGAGGTGATCCACCAAGGAAGAAGAAGGATTCTAGAAGATGGGTGGTTGGCTAAACCCTAGTTTTTCTATCTCTATAGAAAAGGAGCGTCTTTCTCTCAACCATTGGAATTATTACATCATCTTGATATCCGATATAAGACTCTTCTTATAAAGATATCAAGTAACCTATTAAAATAAGGTATTATTTAATTAAACTCTTTTAATTAAATGGGCTCCCTAATCTTATTAGGGATAATTAATTAAACTCCTTTAATTAATTTTCCCTCCTAATCTATTTGGAATAAATGAGAGTACTTATATTAAATTAATTCCTAAACTCTTTTAGAAATTAAAATAATAATAATTGTAATAATATTAATAAGACTCCTCTTATTAATTTATATTTAATATTTCTAAAATATTAAATAATAAATATTAAGCTATTTAATTTATTCTATCACCATAGATTAAATTAAATATACTTAACATATTATTACGATTATGCCATTAACTTCTTAAATAATTATTCTTCCTTTTTATGGTGTGACCCTTTAGGTTCTCCATATTAAACCGGTTGTGAATAAATCAATTAGAACAATTCTAATCTTATTTAAATAAATAAATTAAATAATTAATTTATTTAAATAAATAATATTTATTCTACATAGGGATAAGCCTCCCTAGCGATCAAATCGACTTTTCGGATAATATAGATTTCAACATTAATCATAAAAGAACCTTTGAGTAAATAGTTACCGTCTGATTCAATCCTTCCACCATACTGATGTTCCAATTAAATATAAGACATGGAATTCTTCACAAGTCTTATTTTATTTAATTATATGTATTTCGATCCTTAAATGCACAACACCAAATAATGCAAATTAGAAACTCCTTTCTAATTTCATTACGCCTTAACCCGAGACTACTGGGTTGTCATTTATCGAATCACATAGGACATTTCTCTTCTTTTAATAGAAGTGGTAGATTCTTTATTGATCATACATTATCTCCATGTACAACTTATTATACCCAAGCATACCTTTGATATACCCTAAGGGTCTTAAGGAATAAGTCAAAGTATAACTCATCATACACAAGATACTTATGATGATCTCAAGTCCAAGGATCACTGTCTTTACTATCACTACTGAAATTCCTATTGACAGCAAGTAAAACTCCATTAGGTATTCCTTAGCGAGCCACGTTCAATGAACTTATTCTCTAATAAGCACCTACATACTTGCTTTAGTGTCTCCACACAAATGATCATGAGATCAATCATCCTCATCCAACGAAGCAAGTTAACGTATGTACCCAATCTATCCGGATTCACTAATCTCCAATTTAGTAATCCAATGATTGGGAACTATTTTAGTTTTAAGCTTTCTAAGAATTTAGATCTCATTAGAATGATCATCATCATTATTCTAAAAGCATTGCTTAAAACTATGGGTTTATCACATATTATAAAACGACATCACGTAGATAATTAAAAGCCTTTAATAAATTAATACTTTTTTATTAATAAATGAATAAGATTGTTACAAAGTATATGGTTTATCATCAAACATGATTGGCTTGTATGCATACTACTTTCAATCTCCCACTTGCACTAAAGCCAATCACCATGGTATCTCATACTCTTCTTCTCTAAGTGACGATTATCCTGCTGTTGGATAAGCTTTAGTTAATGGATATGTAATGTTGTTCATGAGAGTCCATTATCTCTATAGTGATTTTCCATCTTTTAATGATTCTAATAATCAAATGAAAGTACCACAACACATGTTTAGATCCAAGATGAGACTTAGGAACTATTCCTAGTTTTGTAATGAACTTTTAATCCAAACAATCAACTTGCAGCTTCATTTATAGCTATATACTTTGTCTTTATCACTAAACCAGCAACTCTTTGTTGTTTGAAACCTTTCCAATTTACTGCACCACTATTCAAGATAACGCTTTACCTTAAAATGGATTTTCATCATCTTGGTGCATGCCTAAAAACTTGAGTCTGTTAAGCCCTCTAGTTTTAATTTAGACCCACCATAAATATGATCACATCCTTAGTGCCGATAAAGTACTTTAAGATATTTTTCACATCTTTACGTTGATCTTCTCGAATATACCGCCGTCAACATTAGATCTTGTATATTTCATTGCATACATGATAGTCACTCATGCGATCTCTCCTTTCAGGAGTCTGTGGGGACTATAAAGAGAGATACACTCCATAGCTCATCGACATGAGACATCTCTTGGAGTTTGTCATGCTAAACGACTTTAGCATCAAATGAATATACGTTCCTTGGGTTAAGTCGAGCATCCTCTTGTATCTATCTATATAGATTTTATCCCCAATTAAGATACTCTTCCCAAACCATTCATGGAGGAATGTTTAGACAACTTTATCTTTACTGATTGTAGCATTGGTATGTCATTCCTTTTCCGTAGTATATCAACATATAGTACTAGGAATGTCACGATGCTCCCACTGACCCTTTTGTACACACTATGTTCATTCTTATTTTTGATAAAATCAAACTCTTTTGATTGCCTCATCAAAACGAATGTTCCATATTTTAGAAACTTGCTTCAATCCATTTCTCTAAGTGTCTACAACACTTACCTCATCGTATGTAACTGGATCATCATCTTCTATGATGTGTACCTCATCATCATCATCTATGATGAATCCATACCTCCTGGTATCTTCGATACTATTCCGATTCTGATTATTCAACCAGGTACAATAGAATTCATCTACGGTGTTCCTCTTATTTGACTTATAGTGTTTTGTGGATCATGAACTCTTCAAGATCTATTATCCTCCCACTAGCCCCTTTAATAATAAACACCTTTATCTTAGAAGCGGGTGTTTCATGATAAACACCTTTTTGCTATGTAGGATTATAGAACATATGCCCTAAACTTACTTTAGGATGTCCCACAAATCATACATGTCAAATTTTGTCCCAAGCTTATCCTTTGAAACCTTTTTCACATAAGTTGGACAACCCCTTATCTTAACATACTTAAGATTAGGAATCCTCCATGTCCATAACTTTTATGGAGTCTTGGGGGCGGGATTTTGAGGTTACCATTTTCGTGAGATATCTGCCCATTTCTAGGACATGACCACTGAAGGATCTTTGGAATGTCGGTAAAATCATTATGGACGCACCATGTCCAACAAGGTACGAATTTTCCATTCAGATACATCAATCAATTATTGCGTATCAGGATGTGTCTATTATGAGAAAACCATTTGAGATGATCTAGAAACTTATTGCACAAGTATTTATTCCTTGATCTGATCAAAGAATTCTAATACTTTATCAATTTATTTCACTTCTGAATTCTTTGAACCTTTCAAATAATTCATACTTGTATTTCGGAAAATACACATTCAACTCTTTGAATGATCATCTCATTTTCTTATACTAGTTTGTTCAATTTGCAAAATATATTTTTCACGTAAATCAAGTATACAAAATCCATTAATTAATATTTCAGGTTCTATACAAAACATTATTATTATAAATAGAACAACAATTGATCTTAATTATAATACCAAAATTTTTATTGTCAACAATAAAATGAAAATAATGTTTCTAACAAGAATTGGAATACAATAACAACTTATTGACTTAATAGATTTGCCCGTAACACATGCTAAACTATAAGTTTCTATAGCTAATGCAAAGAACCTTTGCTTCATTTTCCACACATGGATTACTTATCTTTGTTTAACTTTCTACTTCATTTGGTCCTTCATAAATCTATATTTATGATAACCAAAGTTGGTATCCAATACCCAAGTAGAACCTTGACTTAAAAAAAAAATATTTTAAATCATGAACAAATTTGTATTTGTAACCAAAACTTCACTAAGCTTCTTTGGTTAGCCTCTGCAAGATGCTTCTTGCAGTTTCTTTCCAGTGTCCAGGCTTATTGTAGTGGAAGCAAACTCCTTTGCTATCCGTATCAGTTTTGTTCTTATTATCCTTTGTTTTTGCCTTTTCATTTACCTTCTTTGAATCGTTCTTCTTTTCAGAAAATCCTTTGGCCCCTACCAGTAAGACTTTGTTTTTCTTGGTTGGAAAGTTACTCTCAACATTTTCAACATGTTAAGCGAATCAGCGAGGCTGATATCTAGCTTGTTTATATGAAAAATTCATAACAATTGTGAAAGGAGTCCGGGAGTGAGTGCAAGATCAAATCTTGGCTCAACTCTCCATCCATGACAAAACCAGTTGTCCAAATTGATCAATCAAATTGATTATGTTAAGAACTTTTTATGCATACTATAGTGCCATTGGCCATTCTAGATCGGAAGAGCTCCTTAGATATCTCGATATCTTTCAGGTCCTACTTTCCTCACCATCAACTACTTGATGTGCGGGAATATAGTAAAGCATCCATAGTTTCAAGTCGACGCTGAAGCTCGTTACTCGTGGATGCGAGCATGATGCATTGAGCCAATCATGCATCATCTTGCCACTTTCTAAAAGTAGCAATCTCTTTTTCGGGGCATTATTCGCAACCATTGCGAGGATAAAGCGATTAAGAACATAAGATAGCTTTTCACCATGAGAACTATTCTCAATTTCCTTTTCTTATCCGCTTAATTCTGGCCAGTTAATTTAGCATCTAATATGCTTCGCAGTGATAGTAATTTTAGACATTGTAAAATTACAGAAATGAATTTGTAATTAACAACATTTTAACATACATTCTTTTATTAATTACCAAAATAACTTAGGTCTTGATTTAAATTGGCATCTCCCACTATTTTCTTCAAACTATATTACCCTCACTTATATAGTTCGGCAAAATCTAATTAAAGATTTGCTAGTGAGAATAAGGATCCCATTTCAAATGTATATAGCCTTGTGGTGACACAACAAACTATATATAAATAAATAGGTAGACAACTTTTGTCAATTACATCAACTATGCAACTCCTTTTCTTTTGCCTCTTAGATTATTTTGATCAAGTGGTGGCACATCCGAATCAAAATTATCCAAGTTAAGTCCGACCTAGCACTCCATATATTCAAAAAAGAAAAAATATCATCCTTGTGGTGACACAACAAAAGCAGATTGTTCAATTTTCTTTATAAGCATCAAATGTGATAAATTAACATCTTAAATACTTAATACTTGCCTTGTGGTGACACAACAAACTCATATTAAATATTTAATACTCTATTAATTTTATCATGCTAGAAAGGCGACGTTCGATATTCCAAATATCTTTGAACGCTTAGACTTAATATAAAAATTGAGGGGTTTGTTATTAATTGTCTCATCTTGTTTAAGCAAGATGCACATATATATATAAAATACGCGTCATATTAATAAACATGCTAATACGCTCGATAATATAGAGAGAAAACTTGAGCTTTACGTGTGATTTTCAATTCTAATCTAAGCACCTATTTATAGGAAAATACTTAGAACACCAAAGCGAAAAATTTAATAAATTATTAATATAATAAATTTGAATTCCTACGCCCACTTTTTTTTGTTCAAACTTCAAAGAACACAAGTATCTCACCTTACAAAACTTACAAAAACGTTTTTCATAATTAATTAATTTAAAACTCCAAAAAATAATAATTAATTAATCCTAACTTCAATAATTCATAATAAATAGCCCTTTTAAAATTCGAATCTCGTGAGTTTTTATAGGAAATTCAATTCTCTACAACTTTACAAGAAAGTTTTTCCAATTCCAAATGAAAATGGATCAAATCCACAAGCAAGCGATTTTACAATTTATAATCAAATTTCAAATCAATAAATGGGGTCCATGAGGCATGTTTAACATATTTTAAACATTTATTGCAACAAAAATACTCTTCCTCCTCGTATACTCATATATCCCACATTCGTTGTAAAAATATCACCATTATTATATTATTAAAATATAATAATATATATAAATGAATTAATTTATCGAGAAAAAGATAAAATTTCAATTTTCAACAATTGTCACATTAAAAATTTTCTCCATCTATGTCCATATAAAATAGATATTTTCCTCATCATAAAAATTAATAATTAATTATTCACAAATAATATTACATAATCACAATATTGACAACTGGTAGTTCCTGGAAGAGGGGCTTTCCAATAAGAATTTCTCTTTCTTTGGCGGCAATTAGGTGACCAAACCTCTCTCCTAGACAGAACTTTCTAGGCATTGCCAATAATGTTATCCAATAATATTATTCAGATAATATGAATTATTGCTCAGATAATGGAAAATCTTCGTCTTTGTGACAATTATTGAAACAACAATAATATAAAATATCAACGTAGCAATTATTGAATCAATAAAATAAAATATTGAATGATAATTATCAGTAATAACAATTATTGAGTAATGCCTTCTTACGAAAAAAATTATCATGCTTCATGAATAGTACTCGTGAATAGTAACTCATGAATAGTAACTCGTGATTAGTAACTCATGAATAGTAACTCGTGAATAGTAATTAAAAAAAATTGAATACTTTTATTTCATAAAATTCGGGGTTTTACACTACAGGATAAAGATTATATATATATAATCTGACTACTTTATATTACACGGACTCAGCGGGAAAAAAAAAGTGGCGAATCCCTTTATAAAATCGCGAATAATTTTTTTTATTATTATTTAAATTTTATACAACAAAATTATGTCCAATTAAATTGTTCTAAACACATATCAATATACATATCAAATTAAAATAATTAATAATTCACATAAAGGTTTGGCTCGATGCCACCGTTAGGGTTTGTAATATTCAAGAATCTAATCAAATTGCATAAATAAGCGGAAACGTGTAAAAATCGAGTTTAAAAATTTTACAAACCATATACCCGATCACCCTTTATGCACAATTATTAATTAAACGAAAAAGATGAATAAGAAACATAACCTTGAAGATCCGAAACTTCCTCGTACAAGTTCACCTCCAATCCTTTTCGCTCAACTTGAATCCACCGGGTTTTGTTCCTTCCTTTGATCAACGTTAGCCACCCAAGTGTTTGGCCTCTAGAGGTGATCCACCAAGGAAGAAGAAGGATTCAAGAAGATGGATGGTTGGCTAAACCCTAGTTTTTCTATCTTTATAGAAAAGGAGCGTACTCTCCAACCATTGGAATTATTAAGTCATCTTGATATCTGATATAAGACTCTTCTTATAAAGATATCAAGTAACCCTATTAAAATAAGGTATTATTTAATTAAACTCTTTTAATTAAATGGGCTCCCTAATCTTATTAGGGATAATTAATTAAACTCCTTTAATTAATTTTCCTCCTAATCCTATTAGGAATAAATGAGAGTACTTATATTAAATTAATTCCTAAACTCTTTTAGAAATTAAAATAATAATAATTGTAATAATATTAATAAGACTCTCTTATTAATTTATATTTAATATTTCTAAAATATTAAATAATAAATATTAAGCTATTTAATTTATTCTATCACCATAGATTAAATTAAATATACTTAACATATTATTACGATTATGCCATTAACTTCTTAAATAATTATTCTTCCTTTTATGGTGTGACCCTTTAGGTTCTCCATATTAAACCGGTTGTGAATAAATCAATTAGAACAATTCTAATCTTATTTAAATAAATAAATTAAATAATTAATTTATTTAAATAAATAATATTTATTCTACAATAGGGATAAGCCTCCTAATGATCAACGACTTTTCGGATAATATAGATTTCAACATTAATCATAAAAGAACCTTTGAGTAAATAGTTACTTAAATGCAATTCAATCCTTCCACCATACAATGTCCCAATTAAATATAAGACATGGAATTACCGTCAAGTCTTATTTTATTTAATTATATGTATTTCGATCCTTAAATGCACAACACCAAATAATGCAAATTAGAAACTCCTTTCTAATTTCATTCGCCTTAAACCAAGGACTCTTTGGGTTGTCATTTATCGAATCACATAGGACATTTCTCTTCTTTTAATAAGTGGTAGATTCTTTATCGATCATACATTATCTCTATGTACAACTTATTATACCCAAGTATACCCTTTGATATACCCTAAGGGTCCGAAGGAATAAGTCAAAGTATAACTCATCATATACAAGATACTATGATGATCTCAAGTCCAAGGATCACTTGTATTACTATCACTACAGAAATCCTATCGACAGCAAGTAAAACTCCATTAGGTATTCCTTAGCGAGCCACGCTCGAAGAACTTATTCTCTAATAAGCACCTACATACTTGCTTTAGTGTCTCCACACAAAAATGATCTTGAGATCAATCATCCTCATCCAATGAGTAAGCAACGTATGTACCAATCTATCCCGATTCACTAATCCCCAATTTAGTAATCCAATGATTGGGAACTATTTTAGTTTTAAGCTTTCTAAGAATTTAGATCTCATTAGAATGATCATCATCATTATTCTAAAAGCATTGCTTAAAACTATGGGTTTATCATATATTATAAAACAAAGATCATGTAGATAATTAAAGCCTTTAATAAATTAATACTTTTATTAATAAATGAATAAGATTGTTACAAAGTATATGCTTTATCATCAAACATGATTGGCTTGTATGCATACTACTTTCAATAATCATACCAATCAACAGTCCATCTATGCAAGTAAGCCAAATTAAAGATGACTTTCATCACAATATAAGCATGAGGATGATGACAATAATATAAGCATTAATCAAACGAAATCAAGGATAAATTTTAAAGACTTTAAATGTATCCAGAGTTTAAAAATATCCAAATTGTCAACATGATGCTGCTTTGTGGAGTAAAATTCAAGAATGATATTGTATCAAAAATGATTTGGACCGAAAAGAAATCAATTTTTGTCATGAATAGTACTCCGGGTGAATAGTACCCGGGTGAATAGTATCTCATGAATAGTACGTCAGAAATAGTACCCCGTGAATAGTACTTATGAATAGTACTCATGAATAGTACTTTATGAATATAGTACCCGTGAATAGTACTTCGTGAATAGTACTCATAAAAGAAAAATACAAAAGAAAATGATATTCCATGACGAGTACAAAAGAAAGGATATCTCATACGAGTATAATAGAATATATGAAACTACAAATAAATTTTCATCCGCAATGCGGTAATCCACGCAGACAGATAATTTTCATAATTTAATAAAGAATGAATACGAAGGGTCATTCACCGTACATCCAGTAGTCCGCGTGAGATGAGTTATTTCAATGTAATAATAACGAATGGAATAACAGAAGAATTTCAGTATGCATGCGGTAGTCTGCGTAGACAGGTTATTCCAACAGAATAATAAAGAATGGAATAACAGAAGAATTTCACCATGCATGCGGTAGTCCGCGTAGACATGCATGTTATTCCAACAGAATAATAAATAATAGAATAACAACTCTTACGAGTATTGAAAAAAAATAACTATCTTCATGAATACGAAAGAAATAATACCCCTTACGACTGTTGAATGAAAATAATATTTCTACGAATATTGAACGAAGATGATATTCCTTACGAATATTGAACGAAAATAATATTCATACGAATACGAAAAATAATATCTCTTCAAAATATGAAATAAATAATACCATTTACGAATGTTGAACGAAAATAATATTCCTACGAATATTGAACGAAGATGATATTCCTTACGAATATTGAACGAAAATAATATTCATACGAATCACGAAAAATAATATCTCTTCGAATATGAAATAAATAATACCCCTTTACCTCGGAAGAAGATCGATACTTAGAATAAATAAGTAGCGAGACTTCTCTAGCTTTTCTTTCTCTCTCTATAGCTTCTCTCTCTATAATTGCTCTTGTGAGTCTTAGTGAATTAGTGAGAATGAAGGAAGAATGAGCTTCTATTTATAGGAAAATATAGTTTCGATAATTGACGCTTTGGGGCTCAAATATTACAAGATAATACCTTCATCTTTTCCTTCATTTTTAATTTAGTCATGCAAGTATTATCAAACTTGCACCACCTCCCCTAATAGTACATCATGTGAATCAATAGTACAATCATGTGACTCAATAGTTCTATACATGTGAAAAAAATAATTACAGTATAGTACTTTCATCTATATCTCCATTTTTAATTTAGTCATGCAAGTATTATCAATCTTGCACCACCTCCCCTAATAGTACATACATGTGAATCAATAGTACACACATGTGAACACATAGTTATAAGTATGTGAATTAATAGCAATTAATTACTCATTTATCCGATTAATTACCCGATTGGTCAATATAACTTTCATACATCAATTATTATCGAAATAAATGTCGATTTCCACTAACACTAATAATCCCAACATAATGGAATTATCAATTTCATCTTTAATCAACACGAACTTATTTATCATAAATATTATAACTCACAATATTTAACAATCAGATCATTTTCAGGAAAGAAGGGACTTTCCTATAAGGGCGCACAATTAGGTGACCAAACCTCTCATCGACAGAATTTTTTAGACATCATCAATATTGCAAATAATAATATGAATAACTTTGTCGCCTCAATTATTAATTTAATAATATAAAATATTGATATTGTGATAATAATTGAATCAATAATATGCGAGATATTATGCAACAATTACTGTAGAAATAATTGAGTATAACTGAGTGACTTCTTATGTAAGCATCAATAATCAATACCGTGTCTTACTACTTATGCAACCACGCCATTCATCGTACTTTTACTACCGGGTAGTTCAACAGGTTTAACGGTAAAACTTTTCGCCGTTATTTTTATAAAAGATATTTACATCATTTTCTAACTACGACGATTATTTCCACCGTAGGTCTACCAATGATTGTCTTGTTGCATTTAATATTACGTATGTAATTTAGAGTCAAAAAAGTATCCAAAGTCGCCCCAAAATGCGTCCCAACTTGATCTGGCCCGACCCAGTAGCCTAAGCGCCGCTCACTCAATATTTGAAAATCTACCTCCTAACGCATCACAGCGCTTGAAAATATACTAGAAATGGGTGCCTCGACGCTGGGCTCTTTTCGAAAATTTTCTGCTCTGACATCCTTTAGGAAAATGGCCATAACTTCTTCGTCCAAACTCCGATTTCGATAATTCAAAATGTTCCGGAAAGAGAAGACGTAGATCTACAACTTTTATTCTTTGAGTTTTTCGAATTAAAGGCTGGAACTTTTGTCCCAATTCTTACAAAACAACGTCAAACATACATGAATAGACACAAACACTTAAAAACATCCAAAATATTAAGCTCAAATGCACTCAATTATAAATATAAAACTCATTCATCACAAATCATAAAGATATGATCATTTTATTTATTTGCTATATGTGATTTTGTTATAAGCTTGCTAAATTGATATGAATTAATTTTTGTTGATGACAAAGGAGAAAAGATATTTAGGTAACGATGATTATGTTATAATTAACTTGTGCTTAATGATTAATATGAATAATCTTATTTTTTTTTGATAATGACAAAGGAGGGGGGAGGGGGGGGGGGGGGGAATATTTTGTATTTGATGTGGTTAACAGGTATCAGATAATTCCAGAACATCAATTCAAAGATATAACAGTCTAAAATTAAGGAAATAAAGAATATAAGTTTTAGACTCCTTTTTCTAACCAACTTTAATAAACTTGTTATCTTAAAAAAAAGAACACTTTGAATTAAAACCATATTTCAAACTCCTTAAAATACTCCAATTTAAATTTAAAATAGTTTAATAGCCAAACATATTTAGATATAGCAGCAGAACAAATATTAAAAAATATTTCTTAATTATATCAGTTACCATAAAATTAATACTGTAACACGCGCTTGGCAAATTAAACCAACTTGTATTAGCACATATTAGAATAACATGTAACACTCCAATCCGCAGTAAAACTTCTTAATAAACTGCATTTCGAATTTGAATTGTTTTTTTCCAGTAAAACAGATTATTATAGAAACTGTTATTTCAATATTAAAGTAGATTCCTTAATTAACCAAATACCTTGAAAATCTCTCATTTCAAACCCGCTATAACATAGTAAACTAAGAGAATAATATCCAGCAGAATGATATAAAGGATAACACTGATATCTCCAAGGCCCAAAATAAGACTGATATCTTTTAGAGGCCAAAAATAATATCATACTTGGAAAACCATTATAAGGAAAACCCAAACAAACTAAATTTAGTTCATTTAAAAATAACTTACTGCTAAAGATATATTGGCATCATTAAAACATAGAATATAAAAAAACCAACAATATTATTTATTTATATGTATGTAATTTCTTTTGTACCGAATATGTATGCGTAGTATAGAAAAAAACATGCACTTACATGAATTTAAAAATGTGAATAATTAATTATTTTTTATTCAATTTATACTATTAAAATTGTGAGGTTACATATTAATGAAGTTGAAAGTTGTTAGAATTAATTTTCGATTTTGTTATCAAATAAGAAAGGGAAAAGGAAGAAAAATAATTAATATGGCAGTGAGAGAAAGTGAATGAAATGAAAATAAAAATTTAATCATTAATGCAAGTTTAATGAATAAAAATTTATTAACTTAGTTTGAGTTAACTGATCACCAACTAAATTAATCTAATAATTTGATTAACTTCTTGGCTTATTATATATTAGTATTGATACTATAATAATTTGACTTTGTTGAAGATAATTTGAGATTTTTAAATTTAAAATTAATATGAATTAAGTTAGTTTTAAACCATACAATAATAAAAATTATAAACTACTGAAAAAGTATCACTGTTAACAAGATTTTTTTTAAAAATTAAATAATTTCCAATATTTTTAAATTTAAAGATATCTCAGATTAATTTTATAAAGTCAAACATAATCTTATATTTTAAAATAAAAGAATTAGTTTTTCATTTGAGAGTTTGCGGTGGTAGCATTTTGACCTTCAAATACACCACATTATTTGTGTGTTGTGGTTGAGTCTCAAACGTTGCGTTTAAAATCAAATGTTGCGCCTGTAAGTCAAATAAACCAAGTTTTATATAACTACTTCTAGAAGATTAATTTCAAGTGCGTTTAGACTTCTAAACATTCTAAGCACAAGATAATGTTAGGGGTAAATTTTTTTGTCTCAAATATTGTCATAAATAATGTGACATTAAATAAAATAAATGCTATTTTATGTCATACTGACCAAGGGACAGTCTCAAGTAGACAATTTCAATCATAATAAAATATACTTAATCAATGTAATGATATCAAATCATTTGAGACAAAAAATTTAAATTTTGTAACACTATCGACACACACTAACTAAACAATTCATATACTATATGAATTTAGAGTTCATGAAATTGTCACAATCTTGACCATCATAAAATGTTTATAATATTTTGTTATATTAATTATAGTAATTTGCCATTTTAATTCTATGTTGTGATCAATACAAATGCATTATTTAATGGGCTTGCGAGAGATACCTTTAGGTATATAAGTTATATACCTAATTTTATAAAATAAGTTTAATTATCTCAAGTTTTTTTTAGTAAAATTTAACTTTTAGGATGAAAAGATAATGTCAAAATATGAGTAACCATAAATTTTATTCAATTTGAGGTCATGTAACACAATTATTATAACATTATAAAATAAGTATATTTTTGATTATAAAATAAGTATATTTTTTGATTACTTAGATTAGTTGAACTTTTATTAACATAAAGTCGATGATTTTACATCACCAAATCATACTGTAAAATTCAAATATTTTTGTATATTTTTTATATCTTTGAGTTGATTTTATTTAAAAATCTTAAAAATTGACGCCTTAACCCTACGAGTTATACTAGTTAGATACTCAACGGAATATATCACTTTTTCACATATTTAATATAACTAATAATGTAATAAAAATTACTATAAATTTCACAGTGATTAAAAATGTGACAAACTTCATAAAATTCGAATCCTTCGTGTATTGTGTAAATAAACATCCACAACATCACTACTTTATCCTTCTCTAAAGAATGGCTTTAAGGTACAATATTTTATTTTTTTCTAAAAAGAATGTCAATAAGTACATAATATAGAGTTAAAATATGTCAAATTATTACTTTATGTAATTTTATGAAATTACTAAAAATAAACTTAAAACCTTTTCTTATTTTTTTATTTATATTTTGAATGACCAAAGGTGTAATATTTTTCAAGTATTTCGTATTTTTTAAACATACGAAAAGAGCAATTCACGTGAACCGTAAATCTATTACATATACCTTTGGGCTTTGGCTTTGGATGCACAGGCACGTACGTATCTATCCATCACCGTCTTGAAAACAACGCAACCCCTATGTGGGACCCACCTGAAACACAAATATGGCAATATTTATATACGGACTTCCTCAGTATGTCAAGAATCGGCGTGGCGTTGCCTTTGAAAACTCCTCTTCCTCCTCCTCGTCTCTCTCTCTCTCTCTGTTCCTCTAAATTGCAATTTCAGTAATTCTCGGTTTCCATATCCCTATTGTTCTCGATTCTGTTCACCACCAACATAATCTAAACAATGCAACGAGCTGTTGACAACTTCCTAGCTGTTACCAAGGAGTGAGTTTTTCTCCATTTTCTCACCCTCACTTAATTTCTTTATTTAAATTCTATTTTTTTGGTTTATGCAAAATAATTATATTGCTAGAAAAAGGAAGTGATTAACATGAAGTTAACTTTTATCAATTGAACAATATAGTGTCAACACACATGGGAGAAGGTGATCTCTCTGCGTGTCAGCACTGTATTGATCAATTGATCAACTTATCATGAAGTGTATAACTTTGACACGCAGGTGATGAGTGATCTATTTGCGTATTAGTACGATCAGTTGACCAACTTACCATAAAATTAATTTTATGGTAACCGAATCCCTAAAAAAATGTGACTTTTGTTGGGTTGATGGATCAATTAATTATCTGTCTATGTAAATCTATATTAGTTTGGGTGATGCTGCGGGTCTCAACTTTTTTATATCAAAAAATATATACTCCTATAACATTAGTTGGGTAGATGATTGAAGATAACATAAAGTATTATTATTATTATTATTATTATTTTATTTTTAATGTTATGTTAGACCTATAATTTAAGATCCATAGCTTTATTTTATTAGTTTTTTGTATTTTTACTTTATAGACCGTGTCTGTTTACTCTATTAGCTTCTTTTTTTTCGTCAATTAATTATGAAATTTGATATTTTCTAAGGTAAAAATAAAATGATGCTTCATTATGTAGTGGATGGGTCCCTCCCTGGTGTTGTGCAAATATAAAATTTATAATTGGGTGAAATATTTTTTTCTTAAAATTATTTATTATCTATATATTTACAGATTGTGCCTAATGTATTGGACTAATTCATTTATGCGGGTTTGCAAATTTTAGTTTATTTCTATGGAAAAAAGAATAATTAGATGTCATAGATATGGGATTCATGAGGTGTTTTGATTTGAAGAAATTTACCCACTTCTATTGCTTGCAGTTTTCTAATATGGATGAATTGATTGGATTATATGGGATTCATGAGGTGTTTTTAAAACCATGTTTGAGAATTGTGAAATGTTTATCATTTTTCTTCCAAATCCTTTTTTGCTAGAGCGAAGGGGAGGGATTTGGGGGGGCGAAGTTGATACTCTTTTCGCCCCCATAAATGTTCCTACATAACTTTTTGCGTAGTTTTTAAACTTTTGTTTGATTTCCTAATTGACCCTTATGAAATGAGTGGTTGAGAATGTATCATGATTATAAACCACACAAGTTTTAGTTATTGGAGGGACTCACTGTGAATTCAAACGATAAAAGTGACATGACTATGTATCAAGATTATAAACCTAATGCTTTAGGAATGTTAAGATTTCACCTCATATTAACAAAAAAAAAAATTAACTTGACAACATTTACTCAAAAAAGAATCGTTGCAAATTTTGTGGGGACTTTCTAAAAAAACGTGTTTCAATAATTATGGGACAGATGGAGTATTACTTTTGATTCAAGACTTCCCCCAAAACGTGAGATGATTTGGAGAGAGGGAGAAAGAAGCTCATTTACACGAAATAATTTGTTCATCAATATCTTTGAGGTGGAGTATCTGCCATTGATCATTTATAAATAGTTTGTGTACATAAGATTCTTTCTTTATCTTAGAATAATGCTAGAGACACAAACTATTTTACAAATATTTTACAAAATGTTGATGTGACATACTCCACCTCAATATATTGTGTGGTGTAGTCTTTGTCTTAATACCAAAACTAACCTTTGAAAATAAAGCAACATTTATTTTATGAAAACCTGATCTTATATTGCATCACATTTATTTTATGAAGACCTAAAACCTAGAGGATCATGCACAATGACGTAGTTTAGATTAAAGAGTGACACATTTGTAAATGTGTGCATTTAATATTAATGCATGACACATTTGTATATATGTGCATTTAATTGTTTATTCGATGAATGTCAACATATTTAGAAATTTAGCACTCACTAATTTAAACTGCATTGTTTTACATTATCCTTTAGAGTATTTATCCAGAGCGAGCTACACATTAGATGCTAAATCCCCTTATTTTATATCAAGTGTAATATAGTAATAATGAACTTTAGCAATTAAATTCTCTTCGCTTTCTTTTCCTTCTTCTAAACTCACAACCAAAGAAAAGTATTATTAAAAAATTTGTTTGTAATTCGAGCATTTGATGAACAATATTTTGATATGGTTGCCAGGTCAGTGAAAACGATCACTTATGAATCTTTGAACAATATCGTAAGGCTTATAAATGGAGTGTCAAGGCTCTTGTTGGCTATTATGCCGGGGAAGGCTTCTGTACTCGAAGGGCTGCATGGTTGGGAACTCAGACCAACTTTTCGTGGACCTCGGCTTCCACGCTGGATGGAGAAGTAAGTTTTGGGTTTTTGATGAAAATTTTTAAGCAGGTGTTTGTTTGTATGTGTTTTGAAATTTGCATAATTAATAATTAGGATATATCACGCTAATATGTACTATAATTTCTCAGTTCATATATTTTTAGGGTATCAATCCCTGTAAGTTATAAGATTGAGATGTATCATCCTTGATCGTTAACTCTTTTAATTATACAAATTGTTAGACAACTACTAGAGGAGATGAAAAAGTCGTGTCATCATGTAGCGGTTACTTTTTGTTTTATTCTTTCAAGATGATTCTTTTTGACCCTTGATACCATTATGTTCAATCTGTAAACTATGTGTGTGAAAAGCTAGCTTTGTGAGCAAAAATTTGAATGTTAGATGATGCTTCATCTTGACAAGTGGCATGCGCTATTACTAGTTGACCTTGAAATGGTGAAGACTATGTTTTAATAATTAAATTTCACAACACTGTACATATGTTAAACCAGTGATAACTAATGAAATTCATAGTTGTTAGTCTTCTACAAACGGCTAAGGGCCATGTGATGGTAGGTAGTTGTAATGTAGATTTCATTTGGTGCACCATGCATGTTAGCATAGACCCTTGGGCCTTGTGTTGGATAAATCTATAGTTTGAGTCTTGTACTTTTTCATGTTATTTTGATTAATGAAAATCTGAGAAAGAGTTTAAGTTTTGCGCCTCTCTATCCTTCTTCTTGTCCTTCTCCTCCTCTTCCTATCTTCTTCATCTACAAGCAATCTTCTAAACACAACAAAGCTCATAATTTTTACACCCTATATTGGTTGTCTAAATGACATTCTATAGTGGGCATAAAGTTATGTGTGTAATCTCTCTCTCTCTGAATAAATACCTACGGAAGTCGGTCTAAAATTGAAATTGTTTATTCAGAAGTTGATAAATCAGAAATAAATGTAGCGAGAAACTTCACATAGTGTTTGTTACCCATCTAGTAGAATTAGTTTTCCCATTCACACAATCTCCGGTATTTTAAAGATTGCACTTGTGTATGTGGGCTCGCAAACGTGCAATTTCGGCATATGATTCTTTAAAGAAGACAACTTTAAATGCCATGCCAGTTGCTGATATTTGCAGTTTTCTTTTGATGATTCCAGTGGCGTGTCATCTTTCAACCAATTCATTCATGAACTTTCCATGGATTCTGATACGTCCTCAAGTGTGGATTACTCATCTGGAGAGGACTATAGTGATGACGACGACGACTCTCCTTCGACTCCATTATCTCAAAGTTCTCGAGCCTCCAGGGCTAACAGCTTTGGCAGGCACGATAGGGATTGTGGGCATTGGACGCATAGTTTAAGATGCATATTGGCATGGCTTCAATTTCCTGCATGGTTTCTGTCGGGGAATATTTATCATGCATTTCTTTTTATGGACTCAAATGCAGCCACTACCTTAGGAAATCTGCACCCTTCAGATTCAGATACTACCAAGAAAGCACACACCCTTATGGACCATATTGTGCAACGTGCCACTGACAAGAGGCGAGGACTTATAGAGGTTATAGGAATTTATATTTAAGGTTTTTTTTTTGTATTCTGTATGTCTCAATCAAACATTTATGGTCTTGATTTATTTCAAATTCTCATATGATGTTATGTTAACCAGGATCTCCATCTAGGAATTGAGATTTTTATAGAAGCTGTATTTGATGTTTTCCACAAGGCAGCACGCTATCTTCTTTCGCCATTAGACACTTTCAGAAAGCTATCAAGATGGTTTTCTTTTGATACGAGTAAAAATATTCCTGATGGTGCTTCAGGTGTTTCCATTGCTACTGCCACTCTCGTTGAGACTGATCCAACTGCTACAGAAAGAACAGCTACTTCTCGTGGTTCCTTGAATACAGATGCTCGGACATGTCGAGATGTCATAACAGAGTTTGGGTAAGAGCTTTATTTTTATTCGTCAATTTCCTTATCTTAAGCCACAGCTGCATACGCTTTTGAGACATTGGATCTACTGTTGGTCTGGGACAAATTTGCTGATATGTGTACCTGTACCTAAATTAGTATTGCCTCTTACATGGTTTTGATATCAACACGATGCACATTTCTGTTAACGTGGACCTTTATTATCCTTTTGTATGAAGTGTTTGACAATGATTGGGTGAGGTGGTCTTTTCTAATTTAGCATCAATAACTAGTGCTGCTACTATCATCTCATACATGTTGAACTCTGTTTTTATCTAATTAGCCACTCTTGTTTTTACCATCATATTAATTTATTGCTCAAAGGATTCCATTTATCATTTCTGGTGTTATAATGAAAAGATTTAATAGCTTTGTCCCGGTTTATAGATTGTTTTGGAAGGATAAGAATGTGACGCCCGGCGGGATAATGATTATCCTGCGGGCTTGTAAACAAATAGATTCACAAATAAAGGAACAAGAGGTTCACCGAAAAACACAGAGAAACTCTCTCTAATATGTAATTTTATATTTATCAAAATCAAAGTCTATCTAATTCAACCCACAAACCAGGTTTATATATAGCTAACAAAACTTTATCTCCAAGTCCCTCTAAAATATTCCTAGAGATATGAAAATTAAAAAAATAAAATAAAATCCTCCTAGGGATGTGAAAAAGATTCTAACAAATTTTCTAGAGATATAAAAAGATATTCTAACAAACTTCTTAAAAATACGGAAATAAAATCTTTAACAAGTAACAACTTATTATAAAAAATTTACTACCTAATAAAATACTATTATTATAAAAGAATTAAATAATAATAATAATAATAATAATAATAATAATAAGGTCCATCGATTTTCGAAGTCATAACGCCTCTTCGGAAGAAGTTCGCCACATTCGAAGTCATGACGCCATCTGAAGCCAAACTCCAGGCCACGAAGACATGAACCAATGCCCTTCGACCACAAGTCAACCGTCATCTGATACTCTGGTTCTGATCCCTTAACCTTCGTCCTTTAGCATCGTCATCGTACTATCCGACCATTCAGGATCTTCTACCGTAAATCCTCCTCTGCATCGATCTTCTATGTTGGAAAGAACTCGTCCTCAAGTTCAAGACAAATAGAATGGAAATCAGTCTGAGAAGAAGCTTGACAAGAATCGGAAATATTTTCTTTTTGATTCGATCCCGGGACAAGATATATCTGTTGTTGAATGTCACTCATCGCCGATAGTCTTGATGGAAGCTCTTCGGGCAATTCTTGTACATCGGCTGACACTTTAGTGCTTTCAGTTGTCGAACCGCTCTCACAAGGAAGTAAGACATACACCACACTTTCACGATCGACCTCTGTTAGAAATCTAGTCATGGATAATAGGTGCGGACTTCCGACTGCTCGAGCTGAACTGTCCTCTTCTCGCCGATCGAGGCGCTAGTACAACCTTATTCCCTTTAAAACTAAGGGAATACGTATTCTTCCGACCATCATGAATGACTTTTCGGTCTTATTGTCAAGGTTGACCCAACAACACATGACATGCATCCATAGAAACCACATCACACAAAGGTTTATCAAAATATTTATTGCCGATGGAAAAAGACAGTAAGCACTTTTTATCCACTGTTACTTCATTACCTTTTTTTAACCGCGACAACTTATATGGTTTAGGATGTCGATCCATTACAACTGCCATCGTCAATGATTAACTTGCAAACTTTATTTGATATGGTGCAAGTTGTTTGAAAGATACTGGTTCTCAATGAATCATCTTCGGAATCACCTTTATGAGTTGGTAGACTCTTGAATCCATCAGGGTCTCATGACTATCTTCATAAGATCTATTCTCCTCTTCATCGCCATCAATATATTCGTTATACTCAGGTTCTCCATAAGGTTCTCTTTCATCTTCATATTCGTCATAAATTTCTTCTTCATCTTCATAGTCATCATAAATTTCTTATTCATCTACATATATATTCGTTATAAATTTCTTCTTTATTTGCATATTCATCATAAATTTCTTTTCATCTGCATATTTGTCATAAATTTCTTCTTCATCTTCATATTCATCATATGCAGGTTCTCTATACTCATCTACTTCTTCTTCAACCAACTGTTCTTCATCAAAATCAGAATTAAAATTATAAAATTCCTCATCACGATCAAGGTGCGAAATATTCCGTAACTTCCTCGGTTGATGTTGTCGCGAGAATAATACTCTTCCTCATCACGATCAAGGTGTGAGACTTCCTCACCGAAAATTGTTCACGATAATGATCAAGCGCGGGACTTAATACTTCGTAACCGTCCCACGCGAACCCCGATTCGGTAGCTTTTAAGATGCCAAAGTTAACTCTCAACCTTTGTCTTTGTAAATCCTCAATCATCACGCCTTGAATGTTACGATCCCAGTGCGGGACTTTCACAAATGCAATCTACCTTCTACGACTTTCGACCACGACCACGACCATCAGAACGCCCCCCGAAATAGTCCAATCCATCCAACCTATTCTCGAAATGCCAAATACATGGTACATAAAAAATAACTACAACTTTATTACTACAATTGTCGTGTAAAATACAACAACACATATATCGTGAGTTTTAATACCAATCGTGACTCATGTCCCAACTATGGACAACACCTCACAAAGGATACCTTACATAAAGGTACAATCTGTAACTCTTTTTAGAAATTAAAATCTTTGGGAAGTGCTCAAGGAAACCTTCGACATAGAGGCCATAAATCTAAGTTGTGATAGATATCATATGTCCAGAGAATTATCCTTTGTTGATCCAATAGACCCCAAAGAAAACGAGAAGATTACTATCATGTTCCTTCCAATGGTGAGTCTTCTAGCGACATATAACTATCTCCACCGTTCTGCGATTAAACATTATGTTTCAACCTAACTCCAAGATCATATAGGTAGTGCTTTCGAGATATAATTAGCAAGTGGATGTGCACAACCCCGCTTATGATAACACGAGATTGTATGTCATTGACATCTTGTATGATAGTGGCAAAAACACCATTCCAAAGTCAGTTCACCTCACCCTATAGTTGTTCACCAAAATCAATTATTAAGTGACGTATAATATACGACACACACATCTTAGGTCCTCAATACAATTATATATTGTATATGTAAATGCCGCTTTATAATGTGTTGAGAAACTTTGATAGTCTCGGACCACCACACTATTCCCCCGTTATCCCCATTTCACTCTGCCTACACTTTTATTACACCGAAAGGAATTGTGAAGCAAAAGGGTGAGCACAAACTAGCCCAAGAAAGAATATCATAACTAAAGATAATTAAATTATCAATAGCCTTCATCAAGAATAAATCGTAGATTTAGAACATATGGTAGATGATAAAACTTTTCAACCATAGTTGCAAATGAATGAGCAATCCATTAGAAGAGTCAAATAGACCGTAAAGTCTATTATCTTCTCCATGTTAAAAGTCTACCAACAATGCTTTAACCTTGTAACATTAATCAATGAGATCCTGCTTCACAACCATGTGAATAACTCATAATCATAATTGTAGTTCTAATTTTCTTCTCATCCAAGACGAAGATATTTTTCATCACATGTCTTTACTCAAACATCAAAGATCATGGTTATACCAAATCACGCCTCCTGCTCATAATCATACTAATAAGTTCATCTTTGCACTACGGCCAAAGATATTCATTAACAGCTTCATCTTTGCACTACATGCCAAAGATATTCAATAACAGTCATCTTTGCACTACGGGCCAAAGATATTCAATAAACAATTCATCTTCGCACTACTGGGCCAAAAGATATTCAATAAACAGTCATCTTTCAGATTACATGCCAAAGATATTCATATCTCAAAGAAATATATAATCATTTCGAATTTATATAAACAATAATTATAACCACGTTGATCAATTCACCTTACACTTAAGCTAAAAATATTCAATTGTAAATTCAATGGTCATGATCATACCAAATAACAATTCATCTTTTGACTCATCGCCAAAGAGAACCCATAGTCACAATCATACCAATAATCTACCCATCTTTACACTTAAGTCAAAGAGAAATTTCATCATCGAAATTATAAAAATGTTATATATGATAATAAAAATAATACGATCAACAACTACATTTAATTTCAAGAGTAAGATTCATAAATCAATGATTTTATAACACCTTAATCCAAATGTTATAAATCACTTAATAATCTCATAATCTAATATTATTAATACTACCACAATATTTTAATCATTTCTTAAACTTATAAACAATTTATTTTAATTGTTTACACTTTACTAATTAATGCATTTAATCATCCTAAAATGCCAAACTCATAAGATTTCATCATCAATAACCAACAACATCATCAAAAATCTGCATATACCATATATAGGATTTCCAAGCCATAAAATCCTATTTTCCAATTTTGTTACTTCACATAACATATTTAATTTATTTATTCATAACTAGTACATTTTCATGAAAAATACCAAATCAGTACAAACAAATTTTTTTTCCTGGGATTTAGCAGAATATAGTCCCATATTGAACATTTATTTTTCTCAGAATTTTTAAAATTCATTTACAATTTTTCATATGGCCAAAACTACCGAATATTTAGACATTTATCATAAATTGTACTTTTGTCTAAAAATTCCGAAATTTACGGAATATACTGATGTTATATAGATGTACTTCCAATAAAAATTTCACTAATTTTGGAGTTAATCATAAGGAGTTATAAGGGTTTACTTTTAAAATAGTCTTTTCTCATAAAATCCATAACTCCTAATCTATACATCCAAAAATCGTCATTTTTAGACACAATCAAGGAAACTCATCAAATTATCATTTCAAATTTTTCCAGAATTTTTGAAGGTTCAAAAAAATTTCAAATTGAAAACATAATAACCTTAAAATCCTTTACCTCAAAAGAGCAAGATTTCCGACCTAACATCTGGATGTAAAGTCAAGAAAACTTGCAATCGAATAAGAAACTCTCAAAGTATCTAAATTCTTAAAAATATGCTCGACAATATAGAGAGAAAGAAAACTTGTTTCGGTGTGATTTTCAATTCTAACTTAAGCGCTTTATTTATAGGAAAACTAGAACGCTAAAAGGAGACTAAATTAATAAAATATTAATTTATTTTATACTGGATGCCATTTTGAAAAAATGGCAGCCATCACCTTTGAAAATCCAATTCAAACATGTATTCAATCACCAACCAAAAGTGGGGCCCGCCTTCTAGAATTTTCCACTAAAACCATTTATATAAAAAAATTGAATCACCACCTCTTAAAATTCATAACAAATCATACGTTAACTTTTAACGGTTCAAAATTTGTGGACATATACTCCACTCATATATGTATAACATATCCAAAAATCACAACGATCCAACAATGGATTAAAAATTATAACTCACACAATATATCTCAAGAACACCGATTTTTCGGATTATTAGTCCTTCTGACTCAGCTTTCATTCAAAAATTCACCACGATAAATCTACAAAGGATTTTTGGGTGATTCAAATTTTTACATTTAGATTACTTCAAGGGCTTGCTTTTGATATATGGCTCATCTCCTAACTCATAATACACAAAGAGTTATAGATTTTACAAAATCAAGTAATAAACTAATTTTTTCCGAAAATCCCATATTTTGTTCTTCATTTCACAAAATACTAATAAAACACTTCAACATTAACTCCTTCATTTATAATCACATAAATAAATTCATCATTTATATTCGCATCAAATAAATATTTTCTTATCAATAATTAATTATTCACAAATCATATTACGAATCACAACAATGACAACCAGCATAGCCCAAGGAAAGAGGGGGCTTTTCAGATATGATTTCTCCTCATCTTGGCGCGCAATTAGGTGACCAATCCTCTCCTTGATAGAACTTTCTAGACATTGTCAATAATGCTATCTAATAATATTATTCAAATAATATGAATTATCGATCCGAAATATCGTCTTTGTGACAATTATCAAACAACAATAATATAAAATATCAACGCAAACAATTATTGAATCAATAAAATAAAATATTGAACATTAATTATCAGAATAATTATTGAGTAGTGCCTTTTACGTAAGAATCAATAATTCAAAAATATCATGCAATAACTGGTGTTCTACTATGCAACCACGCCAGTATTACTATATTTTAACCACCGTGTATTCCAACAAAGGTTAATTCAGAATAACTACTGCCAGTTATTTATAAAAACTCAAACTTGTCGCTTCCTTCATCCGAAGCGCTTATTCTCATTATGGGGCCCACAATGGTTTTGAGCCGTCAGTCGCATTTAATATTCTCCGACAACAAAAATATTCCACGACCAAACGAATATTCCCCGATAGAAATGAGTATTTTATAACCATTGCATATTTTGAAAATTTCATATATCACCCTTAACTTTAACCTTTTATCAATTTAACCATTTACTTGAATAATAATTATAAGATAAATTGAATACTTTCAATATGGTCGAACATATCTTTGAAATGAGTCTCCTCTTGAGTTCTTGAAGCTCTCTTCCACATTCCTTGCTCCATTCAAATTTTTGTATCTCTACAATTACCATTCGTTAATGGAATAGCGATTCGAGAATATCCTTCAACGAATCTCCTATAATAACTTGACTAAGCTTCGAAAGCTACGTGTTTCGATTCTTCGACTTAGGTTGCTCTCAAGCGCGACTTCGTATCCCAATCTTGGATAAAGACGTCACAATGACACCTATCGATTTACTATCGCACGAATATGGCGTCCCCTATAAATTAAAATGGCAGGTGAATTCCACAAAGGAAGTCACAAGATAAAGGCTCGGTACCAAATTTATAATTGAATTTTTAACTCACGAAGTTCAATAGGAGCCATTCGATATGAGATTTTAGAAATGAGTTTTTGTCTGGGTTGAAAGTCGATACAAATTTAATATCGAGCTTTGGGAGTAAGCGAAATTCTTCGGGAAATCGTCGGGAAAAATCAATAACAACAAAATATTATTCAAATCGGCGTGTCTTTATTCAAATCCATAACATGGACTAAGAAAACTTGACATCCGTAATAAGCGAATGACTTCAGCTTGATATAAAATGTTTGACTACAATGGTTTGATTGCTTGAATTGAATAACGGGTTGCTTAGGAATATGAAAACTAACACCTTACGAAAATAATCAATTTTGGCATGATGAGTAGTTAACCTTAAAATCACATCAAAAGCAAATATCTCTATAGAAATAAGGTTAATGGTAATGTGATAGTGCCAACTGAATCAAGCAAGATTTTTTAAACAACGGATGTAATGAAAGTTTCTCTAACAGAGTCTCCATAAATAGGTCAAAAAAGTCCCAATTTCTCGTGTGATCAAGTTCAAGCGTTGAGCCTGCAGCGAAGAGAAATAAAAGAATGGGTAGAATCCGGTGTCTAGTAAGGTATAAACTTCGCAAGAATTTATAATTAACTAACACATGCAGTTAACCGTTCGGGTTCCTTGTATTTTTGACCGGTCGCGACAAACGCTCTTCGAAGAACCGATTGACTTTGACTTTTACGGGACATCACTTTTGAAGTCACCATTCCCATTTGGTGGTTTTGATATCGTCTGATCTCGGCGATATGTCCTTCTTTTCCACAATTATAGCATACCTTAAACTGCCTTGGGCGGTTTGGTGATATATCCTTCTTTCCCTGCGATTTATAACATATAATGGGTGGTCGTTCTCCTCCTTGTAACCAATTCTTTTGCCGTCTTTGTCGTCTTACGGTGAATTATTGAATCTCCTCTTTTTAAATCTCCTCCCAACTCGCTTCTTCTATTTTCATGGCCACGATTACCACCAGAGTGGTTCTAGCCGTTTGTCTGTATTCTTCTTTCTCCTTTGGTTATCGTTATTACGATGGCTGCTATCTTGGTATAATCACGGTTATGGACCCGGTTGAAGCGTCTACTCGTTATCTCGCTCTGGCCCGAGCCCACGCCGACAATATCTGAATAGAGAAAATTTATGAAATGAGATCTTTGGCGTATCTGGGTTTCAAACCTCTAAGAAACATCTGCGTCAATCGTTCCTCATTCTCCACCAAATGAGGTGCGAACACGGATAACTCATGAACTTAAGCACGTCTTTGGGACACCGCGTGTTATTATTCTCGATCTAATAAACTCCACTTCCTTCATACGATTGAATACTTTTAAAGGGAAGTACTTGTCGTTGAAGCTGCTTTCAAGCGTCTCCCAAGACATCTTGAGTGCATTGGATGGAGTGCGCTTCATGATTCCCACCCGATGTCTACCTTTCGCCTCGCCATTTTAACATAAAGTAGCGAATGGAACTTTCACATTTCTTCGTCATCCCAAGACATCGAATATCTTGGTAATTTGCTTTCACCCATGTTTCCGTGGCATGATCGGATCGCTTTCCCCACTCACGGTGGTCCCGACTCTTTGAACTGGCTTGGTTGGTGACCACGTGAATTGCTATCATCTTCTCACGTATTTTGAACACGAGTCTCCCTCGTCTGCGATTTTTGCATGAACTATAAAAAGCTTCTAAACATCCCCTCGTTCATCATCTCGCTCGGTGGTGTTATTCGCGGGAGTACATTGCCACTGTTGCAGCGTTCTCCTCGTTGTTAAGTCGAGGCATCTCCACGGTCTCATTTACTCCACTATTAATATTCTCGGTCGACATTCTCAATTCTTTGTCATAAAACAAGGGTTAATTAAGAAATCAATATATCACATAATATCCCTATATACTCTGAGAACAGTAACAAATAAGCTTAGGTAGGACACACTTAGCGAAGGATTTACTCGTCTCTCCCTCCTAGTTCTATTCCCCATCTTGGCGAGAGATCATATCCTAAGCTCGATATTAACAGTGGGCGCCCCCAAAATAGGTATACACAACACCCATTCTCGAGTTAAGCCAAATCGTGAATACAAAGCGAAACTAAAACTTGATATAATACAAATGTGTAGTGTGAAATACGACAATATATCTTAATGAGTTTAAATATAATATTGTCTTCTAGGCAATATCCACACGCAAATAAATCCCCATCATAATTATTGATACATTATTTTACAAAAATGGTGAGGACTACTAAACAACTCTCTAGAACCTTCATTCCATACCCATTGTACTACGCTGCATTCTAGCCTCACGAGGAGAAAATGGAACAACGAGGAAAAGGGTGAGCTCGACTAGCTCAAGTAAAGAATACTATGACTAAGATAATATACAACAAATTATCGTTAGTCTCCAGCGAGGAAAAATCGATAGAATCTGATAGGCAAACAAGTTTCGAGATCAATATTCGCAATGAAATAATAATTCAAAAGAGTTACGTGAAATGAAATCTCTTATAATCTATGAATTTAACGATCCATCATCAATATTTTATCCACCGTAACATCAATCGATATTCATCTCAAATCAAATATTCATCTTTTACTCTGAGCCGAAGATATTCATCAATCGGTCGTATTCATCTCAACACTGTTCATCTTTGCACTAAAGGCGAAGATATTCATCGATCGGTCGTGTTCATTTAAACACACCATTCATCTTTTGCACTACTGGGCCAAAGATATTCTTGGAAAATCATTCATCTTTGCACTTTCAGGGCCGAAGATATTCAATAATATCATCATTTAAGGCGAGGATGATGAAAATATTTTTAAAGAGCGAATCCGGTTGAAACAAAATGTGAGGATTAAGGATTAAGGATTAAGGATTAGTACTTTTGTTTTATCCATGTCCAATGATACCTCAAAAATAATCGTAGTGGTGTAAAATTCAAGAATGATCAAAAGCATGGATACAATCAAAGCTAGTATCCGAATAGATATTTTAGACGAAAAGAAGAAATTTTATTTTTGATTGAATAGTCTTTAGTATCGTTGAATAAAGTCTTGAGTATCGTGAATAGTAACTCAGACACCCAAAGGTAGAAATTCACAAAAACATCTTCACGCTTCATGAATAGTACTGCGTGAATAGTAACTCATGAATAGTAACTCGTGAATAATAACTTCATGAATAAGTAACTCCCAAACATGAAAAAAGTTCCAAATTTGATAAAACTTGAGATCGACATTTGACATAATGATATTGAAGAAATAATATCATTACGAAAAATAATATCCCTTACCTCAAAGAATCGATTGCTTGAAGGAAGGTCGGAAGTGATCTTGAATGAAACTTATCTTGACAATGAACTCTCAAAGTATCTAAATACTCACAAAATACGCCGATAATATAGAGAGAAGAGAAAAACTTTGTTTACGGTGTGATTTTCAATTCTAACTTAGCCCTCTATTTATAGGAAAATGTTAGCCTTGCATAGAAGCAGACTTGACACGCTTGCGATGGCTTTACACTACTATTACCACCCACCACATTTGAAATAAAATTCAGCACATTTTTTCACCAACCACAAGTGGGGTCCACTCAATTCTAGAATTTTCCACCAAAATCAATTATAACCTACTTTCCGAATCCGGCACCTCTTAAAATTCACAACAAATCATTACGTGCATTTTTAACGGTTCAAAAATTTGTGGACATATACTCAACTTATGTATGTATAACATACCCAAAATTACCACAATCCAGCGGTCGGATTAAAAATTATAACCCATGATATATCTCAAAAACCTCGATTTGATTTTAATACCTCGAATCCGATAAAATCTTGATAAAACACCTCAACATTAATTCCTTCATTAATAACCACATAAATAAATCCATCATTTATATTCATATAAAATAAATATTTCCTTATCATATGAATCAATAATTAATTATTCACAAATATTCATGTAATCACATTTACGACAACCATTTGCTCCCTAATGAAAGAGGGCTTCAATCTCTCCTCTTCGGGCGCGCAATTAGGCTTTCTCCTTAGGATGTAACTTTCTAGACATTGCGTAATGTTATCTAATAATATTATTCAAATAATATGAATTATTGATCTTCGATAATGGGAAATACGTGGCAAAGACAATTATCTAAGCAAATTGCCAATGTTATAATATAAAATACCATGAATTATTGCGATAATGAATTATTGGAATCAATAAAATAAAATAAAATACCAACGCGGCGATTATTGCGATAAAATAATTCTTGTAACAATTATTGAGTAGTGTCTTCTTTACGTAAGGATCGATAATTGGTGCAATACCGGTAATACTCTTTGTGCTGACCACGCGTATTCATGCGTATTTTAACCAATTCGGTTATTCCAATGAGGTCTTAGCGGTATGAATAACGGTCTTAATTCAGTAACTATTCTCGTTATTTATAACCACCCAAACTTTGTCGTTTTCCTCGTCGAATCGCTTTCCGTTATGGGGCCCCACACACGGTAGGCTGGCAGGTCGTCTAATATTCCCTCACCCGGTCTGAATATTCTCACGATGAACGAATATTCCCAACAATGATAAATATTTTATAACCACTTGCTTATTTTGAAATATTTATTTAACCCTTCTTATCCACATTAATCAAATCAACCCTACTATTTCAAAAATAATAAATAAAGGAAATTCCTTTTATTTAAAAATTTTGGGGTCTTCTGAGATACCATTGACCCTCCTTAACCTTTGGTCATTTAGCGTACCATCATCGTCTTGTATCCATTTCAGGATCTTGGCGGAAATCCTCCTGCATCGATCTCTCTATGTTGGAAAGAACTTCGTCCTCAAGTTTAAGACAAATAGAATGGAAATGTCGAGAAGAAGCTTGTGAAAATATTTTCTTTTGATTCGATCTGGACCGAATATATCATTGTTGAATGTCACTCATCGTGATAGTCTTGATGGAAGCTCTTGGGCAATTCTTGTACATCGGTGACACTTTAGTGCTTTTCGGTTGTCGAACAGCTCTCACAAGGAAGTAAGACATACACCACACTTTCCACGATCGACCTCTGTTAGAAATCTAGTCATGGATAATAGGTGCGGACTTAGGTATTTGCCGAGTCGAATTTGTCATCTCTTCTCGCCGATCGAGGCTACTAAGACAACCTTATTCCCTTTAAAACTAAGGAATACGTATTCTTCAAACCATCATGAATGACTTTTCGGTCTTATTGTCAAGTTGACCCAACAACACATGACATGCATCCATAGAAACCACATCACACAAAGGTTTATCAAAATATTTATTCTTGATGGAAAAGAGCGATGGCACTTTTATCCATCACATTACTTCATTACCTTTTTTAACCACGACAACTTATATGGTTTAGGATGTCGATCCATTACAACCTATAGTCAATGATTAACTTGCAAACTTTATTTGATATGGTGCAAGTTGTTTGAAAGATACTGGTTCTCAATGAATCATCTTCGGAATCACCTTTATGAGTTGGTAGACTCTTGCGAACGACTAGGGTCTCATGACTATCTTCATAAGATCTATTCTCCTCTTCATCGCCATCAATATATTCGTTATACTCAGGTTCTCCATAAGGTTCTCTTTCATCTTCATATTCGTCATAAATTTCTTCTTCATCTTCATAGTCATCATAAATTTCTTATTCATCTACATATATATTCGTTATAAATTTCTTCTTTATTTGCATATTCATCATAAATTTCTTTTCATCTGCATATTTGTCATAAATTTCTTCTTCATCTTCATATTCATCATATCGCAGTTCTCTATACTCATCTACTTCTTCTTGACCAACCTGCTTCTTCATCAAAATCAAATTAAAATTATAAAATTCCTCATCACGATCAAGGTGCGAGAAATATTCCAGAACTTCCTCGGTCGGATGTTGTCCGCGAGAATAATACTCTTCCTCATCATGATCAAGGTGTGAGACTTCCTCAGCCGAAAATTGTTCACGATAATGATCAAGGTGCGGGACTTAATACTTCAGAACCTGTCCACGTCAACCCCGATTCAGCGCCTTAAGATGCCAGGTTAACCCTGCAACCTGTCTTTGTAAATCCTCAATCATCACGTCTTGAATGTTACGATCCTGGTGGGGGACTTTCACAGCCGCAATCTACCTTCTACGACTTCGACCACGACCACGACCACTGTAACGCCCCCAAAATAGGTCCAATCCATCCAACCTATTCTGAGTCGCCAAATACATGGTACATAAAATAACTACAACTTTATTACTACAATTGTCGTGCAAAATACAACAACACATATACTGTGAGTTTTAATACCAACTGTGACTCATGTCCCAACTATGGACAGCACCTCACAGTGATACCTTACATAAAGGTACAATCTAGAACTGTTTTAGAAATTAAAATCTTTGGGAAGTGCTCAAGGAAACCTTCGTACATAGGAGGCCATAAATCTAAGTTGTGATAGATATCATATGTCCAGAGAATTATCCTTTGTTGATCCAATAGACCCCAAAGAAAAACGAGAAGATTACTATCATGTTCCTTCCAATGGTGAGTCTTCTCTTGACATATAACTATCTCCACCGTCTGCGATTAAACATTATGTTTCAACCCAACTCCAAGATCATATAGGTAGTGCTCGTAGATATACTCAGCAAGTGGATGTGCACAACCCTTTCTTATGATAACACGAGATTGTATGTCATTAGACATCTTGTATGATAGTGGCAAAACACCATTCCAAAGTTGGGTTCACCTCACCCTATTGTTGTTCACCAAAATCAATTATTAAGTGACGTATAATATACGACACACACATCTTAGGTCCTCAATACAATTATATATTGTATGTCATGCCGTTTTATAATGTGTTGAGAAACTTTGATAGTCTCGGACCACCACACTATTCCCCTGTTATCCCCATTTCGACTCAGTTTACACTTTTATTACACGAAAGGAATTGTGAAGCAAAAGGGGTGAGCACAACTAGCCCAGTAAAGAATATCATAACTAAAGATAATTAAATTATCAATAGCCTTCATCAGTAATAAATCAGAGATTTAGAACATATGGTAGATGATAAAACTTTTCAAACATAGTTCAAGTGGAATGAAGCGATCCATTAGAAGAGTCAAATAGACCATAAAGTCTATTATCTTCTCCATGTTAAAATTCTACCAACAATGCTTTAACCTTGTAACATTAATCAACAGATCCTGTTCACAGTCATGTGAATAACTCATAATCATAATTGTAGTTCTAATTTTCTCTTCTCATCCAAGCGAAGATATTTTTCATCACATGTCTTTACAAAACATCAAAGATCATGGTTATACCAAATCACGTTCTCATTCATAATCATACTAATAAGTTCATCTTTGCACTACTACGGCCAAAGATATTCATTAACAGCTTCATCTTTGCACTACATGCCAAAGATATTCAACAACAGTCATCTTTTGCACTACTACGGGCAAAGATATTCAACAACATGTCATCTTTGCACTACGGGGCCAAAGATATTCAACAACAGTCATCTTTGCACTACATGCCAAAGATATTCATATCTCGAAAGAAATATATAATCATTTCGAATTTATATAAACAATAATTATAACCATGTTGATCGATTCACCTTTACACTTAAGCTAAAAATATTCAATTGTAAATTCAATGGTCATGATCATACCAATCGACAATTCATCTTTGCCTTTCTTGGCCAAAGAGAACCCATAGTCACAATCATACCAATAATCTACCCATCTTTACACTTAAGTCGAAGAGAATTTCATCATCGAAATTATAAAAATGTTATATATGATAATAAAAATAATACGATCAACAACTACATTTAATTTCAAGAGTAAGATTCATAAATCAATGATTTTATAACACCTTAATCCAAATGTTATAAATCACTTAATAATCTCATAATCTAATATTATTAATACTACCACAATATTTTAATCATTTCTTAAACTTATAAACAATTTATTTTAATTGTTTACACTTTACTAATTAATGCATTTAATCATCCTAAAATGCCAAACTCATAAGATTTCATCATCAATAACCAACAACATCATCAAAAATCTGCATATACCATATATAGGATTCCCAAGCCATAAAATCCTATTTTCCAATTTTGTTACTTCACATAACATATTTAATTTATTTATTCATAACTAGTACATTTTCATGAAAAATACCAAATCAGTACAAACAAATTTTTTTTTCTGGGATTTAGCAGAATATAGTCCCATATTGAACATTTATTTTTCTCAGAATTTTTAAAATTCATTTACAATTTTTCATATGGCCAAAACTGCCGAATATTTAGACATTTATCATAAATTGTACTTTTGTCTAAAAATTCCGAAATTTACGGAATATACTGATGTTATATAGATGTACTTCCAATAAAAATTTCACTAATTTTGGAGTTAATCATAAGGAGTTATAAGGGTTTACTTTTAAAATAGTCTTTTCTCATAAAATCCATAACTCCTAATCTATACATCCAAAAATCGTCATTTTTAGACACAATCAAGGAAACTCATCAAATTATCATTTCAAATTTTTCCAGAATTTTTGAAGGTTCAAAAAAATTTCGAAATTGAAAAACATAATAACCCTTAAAATCCCTTACCTCAAAAAGAGATTAAAGATTTCGGCCTAACATCGGATGTAAAGTCAAGAAGAAAACTTGCATTTGAATAGTAACTCTCAAAGTATCTAAATTCTTAAAAAAATATGCTCGACAATATAGAGAGAAAGAAAACTTGTTTCTGGTGTGATTTTCAATTCTAACTTAAGCGCCTATTTATAGGAAAATACTAGAACGCCAAAGGAGACTAAATTAATAAAAATATTAATTTATTTTATACGGATGCCATTTTGAAAAAAATGGCAGCCATCACCTTTGAAAATCCAATTCAGCACATGTATTCAATCACCAACCAAAAAGTGGGGCCCGCCTTCTAGAATTTTCCACTAAAACCATTTATAAAAAAAAAAATTGAATCAGTCACCTCTTAAAATTCATAACAAATCATACGTTAACTTTTAACGGTTCAAAATTTGTGGACATATACTCAACTCATATATGTATAACATATCCAAAAATCACAACGATCCAACAATTTGATTAAAAATTATAACTCACGAATATATCTCAAAAACAACGATTTTTTGGGATTATTAGTCCTTCTGGACCGCTTTCATTCAAAAAATTCACCACGATAAATCTACAAAGGATTTTTGGGTGATTCAAATTTTACATTTAGATTACTTCAAGGGCTTGCTTTTGATATATGGCTCATCTCCTAACTCATAATACACAAAGAGTTATAGATTTTACAAAATCAAGTAATAAACTAATTTTTCTGAAAATCCCATATTTTGTTCTTCATTTCGATAAAATACTAATAAAACACTTCAACATTAACTCCTTCATTTATAATCACATAAATAAATTCATCATTTATATTCGCATCAAATAAATATTTTCTTATCAATAATTAATTATTCACAAATCATATTACAGAATCACAACAATGACAACCAGACAGTTCCAAGGAAAGAGGGGGCTTTCCGATAAGGATTTCTCCTTACTGGCGCGCAATTAGGTGACCAATCCTCTCCTTGATAGAACTTTCTAGACATTCTCAATAATGCTATCTAATAATATTATTCAAATAATATGAATTATTGATTTGAAATACTGTGCTGTGACAATTATTGAAACAACAATAATATAAAATATCAACGCAACAATTATTGAATCAATAAAATAAAATATTGAACATTAATTACTTTGTAACAATTATTGAGTAGTGCCTTCTTCACGTAAGAATCAATAATTCAAAAATCATGCAATACCGTCTTCTACTACGCAACCACGCCAGTATTACTATATTTTAACCACCGGTATATTCCAACAAGTGTTAACGGTAACAACTCTGTAGATTATTTATAAAAACTCAAACTTGTCGTTTCCTTCATCCGAGCGAGTTATTCTCATTATGGGGCCCACAAATGGTCTTAGCGTGAGTAAATTTAATATTCTCGACAACAACAAAATATTCCACGACCAAACGAATATTCCCCAATAGAAATGAGTATTTTATAATCACTTGCGTATTTTGAAAAATTTCATATATCACCCTTAACTTTAACCTTTTATCAATTTAACCATTTACTGAATAATAATTATAAGATAAATTGAATACTTTTATTTCATAAAATCCGGGGTCTTACGACCACGACCCGACCACGACCATTAACCATTAAAATCGATGAGTCAATTCCCAGAAAGATGTTTGAGCTTTGATACCAACTGACGCCGGGTGGGATATCGATTATCATGCGGGCTAGTAAACAAATAGATTCACAAATAAAGGAACAAGAGGTTCACCGGAAAACACGAAAAAATTCTTTATAATGTGTAATTTTATATTTATCAAAATCAAAGTCAATCTAATTCAACCCATAAGCCGAGTTTATATATAGCTAAAATTTTTTATCTCCAAGTCACTCTACAATATTCTTAGAGATATATATAGAAATAAACAAAGGAAATAAAATCCTCCTAGGGATGTGAAAAAAATTCTAACAAACTTTCTAGAGATACAAAAAGATATCCTAACAAACTTTCTAAAAATACGGAAATAAAATCTTTAACAAGTAACAACTTATTATAAAAGATTTACTACCTAATAAAATACTATTACTATAAAGAAATAAATAATAATAATAATAAGAAGAAAATAAATATAAATAAAATAAATAAAATAATAATAATAATAATAATAATAAGGTCCATCGATTTCCGAAGTCATGATGCCTATTCAGAAGAAGTTCGTCACATCCGAAGTCACGACGCCATTCGAAGCCGAACTCCGACCCCGAAGACATGAACCGAACGCCTGACCTTAAAGTCAACCGATATTGTTTCGCTGATCAAAAACCATCATCTTCGTACTATCCGACCATTCAGGATCTTCGGCCAGAATCCTCCTGCATCAAAATGGTATCGTCTCATTTTAGGAAATTTTACTTTCCGTCTTTATTAGGGTACATTGTCTCAACTCGTAAGACATCCTTGAATGACTCTTATTCGAACCTCAGCTTGTGACAATGCTTAGTTATACGAGCAGCATTTTTTGTTAATAATTACATCCTGTACAATATTGATCTTATTTGATAAAAAATTTTATTTGCATCTCTTGATTTTTTAGCATTCATATAATAAAAAGTTGGTATGCATACTCTCTATTTTTTATTTGATTTTATGTTTTGTGCTTGTTTTTAGTTTTAGTCATATCAGTAACGTTTATCTTTTGCTTTAGAGTATATAGTAGGAGGATGTTAGGGATATTGGGATGAGAACTGTGTAGTTGTTCTTATGTGTTTCAATTAGAGGGAAGGTCTGTCCTTACAAAAATTGTGACGAGATTCAAGAAAAAGGGTAGCACCAAACCACCTTCCTCCTGCTTAATACTTAGTAAAGGTATCAAAGAATGGTGTAAATAGTTCTTCAGTCACTTCTTTGTGTTTCTGTTTTTTTTTCTTCTTTTTATTAATTTATTAATTTTTCTTTATGTTTTCTAATCTTGAAACATGGCATGCTTTTTTAACCCAATGCTGAAAAACAGATTGCTAGTTAGACGCTAGTTCAAAGTCTAACAATTTTTGCTACCCCTTACCTAGCTAAGGTCAAATACATGCATTTAGAACTGGAATACCTTTTTGTGTACCTTGATGATGTTTTTATTTTTTTTAATATCTCAATGCGTTTAGGTATCCCTATGAAGCTATTCGTGTAGTTACTGCTGATGGATATGTTCTCCTTTTGGAAAGGATTCCAAGGTATCCAAGTTTTTCTCCTCTTTTTTGTACGTTATATTTTGTTCTCTCTATCAAAGTTTTTAGAAATCCTTGTTTGATGGATAATGATTTATGCTTGCACAATGATCTTGCAGACGAGATGCACGAAAGGTTGTTTATCTACAACATGGATTATTTGATTCTTCTATGGGGTGAGTTATTATCTTTTCATGGACAAGAGGGCTTAATTATTAGTATATCCGAAGGGTTTCTTGAGGAATTTCTGAAGTTAGTTTAGTTCTATTATCAATTTTATTTGGCCTGCCTGAATACATCATTGAATTTGTCTGGCCATTGGAGACGCATAGTTTTTTTTTTTCCTATACGACTATACCACTGATTTGGACCATTGCGTAAATGAAACAAGTTAAGTATTTTGACTTCATTTTCTCATTTTGGTTTGCATGGATAGAATGAATTCTTCATATATCCTTGAAACAGGAAAGAAAATATTCTGGGAGTTAATATACGTGAGTAGTGGAAGTGAAATTATGAATTTCTGACCAGTATATATTTTTTGCTCGTTTCGTGGTCTCTTTTTGATGTAGTTCTTTTTCTGTTAATCCTTTTATGATGTAGACTATTACAAACTTCTTTGCAAATGTGCATGCAACTTCAATTCAATTTATTGCATTAGGTGTCCAAAACAGTCACGAGGACTAAAACAAAACAAACCTTGCGGCCATGACAGCCCGGCCATGTTGCTCTAAGGCGCTTTTTTTCATTTCTAGTTTAAATCACAAGTCCATTGAAACCAAAATTTAGCATGTTATAAAGGGTATATCATAGTATCTTTAAAAATACAACTCTTCTAATTTGGGCATCCTAGACTGGGTTTAAATAGAGGCTAAAACTGCTTTGCTCATGAAACAGTTTCAATTTTCAACTTTACATCTCTCTTTGCTCAACAGTCATAACTTTTCGTTTCAAAACATTTTTGGCGATTCTTGAGCCACAACAGCAAGCTAACTTCGAGCTACAACTTTTATTCTTTTGACCATTTCCAAATTCAAAACACAGAATTCAGAAAAATTCGTCCAAGGCTGCTTTGAATCTATTTTCCAGAATTTTGGCAGATTCGACCACATACTTTGAACTGTCATAACTCCTTGCTCCCGAAGTGGAATCAGTCCGTTCGGAGTCTGTAGAAACTTATTCAGTGTACTATAACATACTGAAAGCAGAATTTTCTGAAAATTCTAGCTAACCCCAATTTTCATTTTAGGGTCAGCAGTTCCACAATTTTTGAGTTACTAACATGTTTATTTCACGACCTTATTACCTCTACTTTGTATGCCAAATTAGAACAAATTTTAAATATGTTTTACATAGCATATGAGACTGTATTAAAAGTTATAACCTTTCCATTTCAACTTCAATAGGCTGCTTAAAACAGAGTTTCCAAATGACTTGACATACTAAGTCTAACTTTTCATTGTTAACTAGAAATTGAGCTTTGTTCTAGCTTGGCTTGCTCAAACCCTCTAGTTAACATCAGATATGTCTTAATAAACCAAGCCCAAGCTCTAATTCTATCAAATTTTAATTTTAGATAAAAGCAGTTCATTGGAGCATTCTAACAAACACCTTACGTGCAGTTTTAAAAACACTCTTTTCATAGCTATTGGTTTGTTTTAAAAACCCAATTTAAACTCATTTATTACTTAGCGGCACAAAGTCTGACAACATCCTTTTATCAATTCCTGCTTAAGCAGAATATTCTCTTTGATATTCACACATATATTCTTTCATTTTTTTTTTTTTTACATATAAAATAACTGAGTAGCTTTCGCTTCTTGATTAATGAAACCACCAAATTAAGTGATTCAAGCATGAAATTGATTGAATATACTTCCTTCTTTAATTGCTCTTGCCTCAAATCTTCTCGAATTTCATGTACCCGGCTTGATTCGTTGCCAAATTCGTTTGAGGTCTAAAGATTTTGACAACTTTTTGTGTTCTTTGGAGTTTACGTAAAAAGGAAATGAAGAATGGAGCGGATGGGGGTAATAGAGAAGAGGCTAAGAATAAATTCATAAGGAGTTCTCACGAACCTTCCTCTCATGTCAGACGTCGTCAATTATTTATCTTGCCATTGCTTAGCTTTTCTCCTTCTGACATGCTTGAAGTTTGCTTAGTGGAAGGTTAATAAAAGATTTATAATGCGCACCTCCTCTAAACTTGACTTCAACCTTCTATTTAATTTCTTTTAGTCATTACCACTTTTCAATTGCTCATGTCTCCTAGTTATAACTACAAAATATCTTAATTCTCAATTTACAACATGTGTATTAGAATATTTTAAACCTCTTGGAATATATAAAGTCCATATATAATTATTAATATATAAATTATATTTTCCATAATAAAACATAACCTAATATGTTTTTTTTTTATCACATATTTATTTTATGAACACTAAATAAATATGTTAACCCTACTACTAAAATGCAAATGAAATTATTCATTCTCTTAATATTTCAAATTTCTTAACCCTCTTGAAAATACATAAATTATGTATTCTAAAATAAAAACATACATAAAATGTTTTTTTTTTTAATTCTCACCTTTTATCATAAAATAAATGCGTTAATTATAATTTCCATATATAAGAAATTACTCATTTACTTAAGATATTATATTTAATATAATATCTATGCCTCATCAAAATAATTCCATGCACTAAAATATTTTTAATTTTCTTGGGTAAAGCATATAAAATATTATATAAACTTTAAAGCGCCTCTTTCGCCTTATTGCTCAAATTGTTTTCAACAATTCATTTACTCGCATAATAAATATATACATAATACATACATCAAGTATAAAACATTCATTACACAACTTCTATATGATTTCTTGATAATATATTTGGTTATACATTAAGTATATATTTCATACTTACCAATTCACCACATTAAAATAATTTAATATATAAATTATTTTAATTCTACCCATCTTATTTCCTTTAATAAATTGCCCCTAATTTATTTACATAAAAATAAATATATAATACCAATATATTTATTATACACAAAATCACATATTGCGTAGTTATTAAATACTACATATGCAATACAATCTCACCCGTAACATATCATCTATGTCACGAATTTTATTTTATTTTTAATTCTTATTTTTAATATCTCTCAAAATTTTGGTTATGGCATTCTTCCACTTATTAGGATTAGTCCACAGGAATCACAATCCGAATCATTAAAATCGGGTTATTGGTTATTCTCTCTTGATCGTTATGATCCCCTGTATGACACTTTGATACGTGATCTTAAAATATATTATTTTCACATCATAGCATATATCACATATTAACATACATATAAACATATATCTCCAAATATTTAATAGCTTGCTATTTTATCATAATCGGTCCTAAATTTTTGGACATAATTTTTGCACTTTGACCCTCTCCAGAATACACTTTCTTTTGTCGTCCGATACGTAATGCATCCATCTTTGACATCATCTACATATTTAATTTTACGACATCCTCTATATGCATTCCTATTATCATAACACCATATATGTTTATCTTTGTTAAGACCACATTCTGGAGTGTATACTTGATATTCGAAAATATTTATTCTCATAACTACTGCATTTTATCATTCTTCGGATTAAGTGTGTACCATTAATAGTATTCTCGACCTCTTTTCTTTAAGGAAGTTCATTCTTTCTATCTGATCTTGAATAGAAATTTTCTGATTGATTAATGGTTGTGAAGCCAGATGAATAATTGAGAATTGAGTTACGCTTAGAAAGAGCTTTACATGAGTATGATAAAAAATTATACATGAAGTTACGTAACTTTGTTTACGAAGGTTTGACAGAAGTTCATCACATGGCCAAGCGTATCTTACGGACATTATGGGTGATCTGACTGTTTGTACCTGTGTTGATCGATAATATCTTTCTTGCATTATTTAGCCTTGAATTCCCTAATTCGAGAATTATACATTTTGATCGAATATATCTTGCCGGAACAATTTCTTTCAGTTCCTCTTTGCGAGTCCCGAGGCCTTGATATAAAGCAATCCATTAGGAAAAGTTTTCCTTTCGATACAAGAGTCACATACTAAATCGATTAAGTTGGACGGTTGATAGCTTTAATATAAAAAGCAATATAAAGACCTATGTCTGGCGGAAGTCTGAATGGCTTTTGGCACTTCTTTATTTATTAAAATCTTTGAAAATCATTTTTATGATTTTTGTCGCTGTCCTCATTACCATAGTGGGTTGGCGATCCTTACATCCCTCTGACACTTGGTTAAGTTGCGTTGATGACTCCATCATTTTATCGTATCTCGTCATATTAATGATGGATTGATGACCTATAAAATACATTTTGATATTTTTTCGACTTTATGCAATAAAAGCAATTAGCATGGACATGCGAACCACTAGAACTTTTAAAACTTATTGGTTCAACAACTTGACCGAATATATTATTTTATTTTATTTTAGAAACAAACACGAATAATGCGATTATGGCAAAACTATTCAATAAATTTGAAATCTAGCGCATCATTAGATGATTTAGAATATCCATTTCTTCTTCCGTCCTTTAACTATTTCCAAATCTTCTGGTGGCTACAGTCCGTCTCCCTTTTTCTGTTTTCCCCCGTGGCACTTCACACACACACACACACACACACACATGAACAGTAGTTGATAATTTATGCTGTAATGCTGTATGATATCTCTGCTAAAAGTTAATTTCATTTTTTTTTCAGTTGGGTTTCCAATGGAGTTGTTGGCTCTCCAGCGTTCGCGGCCTTCGATCAAGGTTTGTCATATTTTCTTGAAAGTAATGTATTTTCTTATTTTCTTGAAAGTAATGAATTTTCATGATTCATAGCAATGAAAATAGCCCTTGGACATTCATAATACAACGACTCTATATGAACTATGCACTTTTTGTTCCATTCCCCTTGTCAGGATATGATGTTTTCCTTGGGAATTTTCGTGGTTTAGTTTCTAGAGAACATGTCAACAAGAATATTACTTCGCGGCAGTAAGTTATCTGAGTGCATGTTTTTGGTGCTTAAACGAAAACCATACCTCATTCATTATCATAATGGTAATCAAATTATTCAATTTATATTAACTCAGTATGGAATTGGACTTATCCAATGCAGGTACTGGCGGTACTCCATCAACGAGCATGGAACTGAGGATATACCGGCAATGATAGAGAAGATTCACGAAGTGAAAATGTCCGAGTTGAGGTCTAGCCAACCTAACATAGAGGAAGAAGAAACTAATGGCGATCAGCCTTACAAAATTTGTGCAATTTGCCACAGCTTAGGAGGAGCTGGTATTTTGATGTATGCTGTAACATGCAGGATCGAGGAAAAGCCCCATAGGCTCTCGAGATTGATCCTATTATCACCTGCTGGCTTCCACCATGATTCAATTTTTCTGTTTAATATACTGGAGTACGTATTCCGCTGGTTGGCTCCTATTCTGGAACCCCTCATTCCTGGTTTTTATATACCAACCAGATTTTTCCGTATGCTGCTCAACAAGTTGGCACGTGATCTTCATAACTACCCTGCAGTTGGAGGACTGGTTCAAACCGTAATGAGCTATGTTGCTGGTGGCGACAGCTCAAATTGGGTTGGAGTCCTAGGCTTACCACACTATAATATGAATGACATGCCGGGAGTTTCATTTCACGTGGCTCTTCATCTGGCACAGATTCTGCACTCGAGAAAGTTTATAATGTTTGATTATGGGAGTGCAGCCGCCAATTTGGAGATATACGGGTGTAATGAACCGTTGGATGTGGGAGAATACTACGGATTTATTGATGTTCCCGTTGACCTTGTTGCTGGACGGAAGGACCAGGTGATCCGGCCATCAATGGTGAGAAAGCACTACAAGTTGATGAAAGATGGAGGGGTGGATGCATCGTACAGAGAGTTCGAGTACGCTCACTTGGATTTCACAATCTCTCACCGAGAAGAACTCTTGGCTTATGTAATGTCTCGTTTATTGCTAGTGGCGCCTACTCCAAGGAAGAAATCTTCGAGGTTTAAGAAGAAAAGGTTAGAAACTATTGGCGAATGCATGTAAAACCCAGAATAGATATATGCACAAAAGATCGATTTCAAGATGGTCTGTACATGTATCATCAGCATACATATTCAGATTCTACGCTAGAATTTGGGTTCATGAAGTCACATTTGTCCAACTTGTAAGGCTGTATTATTAGTGTTCAAAATTTATTGCTTTGTAAAATCAGGGGCAATGTCATTTCTATTTTATTAGGTGTACCAAAAGGGTTTCAGCTTGTAAATTTAAATGTATGGAAGAGAGAGATTGATATTGAACTTTTGTATCAACAATTTTTTTCCATTGTAAACTTAAATGTATGTTAAATGCTAGATGATATTGCCTCGAACGATAATGATTCATTGATTTTTCTTTTCCTAACTAAAAAGAAGAAAATAAAAAAAGGAATACGGAGAAAGATGTTACAACAAATTATGGTTAAATATAGAAATCAACAAGACATTTAAAGACAAGAATACAATATTTACATAAAAAGAAATCAAATTAAGAAAAATTGATAATTACATACAATATTTACATACAATATTTATAATCATGACCATTGATAATTACATGAATATCCTTGGTCGTAGTGCAGGGATGATTCAATGATGTTGATTATTTATTAAAATTTGAGTTTCAAATGATAAAATATTAATTATACACTTTTAATTAAGTAAAGATAGTAGATATCATGCTCTACTTGACTCTTCTAAAATACGATTTTGTATGTCTTTGGCTGTAAGTGCAAAGATGAATTGTTAATGAATATCTTTGGTAGTGATGCAAAGATAAATTTATTAGTATGATTATGAAGCGAGGAATTGTGATTTGGTATAACCATGATTTTTGATGTTTTAGGTGAAGATAGGTGATGAAAATTATCTTCGTCCTGGGTGCGGAGAGGAATTTAGAATCACAATTATGATTATGAGTTATTCATATGATTGTGGACATGATTTATTGATTGATGTTACAGGGATAAAATATTATTAATGGACTTTTAACATGGAGAAGATAATAGATCTGATGGTCTATTTGACTCCTCTAATGGATTGCTCGTTCCGCTGCAACTATGGTTGAAAAGTTTTATCATCTACCATATGTTCTTAATCTCTGATTTATTACTGATGAAGGCTATTGATGATGTAAATTATCTTTAGTCATGATATTCTTTATTGGGCTAGTTGTGATCACACTTTTTGCTTCACAATTCCTTTCAGGTAATAAGAGTGTAGTTAGGTTGACGGGGTAACGAGGAGAATAGAACGGTGGTACATAATTGTTGAGTTCCCCCAAATAGTATGGAAATAATTTTATTGAGAATTTTAGATAAGTTGTCGTATTGTATCGTCATTTGATATTTAATTTTGGTGAACCGAATAGGGTGAGGCGAACCCAACTTTGGAAGGGTGTTTTGTCACTATCATACAAGATGTCTAAATGACATACAACCTCGTGTTATCATAAGGCGAGGTGGTTGTGCACATCCACTTGCTAATTATATCTACGAAAGCACTACCTATATGATCTTGGAGTTTGGTTTGAAACATAATGTTCAATCGATTGCAGAATGATGGAGATAGTTATATGTCAAGAGAAGACTTACAATTGTAAGGTTGTGGTCGAGGCACCATGAGAGTTACATACATTTGTATTAAAACTCACAGTTTAATTGTGGTCGTATTATGCACGACAGTTCAACAGTTGTATAAATGAAGTTTGTATTTAATTTTTATAGTATGATATCTGACGACTCAGAATGGGTCGTGTGGACATATTTTTGGGGCGTCACAAAAATGGTGAGCAGAGAAAGGTTGAGGAGAAGAACACTGCAGCCACAGTCACCGAAGATGTTGTGATTCTTTCATTTTGGGAAGAAAAATGCTAACATGTTGATGATCAGAAAGTTGATTGGGTGGTTGATACTGGTGCCTCGTATCATGCTACATTTAAGAGAGAATTTTTTACAACTTACAAAGCTGGAGACTTTGGGTACGTGAGAAAGGGAAATACTGATCAGTCCAAGATTATTGGAATTGGTGATGTTTGCATTCAGACAGGTGTTGGTTGCACTATTACCTTGAGGGATGTTAGACACGTTCCTGATTTACGTACTTGATTTATGGCATGACCTTGGACAGAGAAGGCTATGAGAATCACTTTGGCAGTGGAAAGTGAAAGCTTACCAAGGGTTCTATGGTGATTGCAAGAGGTGTTGCTTGTTGTTCGTTGTACAAGACTTATGTGAAAGTGTGTTCTAGTGAATTGAATGCAGTTGAGGATGACTCTTCACCAAACTTATGGCATAAGAGGCTTGGCCACATGAGTTGAAAGTAGTATGCACACAAGCCAATCATGTTTGATGATAAAGCATATACTTTGTAACAATCTTATTCATTTATTAATAAAAAGTATTAATTTATTAAAGGCTTTTAATTATCTACATGATGCTGTTTTATAATATGTGATAAACCCATAGTTTTAAGCAATGCTTTTAGAATAATGATGATGATCATTCTAATGAGATCTAAATTCTTTGAAAGCTTAAAACTAAAATAGTTCCCAATCGTTGGATTACTAAATTGGGGATTAGTGAATCCGGATAGATTGGTACATACGTTGCTTGCTTCATTGGATGAGGATGATTGATCTCATGATCATTTGTGTGGGAACACTAAAAGCAAGTATGTAGGTGCTTATTAGAGAATAAGTTCATTTGAGCGTTGGCTCGCTAAGGAATACCTAATGGAGTTTTACTTGCTGTCGATAGGAATTCTGTAGTGATAGTAGTCTGAAGTGATCCTTGGACTTGAGATCATCATAGTATCTTGTGTATGATGAGTTATACTTTGACTTATTCCTTAAGACCCTTAGGGTATATCAAAGGGTATGCTTGGGTATAATAAGTTGTACATGGAGATAATGTATGATCGATAAAGAATCTACCACTTCAATAAAAGAAGAAAATGTCTATGTGATTCGATAAATGACAACCCAGTGAGTCTTTGGCGAAGCGTAATGAAATTAGAAAGGAGTTTCTAATTTGCATTATTTAGAGTTGTGCATTTAAGAGTCGAAATACATATAATTAAATAAAATAAGACTTGTGATAATTCCATGTCTTATATTTAATTGGGACATTGTATGGTAGAAGGATTGAATTGTCTGATAACTATTTACTCAAAGGTTCTTTTATGATTAATGTTGAAATCTATATTATTTGGAAAGTCGTTGATCGCTAAGGAGGTTTATCCTTATCGTAGAATAAATGTTATTTATTTAAATAAATTAATAATTTAATTTATTTATTTAAATAAGATTAGAATTGTTCTAATTGATTTATTCACAACCGGTTTAATATGGAGAACCTAAAGGGTCACACCATAAAAGGAAGAATAATTATTTAAGAAGTTAATGGCATAATCGTAATAATATGTTATGTATATTTAATTTAATCTATGGTGATAGAATAAATTAAATAGCTTAATATTTATTATTTAATATTTTAGAAATATTAAATATAAATTAATAAGAGGAGTCTTATTAATATTATTATAATTATTATTATTTTAATTTCTAAAAGAGTTTAGGAATTAATTTAATATAAGTACTCTCATTTATTCCTAATAGGATTAGGAGGAAAAATTAATTAAAGGAGTTTAATTAATTATCCCTAATAAGATTAGGGAGCTTAATTAATTAAAAGAATTTAATTAATTAAATAAATCTCAATTCCTTAATTGTTAAGGTGGGTTTCCCACATCTATAAATAAGAGGAGTCTTATTATGGGTGGGGGTGGTGGTTGACTTTTACAACTACGTAATAATTTTAATTTGTTGGAGAGTACGCCCTTTCTATAGAGATAGAAAACTAGAGTTTTGAGCCAATAGCCCTTCTTCTTGAATTCTTATTATTCCTTGGTGGATCACCTCTAGAGGACAAACATATGGGTGGCTAACGTTGATCAAAGGAAGGAACCAAACCCGGTGGATTCAAGTTGAACGCGAAAGGATTTGGAGGTGAACTTGTACCTGAGGAAGCTCGATCTTCAAGGGTATGATTTTATTCTTTATCTTTTCGTTTAATTAATAATTGTGCATAAAGGGTGATCTGGGTATATGGTTTGTAAAATTTTTAAACTCTGATTTTTACACGCTTCCGCTGATTTTGTGCAATTTGATTACGCACATGAATATTACAAACCTAACATGAGTGAGAAAGGGTTGCAGTTATTAGGAAAAAGGCCATTTATTCCTTTTGCTAAAGGTATTGTTTTAAGCCCCTGTGATTATTGTTTGTTTGGGAAACAACATAGAGTTTCTTTTAGTAGTTTAGCTAAAAGAAAATTAGAGCTACTAAAGAGAGTATATTCTGATGTATGTGGACCCATTGAGGTTGATTCTTTCGGTGGAAATAGGTATTTTGTTACCTTTATTGATGATGCTTCGCGGAAGGTGTGTGTATTTTTGTTGAGAATAAAAGACCAGGTATTCCAGCATTTTCAGAGTTTTCATGCTATGGTTGAAAGGGAGACTGGAAAATCGTTGAAGTGTCTTTGCAGTGACAACGGAGGGGAATACACTTCAAAGGTGTTTGCTGAATATTGTAGTAAACATGGCATTCGGCATGAACAAATTGTTCCTAGTACCCCACAACACAATGGCGTGGCTGAGATAGACCACTTTTGCATATTATTTGATTTGTTGGATTGGGCTAGTAAAATGGTAGACATAAGATTTAATCTTGGGCCAATTATATATTGAAAGTAATATGCACACAAGCCAATCATGTTTGATGATAAAGCATATACTTTGTAACAATCTTATTCATTTATTAATAAAAAGTATTAATTTATTAAAGGCTTTTAATTATCTACATGATCTTGTTTTTATAATATGTGATAAACCCATAGTTTTAAGCAATGCTTTTAGAATAATGATGATGATCATTCTAATGAGATCTAAATTCTTAGAAAGCTTAAAACTAAAATAGTTCCCAATCATTGGATTACTAAATTGGGGATTAGTGAATCCGGATAGATTGAATACATACGTTGTTTGCTTCATTGGATGAGGATGATTGATCTCACGATCATTTGTGTGGAGACACTAAAGCAAGTATGTAGGTGCTTATTAGAGAATAAGTTCACTTGAACGTTGGCTCGCTAAGGAATACCTAATGGAGTTTTACTTGTGCATCGAATAGGAATTCTGTAGTGATAGTAGTCTAAGTGATCCTTGGACTTGAGATCATCATAGTATCTTGTGTATGATGAGTTATACTTTGACTTATTCCTTAAGACCCTTAGGGTATATCAAAGGTATGCTTGGGTATAATAAGTTGTATATGGAGATAATGTATGATCAATAAAGAATCTACCACTTATTAAAGAAGAGAAATGTCCTATGTGATTCGATAAATGACAACCCAAAGAGTCCTTGGCAGGCGAATGAAATTAGAAAGGAGTTTCTAATTTGCATTATTTAGTGTTGTGCATTTAAGGATCGAAATACATATAATTAAATAAAATAAGACTTGACAATATTTCCATATCTTATATTTAATTGGGACATTGTATAGTAGAAGGATTGAATTGTCTGAGTAACTATTTACTCAAAGGTTCTTTTATGATTAATGTTGAAATCTATATTATCCGGAAAGTCGTTGATCGCTAGGAGACTTATCCTATTGTAGAATAAATATTATTTATTTAAATAAATTAATTGTTTAATTTATTTATTTAAATAAGATTAGAATTGTTCTAATTGATTTATTCACAACCGGTTTAATATGGAGAACCTAAAGGGTCACACCATAAAAGGAAGAATAATTATTTAAGAAGTTAATGGCATAATCGTAATAATATATTATGTATATTTAATTTAATCTATGGTGATAGAATAAATTAAATAGCTTAATATTTATTATTTAATATTTTAGAAATATTAAATATAAATTAATAAGAGGAGTCTTATTAATATTATTACAATTATTATTATTTTAATTTCTAAAAGAGTTTAGGAATTAATTTAATATAAGTACTCTCATTTATTCCTAATTGGATTAGGAAGAAAAATTAGTTAAAGGAGTTTAATTAATTATCCCTAATAAGATTAGGGAGCTTAATTAATTAAAAGAATTTAATTAATTAAATAAATCCCAATTCCTTAATTGTTAAGGTGGGTTGCCCACATCTATAAATAAGAGGAGTCTTATTATGGATGGTGTGGTTGTTGACTTTTACAACATACGTTATTCCAATAGTTGGAGAGTACGCTCTTTTTCTATAGAGATAAAAAAACTAGGGTTTAGCCAACCACCCATCTTCTTGAATCCTTCTTCTTCCTTGGTGGATCACCTCTAGAGGTCAAACACTTGGGTGGCTAACGTTGATCAAAGGAAGGAACAAAACCCGATGGATTCAAGTTGAACGCGAAAAGGATTGGAGGTGAACTTGTACCTGAGGAAGCTCGGATCTTCAAGGGTATGTTTCTTATTCATCTTTTTCGTTTAATTAATAATTGTGCATAAAGGGTGATCCGGGTATATGGTTTGTAAAATTTTTAAACTCTGATTTTTACATGTTTCCGCTTATTTTTGCAATTTGATTGTGTTCATGAATATTACAAACCCTACATATATACCTTTGTATAATGGCAACAAAATCCTCTAACACCATAACGAAAGTAACAAGCATACAAGAAAGATTTATTATGGCCCAACATTTATTATGGACTTCTTACAATTCAATGTACATGAAATTTAACTCCCATCTTTACTGGCTAGCAAAAGGAATTTGTAAAATCCTAAATTTTACGAATAAATATTTAAATTTCTCAACTTTTTTTTGAATATTATGGTGTGGATTTAATATAATGTTATAGTTGTGGGTAATATTTATAAATTTTGTAAAGTATGCAAGTTGTTGTATTATATTCGATTGGTCGGGGAATATTCGTTTTAGCAGGGAATATTCGTACAACGACACAATCATTGGTGGACCCCACAACGGAATTATTGTCGGATTGAGAAAATAACAAAAATATTTTATGAAAATAACGGCGGAAGTTTCTGAGTTAATCTTGTTGAACTACTTTGTAGTAAAAGTACGATGAATACGCGCGTTGTTGCGTAATAGCACACCAGTATTGATTATTGATGTTTACGTGAGAAGTCACTCGGTTTTGTTCAATTATTACTACGATGAATTCTTTGCGTAGTATCTCACGTTATTTGATTCAATTATTGTTGATTATTATATATATATATATATATATATATATAAGTTTTGTTTTATTAGTTTTATTAACGTAATAAAAGCGGAAAAACTTTATATAAAAATGAATACTTTTATAAAGTTATCATTTTTATTAACAATAATTAGAATATATTATATTTTATTATGCATAGTGTTTTGCATAGTGCTTCAGTATATTATTTGCATAGTAAAATCTTTTTAAAAGTTATTCGTTTTATTAGATTATAAATAGAATATATTATATTTTATTTAAAAGATTTTTCTTTAAATATGGATAGTCCGATTAAAGTAAATCAATCTGGACCGTTCATGGATCTATTCTTATTCATTCCATTCTTCTATAAATAGAAGCTCATTCCTTCATTATTTCTTACTTAATTCAATTGAAACTACAGAGAGAAACTATAGAGAGAAATAAGAAAAGTATTCTCGCTACTTCACTTTTCTCGATATCAAGTTTCTTTTTACGGTAAGGGGTATTATTTCTTTTGTATTCATGAAGAGAACTTCATTATTCCATTCTTTATTATTACATTGGAATAACTTTGTATACTCGAGCTACCCTATACTTGGTGAAATACTTACATTATTTCATTCTTTATTATTTTGTTGGAATAACCTATATACGCTAAATTACCACTATACTTGGTGAAATTCTTACATTATTCCATTCTTTAATATTACATTGGAATATCCTCACATGCGTACGTTCTGTGGGGGTTCCGCTTTTATTATTACATTGGAATATCCTGTTTATGCGTTTTACGGGACACCGTTCCGTCTTTATTATTACATTTAGAATATCCCGTTCGGTGCGTTTTCATGGGACCGGATTCCGTTATTTATTATTCATTGGAATAACTCTTTGCCTATGCAATCTGCCGCATGCATGGTGATTTCATTGTTATTTCATTCTTTATTATTCTCGCTGGAACATCCCAGCCGGTGCGAATTTTGCCCGACCTAGTTCCGTTATTTATTATTCTGTTGGAATAACTTTATACATCTGCAATACCACATGCATGGTGATTTTTTTTGTTATTTCATTCTTTATTATACTCGGTTGGTTAAAGTTTTGACTTCTATACTCTATGAAATTAGTGGAATATCCTGATATTTGCGCCTCATCCAAGTATCTTTTCATGGAAATATTCTTCTGGGCATTCTTGAATTTTACTTTACAAAGAAGTATCATGTTGACAATTTGGACGTTATTAGTTCCTGAATAAATTAATTCTTGAACTTATTTTATTGAATTCTTATGTCATTGTCATCATCCTCATGTTTATATTATGTTAAAAAGTCATATGTGGCTTCGTGGTGCATAGATGGACTTGGTATGATTATGACGAGGATTATTCGATATAATAATGACCGTAATGTTACAAATGATTTGGAAAAAGTCCTCGTTGGCCGTAGTGCATTGATGGGCGCTTTTGGTATGATTATTGCTTTCTGGATTCTCTTGACCAATGGTGCAAAGATGAATTATTTTATGACATGATCAGGACCATTGATGAATACACGAATATTCTTGGCCCGTAGTGCATGGATAATTTGTGATCGTGATACTAATGAATATTCTTGGTAGTAGTCTTGTGGATGATGAAGATTATTTATTAAAATTTGAGTCTCAAATGATAAAAGTGATGAAAAACCTTTTTAAATCATAAAAGATAGTAGATTTTATTCCCTACTTGACTCTTTTAATGGATTGCATGTTCCGCTGCAGTTAAACTTGATGTCTATTGTATTTTATCAGTTTAACACTGTTGAGGACTAATGATAATTTATTCTGCATTATCTTAGTCATAATATTTCTTACTGGGCTAGTTGAGTTCACCCTTTCTTTCACTGTTCTCTTCAAGAAATGAGAACGTAGCCGTGACTAGTCGGAAAACGGAGTGATGGTCCGAGATGGTGTCATAGTAGTCCTCACTATTCTATAAAATAGTGTGATAATAAATGTAATGAGGACTTATTCTGAGAGTGGATATTGTCTAGAAGACAATATTTGTATTAAAACTCACAGCATGTATTTTGTCGTATTTTACACGACTGTTGTATAATTAAGTTGTATTTGAATTTTGTACCATATATTTGGCGACTCAAGATGGGTGATGTATACCTATTTTGGGGGCGTCACAAATTAATACCCCCATCATTAAAGATAATGGTTTCATGTAATTTAAATAATTCATGACAATACCTTATTTCTTTATTTGCTATTAAATAACCCTTTTTAATTATATCTTAATATAATTAATTCTTTGAAACACATAGATAGCTTCATATCAAGAATCTTTCTCAATTAATTAAGTCATGTCTATTTTTCTTTTCATTCTTGATATTTAAATATTATTATAATAATGCATACCATTCTTCCCTTCCTTTACTATTTATAATCTATGATACTTAATAATTATTAAGTAATAAATAATTATAAAGTCACATCAATTAAGTATAATTAAAAGATTTTTTTATACTCAAAATTTGACATTATAATTACTGAAAATTACATAGAATTTTTTGAGTCATTACATCTAGCATCACTCTATTAACAATAAATTCTTTAAGAGTTAAATGCACTTGGCATCTCTCAGTTTACCGTTATTTTATACTTTTCATTTCATACTTTATAAATGGATACTTTGCATCTCACATTTTAGCGCACTGATACATGACACCCTCTAGGTAACAAATTATTAGCTGGCCTAACGGAGTTAGACTGTTTTAACTCACATGTTGTTCACATTTTTTAAGACTATATTTAGGATTGCAAAATTATCCCTTAAAATTATCATGTTACAAATGAATGTGTCCTTAATTATAAAATAATTTATTTGTGCATTTTTTTAACTGAAACCTCCCTTTTGCTTTCAACCCATCCAGTGTAACAACCTAGCTCAAATCAAAGTATAATAAGATATATAATATCTTCTTAGGTCATTTTAGTCCTCCATTAGCTCACTCAAATTGTTATGACTGAATGTATTAATGATAGTAGTTTGAGTCCTTGTATATACATCACACCACAAGTTACGATGTGGGACTGAAATGTTACAAACTCTTTCATTTAAATACCTTATGTCCCCAATAGGCCGAACAAATAACCATACACAGCCTAGAAACTTTTTCTCTCTAGCCATTGTAGGAAAATACCAACGACTTACTAGGTCTGCTTTCGTGTCCCTACCTCTGACAACTTGATTGAGTGACCCGACTCGATCTTTCGAGAGTCAGCTCAATTGAATAAATGTATCTATGAAGAAATTGATCACTTTAGTTGAAGCGACTATTCTCTAGATACAAATGTTTTTTAATTTATATATAAAAAGTTGCATCCATAAAATCAAATCAAATCATATCATAATAAGATTAAATACACGTTTTTAATAGTGCGTTTTTGGGTCATATTAATCTATCACAAACTCACTCAGAAAGTTATGATTGATTTTATTAGTGATGGTAGTTTGAGTCTTTATATACACGGACATTATACAAATTTATACTAACCCACATGTTAATATGTTAAAGTGGGGTGTTTCACCCAACCTGTTATGTCTAGGCTTTGGGCTATTTTCAGCCCCCAATAAAATGGGCATTCGACTCAGCCCAAGCTCGTTCGTTTGTCAAATCTAATCCTAGTAGACACTAGTATTTTTTTAAATACTCGCAACATTAATAGCATATTACGTTTGCGAACTATAATATTTAAAATAAATAAATAAAAAATTAGAACTCATGTTTTGAGATTGGGCAAACGATTAATTTATACTAAAAAATAAATAAATTATAATCCTCAACCCAACTATGCCTTTTATCACAAACAATAGTTAAAATTATATGCAATGAATTTTGAACACTAATAAATAATACAGCCTTACAAATTTGACTTAATGAACCAAAACTCTGGAGGTACTACAGACCATCTTGATTAACGTATCGATCTTTTGTGCATATCTTCTACATATCTATTTTAGGTATACAATATTAGGAAGCATGAAGAGTTCCGAAGCACCAAATATACTGGAGTATATAAAAATAACTCATCGGGGCTTTTCTTCTTTAACCTCGAAATTTTCCTTCTTGGAGCGGGCGCCACTAGCAATAAACGAGACATTATATAAATCAAGAGTTCTTCTCAACATTGATGACCGGATGATCTGGTCCTTGCGTCCAGCATCAACGTGGACAGAAAACATCAACAAATCCGTATACTTAGGGGCGGACACATGAATTTTATCGAGAGGGGAACCTTATAATTAAATAAAAATAATACTCATTCCCTTAATATAAGTCGTTTTAAAAAAATATTTTTGTTCTTAAATATAAGTCGTTTAAAAATTTCAAGTAAGCATTAATTGCTTAGTTTTCAATATTACCCCAAGTAATAAATATAACTTTGGTTCTTTCATTATTTTTTGCCCTATAAATAGCACTCTTTTTTTTCAATACAAGAATAATATAGACAATTAATAGTATATTTAATGGTTTATAATTATATCCTTAATACTTGTGCACAACTCTAAAACGACTTATATTAAGGAACGGAGGGAGTACTTTCCTAAAAGATTGTTGTTTAAGATTTTTACACATAGATTAAGAAAATTATTTAATACTACTCCCTCCGTTCCTTAATAAAAGACGTTTTAGAGAAAAAAATTTGTCTCTTAATATTTGATGTTTTAGAATTCCAAGTATTAATTACTTAGTTTTCAATATTACCCCAAGTATTAAATATAACTTTGGTTCTCTCACTATTTTTTGTCTAATAAATAACAATATTCTCTTTTTCCAATATAAGGACAATATAGATATTTGATATTATATTTAATGCTATATAATCATTTCTTTAATGTTTTTGCACAACTTTAAAAAGACTTACTTATATTAAAGGATGGAGGAGGGAGTATCATTTGACAATTAAAATTTGTTTGAAATTTAATCACTACCCATTTATGGGAAGTTAAAAACTATGAGAAAATTTCTCGGGACAATGAGAAAAGCTATGAGTGATATGATATAGGAAAGTACATAATTTATTTTCATAAAAAGTTGTAAACGACAAATAAATTGGAATAAATTTTTTTCTTCTAAAATGACAAACTTTTAGGAACGAAAGGAGTATTGATAAATAATAAAACTGCCTTATTCTTTACTCAAAAAGAGTCTCATTTATAATATATACAAAAATTTATGATGTATTTAATTTTTTATTTCATATTACTATTAAATATAATGATTTGTTAATTTAATAATAGTGATGTAATAAATTATGATGATAAATTTAAAGATATTATTTCATTTTATACTATTATCGATAAAAAGCGACTCTTTTTTGTGGAATAAAAAACTTGACAAAGGAAACTTGTTTATTGTGAAACAGAGGGAATATTACAATTAACAAAATATGAATTTTAAAAAAAATTACATAAAAATAACTATAAAATCACTTTCAAAACTTCATTTTTTTAAGTCATCAATTTTTTTTACTTTAATACCACTAAACTAGTAAAGAATTACAAAAATCAAGAGGGCACCACCATCCGCGCCATAGTATTTTCCCACGTCAACCATATGTATCTCCAAACATCACAAATTTTCTCGAGTGCACTGCTTGCATTGGATAGATCAAATTGCAAACAAAGTGTTGGGAAAGGATTTTTAAAAGATCTTGTTCTCTAACAAATAAAGTCTACTAATTATGGAAAAATATAAAATCAGTTTTAAAACTAGTTTCCCAATAATTTCAAAACCGATCTTTTTATTTTGAAAGCATTAAATAATTATTTTCATAATTAATTTTCTATTCTCAATGCAATTCAGATTTTCATTCAAAACATAGAGCATGATTAAGATATAAATAAAGCTTATATCTTACATTGGTTTTCTAAGGTCACACATCCTATCTTTTACCTACAACTTGAGTTATACAAATGAAATATTTTTTTTATACTTTTGTGGAAAACTTGGTATTAACAAATGGTATTTTCCAAAGGCAGATAGCAGATTTTTCGGAAGATAGCAGATTTTTTGTTTGGTTTCATGACAAATGGTATTTTCCAAGAGCTCTTTTAGGCGGACATAAAAATTAGAGATGAATGTATTTGAATTTCACTTATTTATATTTTTATCCATTATTGGGGTTAAAATACAAATAACTAAAATTCAAATACATTCATGTCCAATTTTTATGTCCGCGTAGAGTTTTTGATTTTCCAATGGTCTCTTTGAATTTTCTTGGGTTGTAAAAGTCTAAACTTTTAAGATATTTATATATATTTTTTTCAAAAATAAAAATATTTTGCAGTTTGCTAAAGACTATAAATTAATGATTGAAGCTATCAACCTAGCATACATAGCATTATATTGTTACCTTCATTGAGACACCCCATAACCAAAAAAATGCCTCCCCTAACTTTTCCCATACTATTGGCCTTCCTTGGAGCCATCTGGTGGCTCATTCAATATCTCCGACAACTAACTGCCACAGCGCTGCCAAACTCCCACCACAAATTGCCACCAGGCCCCCGAGGCTTACCAATTATCGGTAACCTCCACATGTTAGGAAATCTCCCCCACCGCACCCTCTGTGACCTAGCCAAAAGATATGGCCCTATAATGTCCCTACGCCTTGGAAATGTCCCAACAATTGTCGTCTCATCTTCAGAAGCCGCCGAGCTTTTCCTCAAGACACACGACTCCGTTTTCGCTAACCGGCCTAAAACTCAAGCGGCTGAGTTCTTGTCCTATGGGACAAAAGGAATGGCATTTACCCCGTATGGTCCGTATTGGCGTAATGTTAAGAAATTTTGTACTCAAGAGCTTTTGAGTAGTACAAAGATTAATTCGTATTTGGGGATGAGAAGGGAGGAGCTTGGGTTGTTGGTGGAGGGGCTTAAGGAGGCTGCGGCAGCGCGTGTGGTGGTGGATGTTACTGAGAAAGTGGGAAGGTTGATTGAGGACATGACTTGTAGGATGTTGTTTGGGAAAAGTAGAGATGAGAGATTTGAATTGAGTGGGATTATTCAAGAACTCACGGACATTGCTGGTGCTTTCAATATAGCGGACTTTATGCCCTTCCTAGGGCCACTTGATCTCCAGGCATGTCTCACAAATGAACAATCAGGTTTTCTTATGCAATTAAAATGGTTACTATTTCTTAATTACAATTTAGGTTTGGTTATCAACATTGTGGCGCAATTTAGCGTGTTTGAAGGTCCAAACGCATGCAGTGCATCAATTTTGAGTATTGCGTTTGAATCCCAAGTATTGCGTATCTGAGCAGTGTTTGTAGATGAACAAAATTTTCAAATGCATTTGAACATCTAAACACGCTAGGGTCTTGTTTGTTTGCAAAGATTATAATTTCGGAATTATAATTCATGTTATTATAATTCCATGACTATTAATCCTAGAATTAAATAGTCTTAATCACATGTTTGTTTTTATGAGATTAGTCATGTGATAATTTAAAATAATCTCATGTTATGCTTTTTTTTTTGAGGATTAATTAAAGGATTGGATAAAAAATTATCGTTTAATTTGGACTATTATACCTTTACCAATAATAACATATTTTAAACTTGTTTATGCATCAAAAAATAATGACCAATAAGTTGTTTACTAATAAGTTGTTTTCCAATAAATGACTTAATAAATGTGACTCTTTTTGCAAAATTGACGAAATTTGATAATAAATTTCATCCTCTATCAATCACATCATATCATTTTTTTAACTTTGATTTAATTTCGTAATTTTTCTTCTTTTTTCTTGGGTTTATGTTTAATTGAGCTAATAGCACTTTAATCTCTCAAAGTTCCATCCGTGTTATAATTGAGCCCTTAATGTACTAATCCTCTAGATTTGGACCACCCGAGTACCGTTAGTGAGCACTATAGACCGTAATTGGTAATTAAGTTCTCTTACCTCTCTATCTTTGCATTTGACTCGTCTCTTACGCTTCGGTAACGTGTTCAAATTATTTCAGGGATTGACTCGACGTTTCAAGAGTTGTAGCAAGGCTATTGACAAAGTCTTGGAGATTATTATCAATGAGCATGAAATTGATGCTACTCATACGGATAAAAGTCTTGATAGGGATTTTGTGGATGTGATTCTATCTTTGAGAAACAAGTCTACAAGTACTCATGACAAACTATCCTCCACAATTGATAGAACAGATATGAAGGCAATCATACTAGATATGATCGTCGGAGGAATTGATACCTCGCATACTTCAATCGAATGGATCATGTCAGAACTCATAAGGCATCCGAGGGTGATGAAACGACTTCAACAAGAACTTAAAGCCGTTATGGGAGATAATGAAATGGTGGAAGAATCTCATTTGTCTAAGTTAGAATACCTAGACATGATATTTAAAGAAAGTATTAGGCTACATCCGGTCACGCCGCTATTGGTTCCACGCGAGTCTATGGAGGACATTGTGGTTGATGGATATTATATACCAAAGAAGTCGCACATTATTGTCAATAACTGGACATTAGGACGAGATCCTAATGCATGGTCTGAAAATGTTGAAGAATTCCTTCCGGAGAGGTTTATTGCAAGAAATATAAATATTCGAGGACAGAATTTTCAACTTATACCATTTGGTTCAGGCCGAAGAGTGTGTCCGGGGGTGCACTTAGGCTTAATTAACGTTAAATTGGTGGTGGCTCAGTTGGTACACTGCTTTGACTGGGAGTTACCAATTGGCAAGTCACCTACTGAATTGGAGATGGATGAAAAATTTGGTCTAACATTACCACGAGTAAACCACCTACTTGTCATACCTATTCTTCGCCTATGAGAGAGTTCTTGAATAAAAACCTTCAATAGTATTTTGTTGTCTGTATTGGCTTGCATTAATTTTGGATCCGGTTAGGGTGAATTTGACGTTTTATAACACATGTTATTGTATTGGTTATAAAAAATGTTCCATTGATAAGTTCTAGAAGGTCTTTCTAACAGGTTAAATGTTTAAATGAGTTGATTACTTAACTCATTAACAAATAGGAAAAACAAAAAAAAACCCATAAAGAGACAAACTGGAAAACAAAAATCTATCAAATATGAAAACTAAACAAACGAAAAAAAAAAAAACAATCTCTTGGCACTACAAAAAAATGACTTTTTGTGATGGCTCAAATCTATAAAATAAATTCAAAAAATCATCATAAATAGTTTTTGCGATGACTTTAGCCGTCACAGAAGCCGTCTTGTATATGTTAATTTATGATTTTAATGATGATAATATTATTGGGTTTATATTTGTTGGGTCATGATATTTCTCCTCTTTGGGCCGAGTAAGTTGGGCTCACTTGTTTAATTAATCTATTGGGCCATCATTATTGAACCTTAAAAGTCACTGGGCCTAGTCACCATATTACTTCTATTTAACCCAATGACTTGATTGGGTTCATTGGACTAACCCATTAGATCATTTAATATCTATTACTTTGACTTAATGATGAAAAAGTATGACAATTGACTAAGACACACTGCATGCATTAATGTGGATGGGATTATAGCCGTGGCCAGATAAACAAATGACCATAGGTAGTGAGTAGACTGCAGATGGTGGCGGGACCCATCGAGATCACGGGCCGTGTCGGAAGTAGTGGGTGACACGATGGCAAGGACAAAAGAGAGTATAACCTATCAACTAAGTCTTCACAAACAGTGCGTTCTCACACGTTCTCATTTATATTCACACATACACACCATCGAGGATTATTATCTCTCTCGATACACTAGACATTACATCCTCCATTGTTAACCTTGTGAACACGTATATTGACTCTCACTTTGAGCTATCCCTCCCGTGATGCAGTAGATTAAACTTGTGGTGTTTATCGTGTTTCTTATGCGGGATCGGCGTCTTACGTGATTGGGGCGTTGGAGAAGATCTTGGCGTTAACATTGGCGCTGTAGAAGGAGGTTTGAGTTCTAGTGTCATTGAAATTTTCAATCACAATCATTTAATCTACTTCGGAAGATGGTGAGGAGTAGTAGAGATGGTATGCCGAAAAAGGGGCGCGATGGCGATTAGCTCATCAACGCCTCGTGTTTCAATAAAGGATCGTCTGGTCTTTTCTAAAGTGCTCACGAGAGCACGGCCTCTAAGCATAATTCAGAGATCTCCTTGAAGATCCACGGTGGGGGCCAGACACGAGGTTGGTTTTCGATCACGGATAAGGAGCGTGATCATGGTCGAGGCGGGTGGAAGGCTCACCACCAAGACTCATCGCCAAGTGGTCGGAAGACAGAGCTGGCAAGTTTAGCGAGGATGGTAAGCGGAGCAGAGATAAAGCCTTGGAGGTTCTGTTAAAGCGAGAGAAGATATAGCCGAAAGATGCTTGGTGGCGGAGTTAAGGGGACGAAGCATCTAGCCATGTTCATCCGAAAGGCGAGTAAGCATAAGGATATGCCACGACGAGAGGGTAAAGAGCGGAGCATTCTACACGTGTATGCAGGGATCGTTCTCACGGTAGGAGGAGATCGAGAATGAACTCCCCGGCCTCGAAGAAGGCATTGTGGTCGTGGTTCTCTCGGATCGAGAGGCACGACGGCGAAGCGAAGCGGTCGAGGGAGATCGTGCGAAACCGAAGAAGAGAGCATCGGCGAATATTCTCATCATGAGGATAGAATTATGCAGCAAGTAGATCCTAAGCCCCACAAGGGCAATGGGATCGGCGGGGAGAGATCGATCCACTTAGAGGCGGAATGTCGTTCAGAGAAAGAGGTCTCCTCGCGACCCAAAGGTGTTGATTTTTAGTAAAGGAGTTGAAAGAGCTCAAAGCGGTTACCGAGGTTCAACAGGTGAAGGACACTCCGGGAAAGAAGGCATCCCCTTTTTCCTCGGATATTCTCAAGGAGAAGGCGGATGTCACCAAGAAGTTGCCTCGTATGGAGAGTTACGATGGGTCCGGGGACCCTTACGACCATAGCCAAAGCGTTCGGCCGGGCCGTGGATTATTATGATTTCACCGATCTTTGCCAAGTGCCACACATTTGTTATGACGTTGAGGAAAGATGCGAGGCAGTGGATGGGGACTTTGCCGTCAGATTCAATTTCCTCTTGGACTGAGCTTTGTGATAAGTTACATGCCCGCTTTGGGAGCAACCGAAGGAGAGGGAATCCCACTGGTTCATTAGCACAGGTCCGGAAGTTCACCAACGAGTCCTTGGGTCAATATGTGAAGAGGTTTAGAGAAGCAGTTGGTCAGGTGTCCCACCTCAATGATCTCCAGTAGTAGGTTTGTTTCTGAATGGGCTAGATCTGGTAAAGTCCGAAGTTGGTGAAGAAGTTGATGTTCAACCATCCGAAGAGCCTGGCAGAAGCTTTTGACAAAGTAGAAAGATATATTGTTGTAGATGAGGCTATGAATAGCCTGAAACGTCCTTCTTCGGACCAGTTAAAGGATACAGATGATCCTAATGCAGAGGGCGATCAGAGGAAGGGGGAGGATACAATGATCGGCCAAAGGGCAGTTCGAAGAAGTTCAATAACTCGTGGCGACAGAGGAGTAGTCGTCCACCTGCGTCCGCCTCGAAGGTGAACAAGGTTTACACCAAATTGAACACGGATAGGTCGGTGATTTTGGACCAGATCAGGAATCAGGCATTCTATGAGCCGCCTCGTGACCACATCAAGCCAAGGCAGGGCAATACCCAAAAATATTGTGGCTATCATCAATCCGCTGGTCACGATACTAATGAATATTGCAATTTGAAAGATTTCGTAGAGATGAAGATTCAAAATGGTTTGCTAGTTCAGTACGTGGCCGGGAGGGACCAAAAAGGTCAGCAAAATACTGATCCTACTGTTCAGACTGTTCAGATGGTCCTACCCGCTAAAAGTATTCCGATATCACCGCCAAGGCACGCCATTGATGTAATAACCGGCGGGGCAGCAGGGAAGTTGGTAGGGAAGAAGAGGAGAGGATATCTGGATTCGGTCATGTCCGTGGTGGGTGCTCTACCGAAGGTCGACAGACCTTTTCCAGGGACTGTTATTTCTTTCACCGATGCAGATTATCATGAGGGGGCGCTGGTGATCACAGCACAGGTGGGCTCGGTAGATGTGAAGCACATGATGATAGACAACAGGTCTTCTTTAGACATTTTATATGCCCATGCTTATCAGAGGATGCATCTTGATGGGAGGAAGATGGAGGTCGGGCAGGAGGCTCCTTTGTATGGCTTTAGCAACGATCCGATCAAAGTTGTAGAAGCCTTCATCGAGCTCTCGATGATCCTCAAGACGGCTCCTCGGCGAGCGAAATAATGTGTAAATTTTATGTTGTGCATGTAGATTCACTTTTACTGGCGCCATATTGGGAAGACCTACACGTGACTCTCTCAAGCGGTGACTTCCATCCCTCACTTCAAAATCAAGTTCCCCACGGCACATGGAGTCGGAGAAGTGGCGGGGACTTAGATCTAGCCCACGATGTTATAGAAATGCGGTTATTTCTTAGGGTGAAATGCAAATAAACGAAACAAACTATGGCAATTGAGATCGAGCCCTTCACCGAAAGCAGCTCGGAGCCATTGGTAATTCCTGCAGGAGAAACGTAAGAGATCGAGCTAGTCCTTGGAAAGCCAGAGAAGACGGTAAAGATTGGTTCAGTGCGCGAGAACCTCTTCTGACAAACCTCATGGAGCTCCTTCATTTCTTATCACGGACATTTTGTATGGGAACCACAGGACGTGCTTGAGTCACCAGAAAATAGCTGAGCACAGACTAGATGTAGATCCTTCAAAGAAGCCAGTTTGGCAGAAAAGGCAGATTTTTGCACCAGAGCGACAGAAGATCATTGATGAGGAGATTGCGAAGCTGTTAGCTGCTGACTTCATCTATAAAATTGATTACCCGGAGTGGATGGCGAATGTGGTGTTGATGCAGAAGCATAATGGAAAATGGCGAGTTTGCATCGACTACACCGATCTGAATAAAGCTTGTCCGAAAGACTTTTATCCTTTGCCCCATATTGACCAGCTCATCGATGCCACTTCGGGGTATGCATTACTAAGCTTTATAGATGCTTTTTCAGGTTATCACCAAATATCCATGTGCAAGAAGGATGTCCCAAAGATAGCATTCATTACACACCGTTCGGTGTACGCCTACAAGAAGATGACCTTTGGCCTTATAAATGCTGGAGCCACTTACCAGAGAATGATGAACTTCGTCTTCAACAGAAAACTAGGGAGAAACATGGAGGTCTATGTAGATGACATGATCATGAAGAGCATGCAGGTTCAGAAACATTTGGACGATCTGGAGGAGTGCTTCCAGACTGTCCGTCATCATCAGATGAGGCTCAATCCGGCCAAATGCACCTTCGGGCTCGGTGCAGGGAAGTTTCTGGGATATCTGGTCAGTCAGAGGGGCATTGAAGCCAATCCGCAAAAGATCCAGGCCATTCTTGACATGAAGACTCCTTAGTCATTCAAAGACGTCCAACGTCTAACTGGCAGGATTGCAGCTCTGAGGAGGTTTATGTCGAAGTCTGCGGAGAGGTGCCTTCCTTTCTTTGATACACTAAAAGGACCAAAGAATGCAAAGACATTCCAGTGGACTACCGAATGCGAAGACGCTTTTCTGGGCATAAAGACATATCTATCTTTGGCTCCTTTATTGATGAAGCCTGCCCTAGCAGAGACCTTATATTTATAACTTGCAGCAAGTTCGTTGGCAGTTGGAGCAGTACTGGTTCGGGAGGTCAGTGGGAAGCAGCATCCGATCTATTATGTTAGTCACGTCCTCACGAGATCTTTGAAACAAAGTACCGAACATTGAAAAGTTTGCTTTTGCTTTGATAAATGCTAGTAGAAAGCTTCGGCAATATTTTCAAGGTCGGCTCCTGGTCATTTACACGGATCGACCATCAAGAAGGTGATGAGCAAGCCGGAGGTTTCGGGAGACTAGCGGCATGGACTATGGAGTTGTCCCAATTTTTATTGAGTATCATCCCCGAACCGCTATCAAAGGTCGGCCTTGGCCGATTTTATGGTGGAGTGCTCGTTCAAAGCGAGATCTTTGAATCGCCGTGAAGTTGAGACGTCCGATTGAGCTGTTGTGGTTCTTCAACGGGGATGAATGCATGGACGTTATCTGCAGATGGATCCTCTACAATAATCATTAGTAATGTGATATTATCTTGGCGAGTCCCGAGGATTCAAAGTCGTGACAGATCCATCGATTCGGGTTTAAAGCGACGAAACAACGGCCGGTATGAAGCAATATTGGCGAGGTTCGATTGGCAAAGAGTCTAGAGGTCCGAAGTCGATCATTTACGATGACTCTCGGTTGGTCGTCAAACAACCGCTTGAGATTATGGCTCGTGGGACCATGATGATCAAGTATCTGGAAGAATTAAAAGATCGACTTCAATACTTTGTTTCTTATGAGTTTACGGGCATAGAGCGTAACGATAATTCCATTTACGATGCCCCGTCAAGCTCGCCACCACGGTCTGCAAATGTTTTCAATGGATCGGTTTATTTGGAAGTTTCACGCGGCGGTAGAGTGTTCATCATGAAGCGGTGATGTGTATTGAAGCGATCTAATTGTTGGATGACTCCACTAAATCAAATATTTGGTGATGGCGTCCTTCCTTCGGATCGAATCTTTGTGAAGAAGATCAAGTACAAGAGTGCCAACTTCATTCTTACTGATGGGGATCTTTATCGAAGGGCATTTTCGTCACCATTATTGAAGTGTCTGGTTAAAATGCAAGTGAGTATGCCCTTCGAAGAAGTTCATGAAGGCATTTATGGTGATCATATGGTACGCTAAGTCATTAGCATACAAAGTTCTTTGGCAAGGGTACTCTTGCCAACGATCTTCAGGAAGCTACCGAGTATATGAAAAAGTGTGAGAAGTGTCATTTCAATGGTCGATCCCACATTAGCCACCGGAAGAGCTATACTGGATTCTATCTCCTATACCCTTTCTTTGTCTGGGGGTTGATATCTTTGGGTCCATTCTTTGAAAGCTAAGGGACAAGTCACCATAATAGTTGCTATTGATTACATAACCAAGTGGGTAGAGGCGAAGCCACTTGATTGATAACAGAGTAGGAATGTTTGAAGTTCATGAAAGAGTTCGTAATATTTCGCTTCAGAATTTCCCAAAGTGGTGATATCAGACAATGGGCGCCAGTTCGTGGGATCAAAATTTGAAGGATTTTTGACAGAGCTGGGGGTTCAACACAAGAAGACTTCGGTGGCTCATCCACAGTCGAATGGGAAAGTCGAGGTGACCAACAGGAATGACTCACGAAGCGGATCAAGCGCAGATCGGATGAAGCTAAAGGAAGATGGCGGAAAAGAATCGCTTTCGGCGTCTTTGTGGAACTACCGGACTACACCGAGGACCACCACAGGGGATTCACCCTTTCGATTGGCCTATGGTACTAATGCCTTAGTCCCAGTCGAAATCGGATCTCCAAGTCTTTGGGCCAGTTAATTCAAAGAGATCTACAATGACAAAGGACTGAAGGCCAACTTGGATCTGCTAGAAGAAGTCAGAGAGGTAGCTTTGCTCAAATTGGCTGCTTATCAACGAATAGTAGCCAAGCATTACAACAAAGGGTCAAACTTCAGATTGAAGTAGGAGACTTAAATCCTCGAGAGAAGCCAAAGCATCTACGCCTCAAAACACAAGAAAGTTAATGTCGAACTGGGAAGGGCCGTATGAGGTGATCGAAGTACCAAAGCCAGGGACTTATCGTTTAAAAACATTAGATGGATCCGAGATCAAGAACACTTGGCATGCGGCAGCGGGGCTTCAAAATATTTCCGATGAATATCGAGTCGGTTTACGAAGAAGTGCATGCGATTGTTCACCATCCATAAAAGTTCACTTTTTCACAACTGATCCTCTTCTTATTTGTCCTAAGTTCACAATGGTGTAAGGAGGTATGGTCGGACTCGTTGGCCATTCGATGGTAGCCCATTTATTTGTTGCCTAACGTGGTAGACAAATCCTATATTCCTTTATATTGCTTTTATCGAGGGCGGTAAAAGCAATAGTTCACCGAAGTAAGGAGGACGGGGTGGACTCGCTGACCATTCGATGGTAGCCTTTTCGGCAGGAGTGTTCCTATGAATTTGTTATACCCTGCGTGGTAGACAAATTCCGTGATCCTCTTAATTTTGATTTACCGCGAGTGGTAAACAAAATGCACTGGAGTAAGGAGGTATGGTCGGACTTGCTGGCCATTCGATGGCAGCCTTATTGTCAGGAGTGTTCCTATGAATTTGTGACCCAGTGTGGTAGACAAAATCCGTGATCCTTATATCTTGGTCCTTATATTGATCATTATATCTTGGTCTTTATATCTTGATCCTTATATCTTGGTCCTTATATAATTGTTTCACCCTGAGTGGTAAGCAAGATCTTGATGGTGCAAAGAGGATCAGCCGAATTCATTTGACACATGACCGATCTCACACTTCAGAAATGATAAGTATACATTACTTTATTTTGTTCAAGTGTTGAGCTCAATTCATTCAATTCAGTACATTAAATTCTATCCATTAAATTTAGTTCACTTCATTTTATTCTTAACTGTCATATACCTTAACTAGTTTACAATCTAAGCTCGGTTCATTCAAAACTATTGGTACTGAATTATTGACAAGAAACGAAAAAGCATCATACAGAAGTCATGACATAGAAAGCTAAAATTTAGAACCATTCGAGCTATTCATTCATTTTGACAAACACATTGTGCAAAAACATAAATTCTAACATAATTCCAGAGAAATAGAAGTCCTGATAAAAGTTTTTAAAACAAAATCCTTAAACAATTTCCAAAATAAACAGAAATTTTCACAAACATTCTTAAATAAAACTCAGGAAAAACAAGAACATTCACTTCAGGCATCATCCTCGCCATCTGAAGGGCAAGGATGGATCCACGTTAGCTGTAATTAACTTCTCCTTGCCACGACTCCAGCAGAGCTCATAGCTTTCAGAATATATCTTCATGATCTCTCCATTAATCTCATCCGAGTTCCAATACTCTTCACAGATCTGCTTGCGAAGGTCATCGGTTAGAGGAGGCCCAAAGGTCCCAAGAGCCTTAAGTTCTCGGATTTCTTCTTCCAGCTTCTGACGCTTATTCAGATGACGAGTTTCTGCTAGTTCTAGCTTCTGGATCGTTTTAGTCAAGATCTTAGCATCAGCCTTTAGCTCTTTGATCTTTTCCATCCTTATTTTGCTCCTCTGAACCAAATCAACATTCATCTTGACGATCTCCTCATATTGTGCTTTAGTTGACTTCAGTTCTTCATTGGATGTCTTCGCATCTCCTTTGGCTTGGGCCAACTCTTTCCGAAGACCCTCATTCGTGTGAAGAACACTCTCACGTTAAGTCCTTTCCCGAGCCAGAGCAGACTTCAGGATGGCATTCTTCTTCCTCATTGCCTCTTCTTCGGATTCAGCTTCGATAGACCTTAGACGCAAACGTCCGAACACAGCATTCGCCTACGAATGTCCAGTATTATTCGATCAGTTTCAGATGTATAAGTATGAAGATAAATACGTAAATAAAGGAGAGAACCAATTACCTTCGCCAGGTAGCTCATGCCTTCGCTAAGCGAATCCCCGTTCGAACTATTCCCGAATCGATGGTCATCGGTTTCACGGACGAAGGCGTCAAACAGTTGAAAAGGAAAGTTAGCATTAAATCGAGGCCACATGGTTGGAGAGGCCATAGCGTCATACTGAAATTCAGAGGTTGACTGTCTTGGAGGAGAAGGCATAGATTGATTGTGAATTGGCGAGGGATCCACATATATATTTTTCAGAGAGGGAGATCGAACAGGATTAGGTTCATGGATTGGTGAGCGAGCCGAGGATGAACCTGGATGGCTATCTGATGGATGTTTCCTTTTTGAGATAAGATGGGGACGATCCACCCGATTCATCATCGTGCACTTGAATTTCATTGGGACTATTGGGGAATGTCGGCCAAGACGATGGAACTTCGGAGCTCATCGGAAGTCAAAGGGGTAATCTTTGTCCTTATCTTCTTAGCACGGAAAACCTTCGCCCGATCGTGGAGAGGTATATCAAGCAGGCTTGTCTTAACCGGGATAAATTCGGAAGGTGCAAAGCTAGGGTTGGATGAGGGGGTTGATTGTGGAATTGCTTCAGGAATTGTTTCCGGATCACTTTCAAGATTTGTTTCCGGCTGGGTGGATTTGGATTTCTTGGCGGCTCTCTTCCTTCGCCGAGGTCTGAGAGATTCTTCAGGAACGATGGGTTCATCAGTTTGGGGTTTAATCGTCGTTCTCAAGAGAGACATTGGGGGTGGATCGGTGACGGGAGGATTAGCTCGGGAAGATTCTTCAGTCGGAGGCTCTTCACTTGCATCCGTAATCTTCCCTGCCAAAAAGTCTTCCAATTCTTTTACTTCCGAAGAAGTTGGTTTGATCAGAGACACTGCAAATAACCATGTATCAGAACCCATGTCACTTAAATATCTCAAAAAACTGTGTTACAAAGTTGTTCGAAACTTACATTTATGGTCATATAACCAGGCTTGCTTAGTCAGAAGTGCAAAACTCCATTCCTTCGGAGGAATCTTCTTCAAAAAATCTGCTATTTCCTTCACACGCTCTTCGGGGATATCTCCAAAGTCAGCAGAGATCCGATCAGAGATAGTCCAATATGGAAGAGAAGAGATTTCGGGTCCCGTAACAAAAAACAATTTTTCGTGCCAACCCTTGTTGCTTGAAGGGGTATCCATCAGGGATCTTTTCTCAAATCTGGCGTTGGGTCGTGGAGACTGTTTCCTCAACATTTTGAAACCTCGTTCTCGGCACCTACCGGCGGAGAAAAGGGTGAAGAAGATGTCGACAGAGGGAGGAATCCCTAATTCGTGGCAAAAAGAAATGAATGCCAGAATGTGGATGTAGGAATTAGGCACCAACTGGGCGAAACCCACTCCTATGAATCCTAGGAGGGTAACGACAAAGGCATGGAGGGGTAGACGAATCCCCTTTTCGAGAAAAGTAACTGGCATAGCGACCCAACCATCCGGTCGATGGTACATGCGTTCTTCAGGAGCGGGAGCCCTTATAGCGTACATATCCGAAATCGATAAATGAGTCCGGAGGATACGTGATCTCGATTCCGTAATGATGGAGGGTTATTGGCATGAGGAAACCTGTTCCCATCCTCAAGAATTCAAGGAGGCAGAGAAGGGATCAGGGGCGGATTCTTCCGCATGGTTGCTGTGGATTGAGGATTAGAACTCAAACCCTCTTGGTTAGGATTTGGATTGGGGGAAACGGTGCAAACGGGAGTCACGCCAAGGGGAGAATTTTGGTTAGAGTTCACAGTCACCATTGTTGAGATTTCGTAAAATAGAGAAGGAAGTTCTGTGAAGGAGAAGAAAGCTCAAAGGTTCAAAGTTCAAATTGGCAGGTAAAACCGTCAAAATTGGTAAAGTTTATTTTTATACTGACGGTTACACGAAGTTACGTATATGGCACATTAAATGTTAGTAATGATGAGAATTGAATGGGAAATGTTCGGATC